>QEPC01006915.1:6599-28419 GCA_003113815.1 Sphenodon punctatus | reverse complement strand
TGTGTGTGTGTGTGTGTGTGTGTGTGTGTGTGTGTGTGTGGAGGGGTGTGTATGTGTGTTTAGCCCTAGCCCATTTCTAGCCTGATTTCCATCACGCGATGCAGGGCTGGATATTTGAGCCCTGCACTGCATAATGGAAATTATGTTAGAAACAGGCTAACCTCCCCACTTCCCCCAAACCCGCACTTGAGCAGAGCCTCCTGGGATCGCTCCTAATGCGTTCTCCAATCCTGGAAGTTCCCCCAACCCCACGCTCATGTGGAAGTGGCCTTGGTGGAGCCCTTTCCAAGTGATATGATAGCTGCTAGAAAATTTTCAGAGTGGGCAGGGGTGGAATACTGGCCCCACTTTCTGCCCTGACAACTTTGAAAATTTCCTAGTGGTGCTCAGGCTGCTTTCAAAGAGCCCCTAGAGTCCAGGGCCCAGGTTCAACTGATCCCTCGTGCTCCATGGTAGCTATACCCCTGGGTGCAGTGAATCCTGCACTGGTACAGGAAGCTGGACTAGATATCCTTTGAGGTTACTAGGGATGGGCAAACAGAACCGAGCTCAGAAATTCGGTTCGGTTCAGAAGTTTGACCGGACGGTCGACCGAACTATTCGAGTTTGGTCCGAACTCCAAACTTTCAAACAAAGTTCAGAAATTCAAACCTCATTGAACTAGATGGAATATTATCTTTTAGGGATGGGCGAACAGAGCCGAGTTCGGAAATTTGGTTCGGTTCGAAAATCGAGTTCAGTTTGGATGTTTGGTTCGGTCGACCGAACTGGTCGAGTTCGGTCCGAACTCTGAACTTCCAAACTGCGTTTGCCCATCCCTAGAGGTTACTTCCAGCCCTAGGATTCTGAGAGCAAGAGCCAGAGCCAGCTATCAGAAGACTGATCCTTAGTCAGGAATCTTGTAGTCCAGGTACTGCAGGCAGGCTTAGGGCACAGCGGGATGGTGAAGGGATGGAACAAGGTGGGACTGGGGCTGAGTTAGAGCAGGGAAAATGACAACGTGAGGGGCAATAAGTCAGGCAGGAGCAAGATACGAGGACACATCAGGATCTCTCATTTAAACCAGGAGTTGTCCTATTGCAGAGACACTTCTTACCCAGGTGTCCAATAGGAGTGTGATCTGGGACTGGGCAGTCAGGAGCAGGGAGTGACAGAAGTTAGTGGAGCCCAAGTGCTGAATTTGACACCATACTCCCAGATGGGGAAGCAGTCAGGGTGCCTGCTTAGGATCTTGATCTCCTGTATTCAAGCTCTGTCTTAGCACTGACTAATTTTAGACATGATGGGCCTCCAGGCCCGCCACGCTGAACCATGGAGCAGGATCCATTTCAGATCCCAGTCAGGAATCAGTCCGGCCGTCCTTTAGACATGCCGGCCTGATTCCTACTGGGGATCAGGGAGGGGGTGGGGCTGCGTGGTGTGACGTGCGGCCTCACAGCCCCGCCCCCCCTGGCTGCCCGCCTTTCTTCCAGGAAACGGGTGGGTGCAGCGGCCAATCCGGCCACTGCGCCNATACTCCCAGATGGGGAAGCAGTCAGGGTGCCTGCTTAGGATCTTGATCTCCTGTATTCAAGCTCTGTCTTAGCACTGACTAATTTTAGACATGATTGGCCTCCAGGCCCGCCACGCTGAACCATGGAGCAGGATCCATTTCAGATCCCAGTCAGGAATCAGTCCGGCTGTCCTTTAGACATGCCGGCCTGATTCCTACTGGGGATCAGGGAGGGGGTGGGGCTGCGTGGTGTGACGTGCGGCCTCACAGCCCTACCCCCCCCCCCCTGTGCTGTCCCGGCCAGTTGCCCTCCGGGAGACGGGCGGACACAGTGGCCAATTTGGCCGCTGAACCCGATCCCACAGCACAGTCTGGGCCATGATGTTACTTTTGGTCCATCCTGGATCATGGCCAATCTAAACATGATTCCAGAGGTGAGGCCAGCCCCACCTCCAGAATCATGGTGAATATGATTCCCACCAGGTATTCACCATGGCGAACATCTGGAGGGAATCTCTTAGGGTAAGTTCAGACGCAACGGCACAAACGGGCCCCACAGGGGTTTCATTGTGGTTGACCATGGTACCGTCATGCCTGAAATTACCCACTGTTGTCTTGAAACTGGAACTAAGAGATTTCTGGCTTTGTTTGAAAAGTTGTTTTGTTTGGCCTTTTGATCTCCTAGAAAGCATGTATCTCCTCAGCTGTCATAATTGTTGGACTTATTATTCATTCCTGCGATAATGCCTGAGGCTTGTTTCTCCAGGCATAGGTGAAGCAAACACCCTGAGGCAGTGAGCTGCATGCACAGTGACTATGAAGAATGAAGATTCAAAACAGCAGACTATTTAGGTTATTATTATTATTATTATTATTATTATCTCTTTGCTTCCACTATGAATCAGAATTCACATTTCCAGAGGTCTTGTGATGCATTAGCATTAGCATTAGCATTAGCATTAGCATTTGTATAGCGCAAGCTGTGTACCTGGTGCTTTACAGAACAATGAGATAGATGCAGTCCCTGCCTACGGCTTACAATCTAATAGACACGGAGGGGGAAGACAGGGATAGGTGATATGTAGTGAATTCTACACAGTACAGTGTTTGCTCATAGGCGATGTCCTGGCTGTTCGCACACGGGCAGTTTTCCTGCTGTGGGCAAATTGCTTTAGTATCTACTTATCCCTTATGCTGTGAAGTCTCACTCCTTGCTTACAGTAGAATCCTGTTGAAATATGTGGGACCGCTATAAAATCTTGACATCAGAAATTCAGCTTTTGCAGAGTTAAATAAATGGGGCCATGTAACTTTTACTCAAGCATTAATTTATCCACTCATGTAAAGATATTATTGCCCTTTAGTAAATTAATATACTCATGGTGGCATGTGATTAAAATACTGTAGTACATACCTCCAAGCTTGCAGTGCAGCAATGAGTGCACCTGTTTCCCCTGCTCAACTAAACAGCAGGGAGCAGAAGTGCTACCCTTGCCGGCATTGCAAGCCCCACACTTGACTCCAACCTTGCAATGCAATGCACAGTGTTCCTGTTCCCTGTCACTAAACTGAGTAAGAGAGCTTACAGTGCAAGCAAGGAACGGGGGCACTGCTGCATTGTACTGCAAGCTTGGAGAGTTAAAATACATCCAGTATTTTAACCACATGCTACCAAGAAATCATTAATACACTCAATGGTCCTGATATTTCTAGCTGGGTGGATATAGTACATAAAATCTGAGTTATCAGAGTACAAAATGTGACTTATCCAATTCAAGAAGTACCACATTGATTAGATATGGGCCTGGTGGAAACATTTATTTGACTTAACCAGAAATTTGAGTTATGGAAGTTTGACTTAAGTGGAGCCACTATAACGTTCCGTTTTCATACTAGCAGTGTCTAGAGCAAAGTGCTGGTGGCAGATCCCATAGGGAGGCTCCTGTCCTGTAAAAAGGGGGTTGATAACAATACATGTGGATACCCATAATGAGTGAGGGTGTCCATATGTGCTGGGTTCCTCCCTGGAACTATCATCAGCAGAACCCTGTCCTGCTCCTCAGGGGATTAGGAATGCTGCAGCCACAGCAATTCAGTAGGGAGCATGCTGCAGCCACAGCAATTCAGAAGGGAGCATGCTGCAGCCACAGCAATTCAGAAGGGAGCATGCTGCAGCCACAGCAATTCAGAAGGGAGCATGCTGCAGTCACAGCAATTCAGAAGGGAGCATGCTGCAGTCACAGCAATTCAGAAGGGAGCATGCTGTAGTCACAGCAATTCAGTAGGGAGCATGCTGCAGGGAGATGCCTGGGGTGTTAATCTGCCTTAAGCAGAAAGCAGACCAGCCCTCCCTTCCACCCTGTTACCTGTGGGTCCACACTTGCAATTGGCTGTGGATAGACCCAAAACTGAGTTTATAGCGCCACATTTTTCTGGAGTTGTGGGTTTATCAAGTAGCCATTTGCAAATTCTAAAATACAGGGGGCTATCATTGTAGATGAAGCACCCACTGTTCAGTGTGCTACAAGCTGCTACCTTTATGAACTCATAACTCAGAAGAACCCATAGTGCATCATGTCTAGTATTGCCACCTTAGGTATATTTTACCAGGCCACTTATGAAAAATACATGTTTCCACCTATGTATATTTTTCCAGGCCAATTATGAAGAATACATGTTTCAGGGCCTGCATTAGTGCCAATGCAGGCCCTGCAAAATGTATTTTTCATAAGTGGCCTGGAAAAATATACCTAAGGTGACAACCCTAATCATGTCTCCATTTGCACATTTCGCTCTTGAACCTGATGAGCACAGCGCTTAACTTTGGTTTAACCCAGGCTCAGACTCCGGGGTTAGAGATGAGTTGATGACTGCAACTTTAGGCATTTAAGCAGCATGAGTTAAGGTAGTGTGTGTATATACAGTGGGAGAGGTGTGTTAGCACCAAATCAAGCTTGAAGTCTGCCCTGAGTGTATATTTATCAGGTTGCTCTGAACTGCATGAACCGAGAATCTCGCTAATCAGTATTTGATAAGCACTAAGTAATGTCATGCCGAGAGGATGTGTGGTTTCTTTCTGGAAGCAAAGTGAAACAGCATAAGGTGTCTTTAGACATAACGCTGTTCAGTGTTCTGTAACACAGTGTCCGACCGTTACAGTGTTTAGAAATAGCATCAACACAGTGTTCACCCAAACACTGGAAGTAAATGTTGCCAGGTCTTGACAGTTTAATCAGTGTTTGGGGTGAACACTGTTGATGCTATGTCTAAACACTGTAACGGTAGGACACTGTGTTACAGAACACTGAACAGCATTATGTCTAAAGACACCCGAAGTGTGGCAAATGTTTTGGTGAGTTCCATGTTCTAAAAGTAAATTATGAAGGTTTAAGCTGGGCAGTGCATATGGTGGTTTTCTTGATTGCATGGGCTATGCAGTCTTGTCTGGGAGAATGACAGATAAGACAGATCTGGTAGGCATTAGGTAGGCACACTTGGTCCTTTGTCACTGAGCAGTTTGGAAAAACGTTATACTTTCATTTTGTCGGGGGGGGGGAATCACTCCTTTTTGCTTTTGGACTTGGTTTTTGCTTGGTTTTAAATTTCAGCTTTGGTTTAAAGCAAGGGCATAGCAATAATAGAAACAGTGGTGCAGCTGCACTGGGGCCTACATACCTGAGTTGGGGGGGGATCATGCTCCCTGGTGCAGCTGCATTCTCTGCCACTCTGCCTCCCCCCCCCCCAATCTACTGCTCTAGGATTCATTGCAACCTAGCTACGCCCCAGTTGAAAAGGCTAAAAAATATATTAACTGGATCTCTATCAAACATCCAGATTGGGAGCAAAATTGCACTTCTCATCAGTCGCTTTAGTAAAACAGAGAAAGACAACTCTGCTGTTAGACTTTTACATGATTTATTTGTACCTTGCCCCTTAATACATTTGTCTTAGTTTCTTTGCCACCAGGCTATCAACATCACTGTCAATTTGGCATGACATAAATGTTATCACTCATAAAACGGATGCGCTAGTGACAGCATGACTGATCTGGCCTGTAGATTAGGTGGCTTAATGGTGCGGTGTGTAAAAAACTTAATGAAGCCATCTCTTTCCATCAACACTTGAAACTATCAAATCCTGAAAATAATATAATAGTCAAGCGTTCTTTGCAGCTTCCGCTTCTGGGAGAATGTGCAGAATAAGTCCAAGTATTAAATAACACTAGGTATTTCATGGTTACAAAAGTTGTAATTACTGAGGTTAATGGTCTCAGAGCAAAGGCTTCCAACTTCACCTTAAGCCACTGAGTGAGTCACAGCAACGGGTAGTGGCCAGTTTTCTGAGCTAAATTGCTGCAAAGAATAAGAAGTACCTGAGGGAGCCATTAACTTTAGGTCTCCACTATATAGTAATTTAAGATTCATAAGGTTTACCACACCTGGCAATAGAGAACAAGGGTCTGATCCCCAAAAGCGCTCTGCCAGCTCCAGACCAGTTCACTTAAATAGGGTTTGCACTGAGGCAGTCCTTTGAGGATTGGAGACTGTGGGTGTTTTCAGACGTTACGGGCGGACGGTTCACCACAGTGGATTCCCGATGGGGGTGAACAAAACAACCACCCCCCGGGGCGAATAAAAGCCCCAAACAGACGTGATGGGACCGGGACCATGGCAGGGAATCGGGCTGACAGATCATGACCCGGGGCAGCGCAACAGACGTGACGCCGATTTCCAGCTGTGGTCAAAACACCCAGAACCCACCGGGCAGGGGCGGGACACAGACATGGCCACCTGAGGGCAAACGAAGCCAAAAGGCACAAAAGGGAATGCCCACACAAGGGAAACGGGAAGGGAGGGGGGAGAGGGAGAAGAGCCGGACAGGTACCACACACAGCAGGCACACAGGCAGCGGAGGCACAGCGGAACGCACAGCACGAGCACATGCCCGGGCACACACACACACACAAAGGAAGGGAAGGGGGACACGGGTGCCCGGACAACACACAAGGCACAACGGGACCAAAGGGGGGGACGGGACATGGAAGGGGGGAACCGCAAAGGGGCAGGGCAGGACACAGGCAACAGCAACCACAACCCCCACAGCAGCACAGTCCGCACGGGCGCCCCCACAGCAACACAGGCAATCTCAGAAAGGGGGGGAGCCAGGATCTCGGGACCAAAGCACAGCGGGGGTCCACAATGCACAGCAAGCCGGGCGGGAATGGTCCAGGAGGCACACGGAGACCCCACACCCACAGAGGGGCTGATGGAGGGCAGGCAGGACAGCCAGTGCAGCGCTGCAGGTCTAAGGACACCCCCCCCAGAGGAAGCACCGAGGGCCAGTTCGGGGGTCCCGGAACCCCCAGGTCACACAAGCACCCAAGGGGGGGGGCAGCCAGCAGGTGGCAGCGCTGGCGGGTGGGGACACGTAGCTGGATGCAGGCGGGTCGGTGAGGCCATGCAGAGCACTGCACCCAGGCACCAGGTAGAGCAACCATGGAGGGAAACCCCAGGTGTGCAGGCAGACTGGGGGGTGGGGCCCAGAGGGGGCCCGGGGCCACAGGCAGGGGCAGCAGCACCCCACAAAGCAGGCTTCACCACAGCATGGCAGAGACATCAGGGAGGGAGCAGCCAGCGGGGACTGGCCCCCCCGGACAGGGATGGGAGCCCACACGGGGCAGGACACCGGGGGGCCGGGAGGAACACTGGGACTCACAGGCAGCCGCTGGGGGCCACTGCAGGCCCAGGGGCTGGGTGCCCTGCCCGGTGAACCAGGTGGGGACAATGGATCAGGCCCCGGCGGTACCCCAGCACAGACATGTGGTGGGTGATCAGGTAGTAGGCCTCGAAGGGATCATGCATGGAGAGACCCAACTGGACGTCCAAATGGAACCACACCCCCAACAGGGTCAACAGCTCCACTGCAGAAGGCTCCGACAGACAGCAGGCAGCAGAAGGGGGCCAAGGAAGATGTCCCAGCTCCAGCAGCTGGTGGTACACCGCCGCACAGGTGCACTGGTACCCACGCACCCCATGAACACAGGCAAAGTAGGACATGGCCAAGGCAGGGCCACACTCCGCAAAGCACAGCGTGTAGGTGCCCAGCCCACACACACTCAGTGCAGACACGGTCTCAGCCCCGGACCAGGGCACATGAGAACACCGCTTGTCTGGGATGTGTCCTTCAGAGAAGTGAACCAGCCCCAGGGTGTCTGCATGCAGCGGGCAATCACGAGCGCTCGCCTCATAGCTGAAGTAGCAAAGTCCGGAGCTCAAGCTCACAAAGGAGCCCGCATGGCTGCCCGGGCTGCCCAGGAGCAGCTGCACGGCCGGGGTATGCCACAGGTCGCACAGAGACATGGTCTCGTGGAAGGTCCAGATATGGGGGGCCCCATGGGGGCTGGGAAGCGGGAGCCCAGTGGATGGACAACCAGCCATGGTCCTGCAGGACAGGGAGAATAACACCATGGACAGGGGGGTACACATACCCTCCAGGGCCGGGAGGGCCTCCAAGGGGTCCCAAGGACAGGAAAAGCGGCCACGGACCGCAACATTTTAGCACAACAGAGCGAGGCATGGGGTGCGGACCCGGCACAGCTGCCCAACCCAATAACACTCACATAACAGCTAATCGGGACGCCAAGGCCACGGTGTTGCCAACAGACATGGGGGTGGGGGGTTGATGGGTGAAGGCATGCAGCTGCACAAGAAGTTCACGGAACCACGCACCCATGCAGGCATGAGGACCCATGCGCAGCCAGCACGTGTAACCATGGGCACACCCACAGACCCATGCACCCCATTGGGGGGGCCCGGCCAGCTGGAGGCCGGCCCCTGGCACGGCCGCCCATCGGAGGGCCATAAGAAATGACCCACAACCTCCGGGACCACCACCACCATGGAGCGGGACAAGGCAGCTGCCTACTGGATGCACCTCGCGCTCGCAGCCGAGTGGTACCGTGACCACACCAAGCAGCTGCGCCTTCCTTGGTGCGGAGGTGCACCTGGCCGCCCGGCTGCAGGTTTCCCTGGCCTGGAGAGCTGCAAGGGCCCACAGGGTGCACCATTGGCCGCCTGGCTCAGGGCACAGAAGCTATCCGGGGAAGACTGGCAGGCCGTGAGCTGGACCCGGACCTGGCCTGCAGCACTCTGCGAGGCGGCCAGGTGCCTCCTGTGGGTGAGGGAGACCATGCGCCAGGCAGTTCAGCTCACGATGCCCATTGAGAGGCACCTATGGGTCGCTGAGCACCCACAGGGTTGGTGGTCGAGGGCGATGGCCCAGTGGGACGAGGCAGGCTGGAGGGCCCACCTCAGGATGGACAAGCTCACCCTGCTGCGGCTAGTGGAGCTCCTGACGCCCTGGCTAGAGTGACAGCACACCTCCATGAGGACCCCCATCCCCATGGTCCAGTGGCTGACCATAGGGGTCTGGGCCCTGGCAATGCCTGACTCCTGCCGGTCCATGTCCCAGCACTTCGGGGTAGGGCTCAGCACTGTAGCCTGTATCCTCCAGGATGTGTGTGAGGCTGTGGAGGGCATGTTCCTGGACAGAATGATCCATCTGGTGGACCAGGAGGCCATGATGGCGGGATTCATGCCCAGAGGCTTCCCCAACTGCATGGGAGCCATGGACGGCACCCACATCGAGATCCTCCGCCCCTCCACAGGGGAGGCAGCAGAGTATATGAACTGGCACGGGTACCACTCCCTGCAGCTGTAGATGGTTGTGGATCCCTGGGGCTGGTTTATAGACATCTTCATTGGCAACTCTGGCTGCAGTCATGACGCCCGGATCATGACCATCTCTCCCTTCTATGCCCGGATGTTCCGGGGGGATTTCGTTGACATGGGGATGACCTGGATCGAGGGGGTACCGATGCCCCCCTGTATCCTGGGAGACCCTGCCTACCCCCTCACCCGCTGGTTGATGAAGGTCTACCCTGTCTCTCGGACCCCTGTGGAGGTGCTATACAATACCCGCCTGTGCTCCAGCAGGACCGTGGTGGAGCGAGCCTTCGGGGCCCTCAAGCAGCGCTGGAGGAGTCTCTCTGGGCACCTAGACTACACTGTGGTGACCTCCTCCCTGGTGATCAGGGCCTGCTGTGTGCTCCACAATGTCTGCGAGACTGAGGGAGCAGCCCTGGAATACCCCAAGTCCCACCGGGCCCCCGCCCCGGGGCCCTGTACGTGAACGCCGAGAACCCCAGGGAGTACCATTATGCCCAGCGCATCCGGGATGCCCTGGCGAGGCATATCGCCCGGGAGCCCCGGGTGTGAGGGGCTCCCCTCCCCGGCCCACCCCCTGGGGTTACCAGAGCTGGCCCCTGCAGGGGTGCGGACCCCTCCCATCACCCACATACAGGCCCTGGAGGCATACTTGTGCTTAAACATTTATTTCACTGGCGTGTACATGTGACCCCTCCACCTCTTTCTCCACCCCTGTAGTGCCCTGGACCCTCTAGTGCCCCCCTCACACCACCCTCCCCCTCCCTCCCCATCCCCCCCCTCATTTCTGGGGTCAGCCCTGTGAGCACGCGGTGTGAGCCATCGATCCCTGGGAGCTCTCCTCCTCCCCCCGCTGTCTGTGTTCCCAGCAGTGTCCTGGGCCTCCTCCCGGTCCGGCAGGGGGGCCGGTGGTTGGTGGGAGGGGGGGCAGGACCCGGGGGGGCCCCCATGGCAGCTGCAACCTCCCGAGGCCGGGGGGCACTGGGAGGTGGATGTGCGGCCCCTGAGGGCGTGGGGCCAGCTGGGGTGACTGTGCAGGGGGTGGGGGTGCCGAGGGGCCTGGCATGGGGCCTCGGGCAGGCAGGGTGCCCGGTGGCACATCTGCCATCACGTACGTGCACATCATGCCAGCGTGCAGGAGCAGGGAGGTCCCAATATTGTGGGACCTATCCATCTTCTTGGAGTGCTCCTGCACCATGCCTGTGATTGCCTGCTCCAGCCTCCCGAGTGCCTCCATATGCCTGCTGTGCTCCCGGCGCTCCCGCCTCTGCTCCAGGTGCACCTCGGCCTGGAGTCTCATGTCCCTAGCCTCTGCCCACTCCAGAGACCGCTCGATGGCCGCCTCCATCCAGTCCAGGGCTGCTATCATCCTCTCCCCCTATTCCTCCGAGGTCTGGATGATCTCCTCCACCTGGTCCTCCCTCCTCCTGTGGACCCATGCCCGGTGCTCCCTCATACACTGCAATGGGGCCCCGGGCCCTGGGGAGGCTGGCTGGTGGGGTTGCCCTGAGGGTACGGGAGGGTTAGTCCGATCCTGACCCAGGCCCCTGACCTCTGGCTGCGATGGGGCAGGGGCCCCATGGGCCCCTGGGCATCTCACCAGGCCCCTCCCCACCCCCAGACTCTGGTCCCTCCCACCCCCTCTGACTGTTTGGGGAACCCCTCTCTGCACCCCAGGTTGCCCTCCCTACTGGACCGCCTGCCTCACCTGGTTCCTGCACCTGCTGGTGGGTCTCCTCAGTGGCTGCCTGCTCGGTCACCTGGTCTGGTCCCGGGGTGTCCCATGGCCTGTGGGTGAGGAGAGGGGGTTGTGGGTGTAGGGGTGTGCAGTTGGGCGACCTGGGGCTGGGCCCCCTCCCGTCTTGGTATTGGGGGGCTGGGGCTTGGGCTGGGGCTGGGCCTGGCCCTTCCATCCCCCCCTTGGCCCCTGCCCCCATGGGCCTGGGCCCTCCCCCCTCCGGGTCGCCCGCTTACCCTCAATGTCAGTCTCGGATCCTTCTGAGGCCAGCCTCTCAGTGTGAGAGTGCTCCCCCATGGACCACTGGCTGAGGGTGATGAGGGTGCCGGCCTCGGACTCTGCTTGGCCGGCCTGGGGGTGGGTGCTCTCCGGGCTGCTGTCTGGGGGGGGGGCCTGCAGGTGCCGGGGGGCCTGGGGCTTTCCTCCTGGGGGTCCAGGGCCCTGAAGCTTGTGTCTACCAGCGGGGCAGTGAGGGGAGGGGGTACCTCAGCCCGTTCCCTGCCCTGGACCACAGTGCTCCCAATGAGCCATGGGGCAACTATGGGCCCCTTCATATGCAGGATGCAGTCCAGGGCATCGTAGAATGGGGCGGTCTGGGTTCCATGTCTGGACCGCCTATTGTTGTCCCGAATGGCCTTGTACCCCCTCTTCAGCTCCTTGGCCTTTGAGCGGCACTGTGCCGCTGTGCGCTGATTCCCCTCCACCTCCATGTCCCACCCTATGTCCTGGTAGACATGCTCATTGCGCTGGTTGAGCGCAAGCTCCAGCTGGTACTCCAGGGTCCCCCAGATCCTAATGAAGTCCCGGGTCTCTCGGAGCCCCCACTGGCCCCCTCTGTGGTAGGCCCTGCTGCCTCTCCTCCCATGTGTGTCTGTGCCCTCCATCTCCTCCTCCTCCAGCACCTCTTGCACCGCTGCCTCCTCCTCCGCCCGGTCCGGACCGGTGTCCTCTGGGGGCTTGTCCACCCGGGCGCTCTTCCGTGTCTGCGGGAGGCAGGGGGTGGAGGGTTTAGGGTTGGGTGCATGTCCGGGCCCCTCACGGGGTGCCCCCTTCTCCCTCCTTCCTGGCAGAAGCCTGGGCTTGCCCCGTGCCCCCCCTTGGTGCTCCTGCTCCCCTGCCCTTGTTTCCCCTTACCCGTTTCCTGGATGCCTCCTCCGCCCCCATTCCGGATGCTGTCCCCAGGGTGTCGTGTCTCGCCTGCTGCTGTGGGTGTTGTCCCTGCACCTCCTCCATGGTCAGCATGACCCCCGGTTCCCCCTCCTCCACCTGCGCTCCCTCCACCACTGCCCCTGCCTCCTCCTCCTCCACCGTCACTCTCTCGCCCACCGCTCTCTTCCCTCACTCCATCCCGCCACGCTTCCCTGCTGCAGGTTTCCTTTTAAATGTCCCTCTGGTGGTTGTGTTGTTGCTGGTTGCCTGGCAGCGACGCTGCATGCATTGTCCATGGCTGGGGATCCTTTTCTTTGGTTCCGCCCGGGGATTGGCATCCAGACATTACTTTTTGGTGGTTCCCGGTGGGAATCTCGTTGACCACGCTTCCCGAGATCTTGCGCCGGGTAGCCTGGGAAGCGTGGTTGAAATTGACCCCATGTGGGTATTGAGCGTGGTGAACATCTGGTGGCCGCCTAACAGACGTTCAGGGCTCTTTGGCCCCGCCGTGGGATTAAACGTCGTTCACTGTGGTTGAGCGTGATCTTGTAACATCTGAAAACACCCTTTGTCCATGCTCTATCCCTTCCTCTTGTCTGTGGTACTTGACGACTCCTGTCACACATACATAGACTTTGCTGTCTCTTTCCGCCTCCCCTTTGGAAACCTTCTAAGAACCCATTTTTCCTGCCCAATTTTGCCCCCATTGGAGTGGTGGACCAGTTAGTATGGTCTGCCCCTTGAGACTAATGGATTCAATAGGATTCCAGAACTCTCTGGGGGGGATTTGTGGTCATTCACCTTCTGCTAAAGAAACCATCTCTTGATGTTGACTCCACTGCCTGTCTCTAATCTCGCCGTTTTAGGAAAGGTTATTGAATGGGTGGTAGGGAAGGTTATTGAATGGGTGGTCGCCTTGCAGCTCCAGGCACATCTTGATGCTATCGGTTTCCTTGACCCATGTCAGTCAGGTTTTTGCCCTGAGTATGGCACTGAGACTGTGTTGTGGCCTTGGTTGATGATCTTTGCTTGGAAATAGATTGGGGAAACTGTACCCTTTTGACTGATACCATTGACCATGGGGTGTTGTTGACATGGCTGCGGGACCGGTCTGGGGTGCACAGGACTGCTATTAAGTGATTCTGCTCATTCTTGGCAGTGGCTGGGAGAACCCAGATGGTGGTGATGGGTGGCGGCTCATTTTCCCCTTGGGAGCTCCCTCGTGGGGTCCCACAGGGTTCCATTTTTTCTCCACTCCTGTTCAGTGTGTATCTGAGACCCCATGGCGAGATCATTCACAGATTTGGAGTGAGATGCCATCAAGATGCGGATGACACCCAACTCTATCTCTCCTCCTCATCTGACCTAGGTCCTGCAGTCTCGGTGCTTACCTTGTGCCTGGCTGCCATTGGAGACTGGATGCAGGCGAGCTGATTGAAGCTGAATCCAGACAAGACCAAGGTGATGATGGTTGGACGATCTTGTGACCTGGGGGAGGTAGGAACCCCTGTCATTGATGGGGTCCGGCCTCCCTTGGTCACTCAGGTTTGCAGCCTTGGGGTGCTTTTGGATCCACTGTCGTGCCTGGATTGTCAGGTTGTGGCAATAGCCAAGAGTGCTTTTTACTAACTTCATCAGGTGAGAAGACTGTGACCTTTTCTATCTGATTCATATTTGGCCACCATCATCCATGCCTTCATAACCTCGAGGCTAGACTACTGAAATCTGCTCTACGTGAGGCTGCCCTTGAAGATTGTTCAGAAGCTATAGTTGGTGCAGAACATGGCAGCCTGCCTTCAGTCAGGGATGGGCCTCTAGGAGCACATTACACTGGTGCTCCAGAGTCTGCACTGGCTGTCAATAGTCTTCCGGGCACAATTCAAGGTGCTGGTTTTAACCTATAAAGCCCTAAATGGCCTGGGCCCCAGGTATCTGAGAGACTGCCTCTTCCCCTATGTACTGTTGTGGCCTCTGAGGTCGGCTGGGGACACCCTCTTGCAAGTGCCAACTGCCCATGAAGTTGTTACAACAAGGGCACACAGGGGGGGCATTCTCAGCTGCTGGTCCCCAATAATGGAACTCCCTCCCTTTGGACATCTGCCTAATTCCAAGCTTGTACAATTTCTGGAGAAGGTGTAAGACCTTTCTGTTTGGCCAGGTATTTGGTGGGCAGGAATAAGGTTGGGTGACATTGGGTAGAAGGGTTTTGGGAGGAGGATTGGTGGGTGGTAGGTGGGGATTAAGGGTGGGGTGGTTGGTTGGAATGATATGGGTTTTAAGGGGTTTAAATGTATCTGATTGGATGCTATATATATTTTTATGTTGTAAGCTACCCTGAATCTTTCGAGAAGGTTGGGGTAAAAATGTAAATAAATAAATAAATTTACCCACTGACCCTGAGAGCCCCTCTGTCAGTGCCCTGGTTGTTTTGTGGTATGTTGTGTTGACCCGGGCCATCAACATGGTGGTACCCAGGTGTCTGCTTCTTCCAGGTACCAGTGCAAGTCCCCCTGGTACACAGAGGACCCGAGACTGCTAAAGCGTGAGGGTAGACAGTTAGAGTGCAGGAGGCGCTCAACTCATGCCAAAGCAGATTGACTGCAGCATAGACTGTTTCTGAAGGACTATGCCATGGCTGTGGTGAAGATAGTCTTCTTTACTGCTGTCATAGCATTTGCAAAGTGCCGGCTGGCTGGCAGAACTCATCTGTGTGGTGAATAGCTTATTAAATCCTGGCTGTATCCACCTGGAGACTAAGAGCACATTCCCACATTCAGCAGACCAGCGCTTTTTTCTTTTCCCCGCATATTACCTTGATGTGTAAAGACTCTATGTGCTTCTTTAACCATGCCTGAATTTGTTTTTTAAGCACATTGGCAAGCGGCCAAAACCTACCTTTACAAGAGCGGGTTTGAAATGACCCGCATCAATCCTCTTGTCGGAATGTCGGGGCTAGTCAGTCTCATGTCAGTTACACAGCACACCACTTCCCTGGCTCTCGGCTCCGTTCCTCTCCCCTCTCCGGGAGCTGAGAGCTGGGGAAGCGGGGCGCTGTGTAACTAATATGTTTTTTAATTTATTTATTTAATTTACATTTTTTAGCTGCCCCCTCATGCCCATGGCATCTCGGGGCGGCTTACAACACAAAAATCACAATAATTTAAAAACAGCAATAAAACACAAAAAATGTAAAACATCTTAAATCCTCCTAAAAACAACCACCAACCCCCCCCAAAATTTCTATCCCAACCCACCCTCTCCTCCTCCAAAAGCCTGGGAGAACATCCAGGTTTTGCAGGCCCAGCAGAAGACCATCAAACCTGAGACCAGACGGGCTTCCTCCGGTAGGGAGTTCCATAATCGCAGCATGGCCACTGATAATGCCCTCTCCATTGTGGCCCCCCGCTTTACATGGGGGACCTCCAAGAAGGTGCCACCGGTGGACTGAAGGGGTCACTCTGGGGCGCGGAGGGTGAGGCAGTTCCTGAGGTATGAAGGGCCAAGACTGTGTAGGGTTTTTTGGCCAAGACCAGCACCTTGAATCTGGCTCGGTACGCTATAGGCAGCCAGTGCAGCGCGCGGAGCACAGGGATAATATGCTCCCATCCACTCGTCCCTGTAAGGAGACAAGCCACCACGTTTTGCACCAGCTGCAGCCTCCGAACCAGCATCAGGGGAAGCCCCAGATACAGCACGTTGCAGTAGTCCAGCTTTGAGGTGATGAAGGCATGGGTGAGGGTGGCCAGGTCGGGTCTGGAAATATATGGATGCAGCTTCTGCCTGTCAGGGGCCGGGCTCAGAGGGGTGCTGGGCAATCCAGCGAGGGGTCCCTTCCTCCTCATGCCTCGCTCTCAGGGCCGGGCGCGGCAGGGGCAGTTTCCCCACCGCATCCCATTGCCAGGCCAACTCAACCGGCTGCCTCCAATGTGCTGACGCCCCTCATGGTTCCCCGGGGGGCAGATCCCTCACTACAGTCTGTGTGGTGCTCCATGCGGCTGCAAGCATGCCGGGGGGCGGGGGGCGTGCCTTGTCCTACTTAAACCGGTGCCGGAGGCATCCCAGCGCCGGTAATCAGAGCAAGAAGCTGGCCCCAAAAAGCTAAGAGTTGTGATTCTTGTACTTCGACTTGCATGTCTTGGGAGGGTGCTTGTGTAGACTAGGGGTGGTGTTTGGGTATCTGTGATTTCCTCCCTGTCACCCCATGGTGTTTTGGTGATTGCGTGCTTGAATGAGAGTGAGTGAGAGTGAGTGGAGAGTGAGAGCCCTTCCCTGCCCCCCGTGTGGGTTCCCTTCCCCCCTCTTGGAGTGTGTGGAGGACTCCCCCTGCCTTGAGTCCTTCCCTGTCATCCTCCACTTCATCCCTCATCGTGAACCCTGTTCCCCTGCCTTCTGGAGTGATTGTGGGTGTAGGTGTAGTATGAGGCGGGTGGAGCCCGACCTGACCTTCCCTTTCAGCTCTGCACCCTATGATGATAGGGGCCCCATCTCTGTGAGACATATAGGGCCCACATACTATTCTGATGGGCAGTTTTCCCCTCCCCCATGGGGCAGAGCTCATGTGCATATGCTGTGTGCGTGCCCGAACATCTTGAGACCCCTTTTCCGCCCTTCCCTCTGACACCGCACCAGATACAGCTGGCAGAAGGCAGCCTTAGCCACCGTCTCCACCTGCCAATCCAGGTGGAGATCCGAGTCCATCAGTACTCCCAGATTCCAAACCTGCTGGTCTATGGGCAGGTGGACCCCCTCTATGAGGGGAGCCAACACCTCCTTCGCCCTACCCACTGCCATCACCTCCATCTTATCAGGATTGAGCTTCAGTCTGCTCTACTGCAACCAATCTGGCATGTCCTCCAGACACTGGGACAGCACTGAGATGGCAGGACCTGGGTTGGTTGAAAAAGAGAGGTAAATCTGGGTGTCAGCAGCATATTGGTGGCAATGCACACCAAACCCTCTCACGGTTTTCCCCAAGGGCTGCATATATACATTAAATAATAATGGAGACAGAATTGAACCTTGCGAAACACCACAATCCAGGGCCCGGGGGCTAGAAGATTCAACCCCCAGGACAACCCACTGGCTTCTCCCCAAGAGGAATGAGTGGAACCATCCAAGGACAATCCCGTCCAGACCCCCAGGGCTCACAACCGTATCAACAGCAGCCCATGGTCCATGGTGTCAAAAGTGGCCGAGAGATCTAGCAGGATCAGAAGTGTTGAACGTCCTGAGTCCATCTCCCAGCAGAGATCATCCACCAAGGCCACCAGTGCCATCTCTGTGCCATATCCGGGGTGGAAACCCCAATTGAAATGGGTCAAGGAAACATGCTGTCAAGATGCACCTGAAGCTGCAGTGCCACCGCCCGTTCAATAACCTTCCCTAAAAAGGGCAGGTTAGAGACAGGTCAGTAGCTGGCGAGTGTGTCCACATCCAAAGATGGCTTCTTCAGCAGGAGGCACATCACAGTCTCCTTGAGACCAGGGGGCAACCTCCCCTGCTGAAGGGACACATTGATTACCCTCGCCAGCACTGTCCCTAATGTCTTCCTGGAGGCTTTCACCAACCAGGATGGACATGGATCTAATTCACAACTTGTGACTCTAACAGACCCCAGGACATCCACAGCATTGACCGGTGTTACTTCCTGAAACTCATCCCAAGAAGAAGGACCAGACGGGGCCTCCATCACCTCGCACTCCACCTCTACTGCCCCTAATCCAGCATCGAAGTCGTTCTGTATCCGAGCAGTCTTGTCTGCAAAGTAGGTGTCGAACTCCTCACAGCGGGTCTGGGACAAGTCCCCATCCAGGCGGAGGGAGGTCAGACTGACCAGCCCCCGCACCACCCAGAACAGCTCTGCTGGACGTGACTTTGCAAACGTTATGAGGGTGGCAAAGAAATATTTCTTTGCCGTCCTCACATCCTCAACATAGGACCACAAATGGGCCCTATGGAGAAGTCAGTCGGATTCAGCATGAGTCTGACGCCAGCGTTGCTCTAGTCGCCTACCTACCTGCTTCATACACTGCAGCCCCTCAGTAAACCAAGGGGCCCTGTGGTGATGAGACAGAGGTAGGAGACATCTCGGAGCCACCCTGTCAATGCCCCCCCTCCCCGAGAAAGATGTTCCAAGCCCGGACAAGTTCATTGACAGAGTGGCCGTCAAGGTCTAAGGTTACATCTCCCAGGGCCTCCTGGAACCATTGAGGTTACATCAGCCGCCGGGGGCGGATCAACCTAACTGGTTCATAACACTGATCCGCTTCCCCGGCTCTCAGCTCTACTCCTGATCTGCTGCCGCTCCTTCTCCTCTCCCCCCACCCCCACCTGAGTACATTAAAATGCTGCTTTTCCTAAATGCAGTCAATTTCAAAATGCACTTAAATAAACCCAGTGCGAATAGTCCATGGTTTTTTTTAAGCGCATTTTGAAATTGACTGCATTTAGGAAAAGCAGCATTTTAATGTATGTGTGAATGCGCTCAGAGTTATTATCTGCCTGCTGTGACGAGTTTCTTACCTACTTTGCAGATAAAGTTGCTCATATTTGGCTCAACTTGGGTGCTGCTAATTTGAGTGCAGAGTCAGAGCTTTGGGTTGGAGAAGTTTCACCTCTGGGCTAGACGGTCCATATGAAGGCAGCCTGCCAGATCTTGAAGTGGATCAGGTTGTGCCTGTTCCAGGGCAGCACCACTTGTGGTGCTCTGGAACATCTCGGAGCACTGCCAGTGGAGTGGGCCGGCCAAACTCAGGGCACCAGCCCGGAGTGGAGCTGCTCTCTATCTGTTCAGTGGACCCATGCTGCAGCTCCACTCACAGCTGGACATTGCCCTGGAAACACCATAGAGTTGAGAGCACCAGCCTAGATTATCAGGCGATTACCCACAACTCTATGGTGGAGGTGGGAGTTAGGGTGCTGCACAGGTGTACCATGGCCAGGGGAACCCACTGGGTCCATCTAAAGCAGAACCAGGCGAGGCTGGAAGCAGGTGGACGCAGGGCTGCACCCCCAGAGCAGCTCCAGGGGTTGGTTGCCCCCATGTCTGTCTAAAAACATCCAACGAGTTCATGAATAAGCTAGGATTTGTGTCTGGGTCTCTCCTATTTCAAGGCTTCTGAGCTGGGGAGATGTTCAAAATGGCACCAACAACTGGAATTTGTATTATAAAAGTGCTACATTTTTGGAAATTCTCTCTAGAATTTAGCTAGCTGTTTGGTAGCTGCACCCCTTGTGTACCTTTATAGTGGGGCTACTCCCCAGTTTTGAAAACATTGAAACTTCATGAAAAGCTTCATCTCTGTTGTGTCATGGTTAAATTCTACGGCATTCCCAACAGGATTTAACATAACAGTATAATGGAACATCACATAATGCTAATACTAATCTTTAATGTAAATACTGTGTAATAAAAGCTGAAGTTATGGGATGCCATTTTCCTCTACTATTCTACCTAGGCAAACACTTGTATAAATTTATCCAAGTACTTAATTTTCCAAATGCACTATGGGTATTTTCAGATGTTACGATCCCACGCTCAACCACGGTGAATTCCCACGTGGTGAGCAAGGGACCGTAACGTCTGTTGGCCCGACAAGAGATTCCTGCCAGATGTTCACCCCCGTGAATCATGGGTGGGAATTTCTTTGACCACCCAAACGGCTGTCCTGCCTGGACCATCGCCGTTTGCGTGGTCAAAGAGATTCTCGCCCGTGATTCACAGGGGGGGGGGAGGGAACACCCGGCAGGAAGCTCGCATTCGGGCCAACAGACATTACGTTCCCACGCTCAACCACGGGGAATTCAGTGTGGTTGAGCATGGGAATGTCACGTCTGTCCCCTGACCACGGCTCGGAATCAGCGGCCTTGCCTGCCGCTGAATCTGGGCCATGGTCACCGCTCCGGGGGGCGGGGGGGCGCTGCGGCCGCATTGGCCATGATGCCCGCCCGTCTCCCAGAAGGCGGGCAGCATAGGGAGCATGGGTGGGGTGGGGCTGTGCGGCCACACGTTGAGCCGCGCAGTCCCGCCCCTCCCCTGATTCCCCACTGGGATCAGCCGGCACGTCTGTTGGCTGTGCCGTTTTGATCCCGGCGGGGGATCAATAGGTGATTCCGTGATACTGGCCCTGTCACATCTGAAAATACCCTATAATGTGTACAATCCACCTATCAAGTACTCATTCCCTTTTCACAAATTGGAGTGTGTTTGAGAGAATGGAGAAGTTAATGACTTGTATTGGATCTGAATCAATGTCAGAGTTAAGATTAAATTTCTCTGAGTTCATAGCTTTTAGCAGCTCAGTTTATTAGATCCAACTTCTCTAAAATGTCACAAGAAAATAACATTTTCCCCATGATGTCAGGATTCTGCTGATCCCATCTTTACACTTATAACAGGTAAATTGCTATGTTCTTTCTCCTGTTGTCAAACAAAATGCATTCATTATCTACAAATAATCTGGTATAGATTCTTCTTTGTGATTAATTTATGGACAAAACAGATTGATGCAATAGAAGGGGAAGATTTGTTCAAACTAAAAGGGAGCGTGGGTATATGAAATAATGGATACAAGCTGGTTATTATTGATATATTTAGGCTGGAAATTAGAAGGTTTTTTAACAATTAGAGCAGTGAGCTACTGGAATAAGCTTCCAGGTGTAGTTGTGGGAGCAAAGAATCTGAATAGCTTCAAAATGGAGTTGGATAAATTTATGGCATATACCTTGTGAGATGTTTTTATTTGATGCTGCAGGATGAAGTGGGCTTTTTCCCCCAGCAAATCATGTTGGTCCCCCCCCTCCCCCCTTCTCCCTGTTGCATCAAAGTTGTCTACAGCTGGAGATTGGACTGTCGGGGCATTCAGAAGCCTGGGTACTATATTGTATATCAGATGCCTTGCTGGTGGGGCCTGTGCACATGTCCAGGGTCTAACTGATTACCATATTTGGAGTCAGGCAGGAATTTCTCCCTCTGGGAAGATTGGCAGTTGACTCTCACCTTCCCCGGCAGCATGGGTGTGGCTCACCTGCTTGGGATCTCTGGACCCTTCTTTTTCTAAAATTATTTCCTGTTATTCCAGGCATCGGTGAGCTCTAGTTGGTCCCAGTCTCTACTTGTAGCTATTGGTGGGATTTCTTTGTATGGATGGTTGGGGCGTGGCAGGTCCCGCAGTGATGCAGGTGGCTAGACTGGATGACCCAGGAGTTCCCTTCCAGCCTTGTGACCCTATGATGCCTATGTAAGTCTTGTGAACAATTGTTGGAAACAAATATCTTGACTATTTCTTGATGTATCTGTAGCTATGAGTATTTTTGATATGACTGATTACCTAGATTGCATGGTGCTTATTTTTCACTTCCTTGATTATTTAAACATCATAAAGGTGCTTTCCCCCCCTGTTTTCAAATAATCTAAACATGTAAGAGTTTAAATCTATTGTGGGTATTTTCAGACGTTACGATCCCACGCTCAACCATGGTGAATACCCACATAGTGAGCAAGGGACCGTAACGTCTGTTGGCCTGACAGGTGATTCCTGCCAGATGTTCACCCCCAGGAATCATGGGCGGGAATCTCATTGACCATGCAAATGGCCCTCCTGCCCGGACCATGGCCGTTTGCGTGGTCAATGAGATTCCCACCTGTGATCAATGGGATCATCATGTCTGTCCCCTTACCACAGCCCGGAATCAGCGGCCGTGCCCGCTGCTGATTCC
>QEPC01006910.1:0-10163 GCA_003113815.1 Sphenodon punctatus | reverse complement strand
AGGAGGAGAACCAGCAGTAATCGAGGCGAGAGATGACCAGAGCATGAAGGGAATCCAGCAAGAGTGAGTGGTCAACAGTATCGAAGGCAGCAGAGAGATCAAGGAGGACAAGAATGGAATAGAAGCATGCACTGACCAACTGTGCTAGCCGGCCCATGGGAGCACCATGCACTGACCAACTGAGCTAGCCGGCCCACGGGAGCACCGGCCACTCACCGGCGCATTTTCAGAGCGGTGCCACTCTCGCTCGCCCCCTCCTGGGCCAGGGATTCAGTTAGGGGAAGAACGAGTTTCTTTACTCCACATGGCTGCCCGCAGAGCACCTACAGGCAGGGGAACTAGCTCACGTGGTAGAGCGCTTGCTTCGCATATGAGAGGCAGTTGGATCAGTGCCCACATTCTCCAGTATAGAGCTCTCTTTTCTCGGCCAGGCAACTTTTTCTATACCTATGGGAAGTTCCTGGCTCAAGGGCAGCTCGGCAGCTCATCTGGGAGACGCTCAGGCTAAGGGTTGGTGGGTGGCTCGTGGGCTTTATCATGCTGCCGCAGGGGCTCCTTTACCTGGGCACTGGTCCCTGTCCCCTAGGCAGGGGAGAGCCAGTCTGCCTTTCTTTTTTCTGCCAGTGTCAGATGCTTTCATGTTAATGGCTGTAGCACGGTACCAAAGTCTTTGCTTGGCATGCTGCTGGTTCCCCGCTTCAAGTTCTGCTCTTGCTTGGGAAAAGGAGGCTGTATCTTTAAAAATGTTGTGACTTTAGAGCCCGGAAAGAAGAATCTCACATTCTTTTTCCTTTGGAGACTTAGCTCCAGGGACAGAGCTCTGGCTTTCTCCATGAGAGGTGGCGGGGCCGATGTCCCTTTAAGCTCACCCTGTGTGGGCCCTGCTTGAGTAGGGGAATTAGCTCAAGTGGCAGAGTCTTTGCTTTGCATGCGAGGATCAATGCCAGCATTCTTTTGGGGAAGGCTAGTCGTAGTAACTGCTTGGCCCATGGGTGCTGCCACTTTTGCTAGTTGTTTAACGAAAGCCAAGGAGAAGCCAAAAGAAATGGTTTCTTAGGCCGCCGTGCCCCAATGACCAGCATGGGGATTGAACCTATGACTTTGGCATTATTAGCACCACGCTCGGAACAACTGAGCTAGCCGACACACAGGAGCACTGGCTCCTTGCCAGCGCATTTTCAGAGCGGTGCCACTCTCACTCTACCCCTCTCCGGCCAGGGATTCAGTTAGGGTAAGAATGAGTTTCTTTAGCTCCACATGGCTGCCCACAGAGGCACCACAGGCAGGGGAATTATCTCAAGTGGTAGAGCGCTTCTTTTGCATGCGAGAGGCACTGGGATCGATGCCCACATTTTCCAGTAGAGGGCTCTCTTTTCTCTCCCAGGCCAGGCAACTTTTTCTAGACCTATGGTAAGTTCCTGACTCGAGGGCAGCTTGGCAGCTCATCTGGGAGACGCTCAGGCTGACGGTCTGTGGGTGGCTCGTGGGCTTTATCATGCTGCCGCCGGGGCTCCTTCACCTGGGCACTGGTCCCTGTCCCCTAGGCAGGGGAGAGCCGGTCTGCCTTTCTTTTTGCTGCCAGTATCATATGCTTTCATTTCAATGACAGTGGAACGGTACTAAGTTCTCTGCTTGCCATGCCCCCCGTTCAAATCCTGCTGTTGCTTTGGAGAGGGAGGGAAGGAGGCTGTACCTTTAAGAATTTTGTGACTTTGGATCCCGGAAAGAAGCATCTCACTTTCTTTTCCCTTTGGAGAGTTAGCTTCAGGGGTAGAGCTCTGACTTTCTCCGTGAGAGGTGGTGGTACCGATGTCCCTTTGAGCTCGCCCTGTGTGGTCCCTGCATGAGTAGTGGAATTAGTTCAAGTGGCAGAGCACTCGTTTCGCATGTGAGAGGCAGCGGGATCGATGCCCGCATTCTCCAGAGGAAGGCTAGGAGTAGTTCCTGCTTGCCCCATGGGTGCTGGTTCTTTTGGAAGTCGTTCAACGAAAGTCAAGGAGAAGCCAAAATAAATGGTTTTTCGCCCACCGTGCCCTAATGGCCAGCATGGGTATTGAACCCATGACCTTGGTGTTATTAGCACCACGCCAGCCTCTGACCAACTGAGCTAGCCGACCCATGGGAGGACTGGCCACTCGCTGCCGTCCTTTCAGAGCGGTGCCACTCTCGCTCTCGCAATCGAGGCCAGGCATTCCGTTAGGGGAAGAACGAGTTTCTTTAGCTCCACATGGGTGCCCGCACAACCCCAACAGGCAAGGGAACTAGCTCAAGTGGTAGAGCGCTTGCTTAGCATGCGAGAAGCAATGGCATCGATGACCACGTTCTCCAGTAGAGGGTTCTCTTTTTCTCTCCCAGGCCAGGCAACTTTTTTTAGACCTATGGGAAGGTCCTGGCTCGAGGGCAGCTCGGCAGCTCATCTGGGAGCCGCTCCGGCTGACGGTCCGTGGATGGCTCATGGGCTTTATCATGCTGCCGCACTGGCTCCTTTGCCTGGGCAGAGGTCCATGTCCCCTAGGCAGGGGAGAGCCGGTCTGCCTTTCTTTTTGCTGCCAGTGTCAGATGTTTTCATGTCAATGGCTGTGGTACGGTACCAAGTTCTTTGCTTGACATGCTGCTGGTTTCTTTGTTCAAATCATGCTGTTGCGTTGAAGGAGGCTGTACCTTCATAAATTTTGTGACTTTGGAACCCAGAAAGAAGCATCTCACTTTCTTTTCCCTTTGGAGAGTTAGCTCCAGGGGCAGAGCTCTAGCTTTCTCCGTGAGAGGTGGCGGGGCCGATGTCCCTTTGAGCTCGCCCTGCGTGGTCCGTGTTTGAGTAGGGGAATTAGCGCAAGTGACAGAGTGGTCGCTTTACATGTGAAAGGCAGTGGGATTGATACCTGCATTTTCCAGAGAAAGGCTAGGAGTAGTACCTGCATGGCCCACAGTTGCTACCTCTTTTGCTACTTGTTCAATGAAAGCCAAGGAGAAGCCAAAAGAAATGGTTTCTTAGGCCACGGTGCTCAAATGACCACCATGGGGATTGAACCCATGACCTTGGCGTTATTAGCACCACGCTCTGACCAACTGAGCTAGCCGGCCCATGGGAGCGCTGAGCACTCACAGGCGCATTTATAGAGCGGTGCCAATCTCGCTCTCCCCTTCCCGGGCCAGGGATTCCTTTAGGGGAAGAACGAGTTTCTTTAGCTCCACATGGCTACCCGCAGAAGGCCAACAGTATGGGAATAAGCTCAATTGATAGAGCGCTTGCTTAACATGCAAAAGGCAGTAAAATCAATGTCCACATTCTCCAGTAGAAGCTCTCTTTTCTCTCCCAGGCCAGGCAACTTTTTCTAGACCTATGGGAAGGTCCTGGCTCGAGGGCAGCTTGGCAGCTCATATGGCAGACGCTCAGGCTGACAGTCGGTGGGTGGCTCATGGGCTTTATCATGCTGACTCAGGGGCTCCTTCGCCTGGGCACTGGTCCCTGTCCCCTAGGCAGGGGAGAGCCGGTCTGCCTTTCTTTTTGTTGCCAGTGTCAGACGCTTTCATGTCAATGGCTGTGGCACGGTACCAAGCTTTCTCCTTGGCATGTGGCTGGTTCCCCGGTTCAAATGTTGCTGTTGCTTGGGAGGAGGAGGGAAGGAGGCTGTACCTTAATTTTTTTTGCGACTTTGGAGCCCGGAAAGAAGCATCTCACTTTCTTTTCCCTTGGAGAGTTAGCTCCAGGGGCAGAGCTCTGGCTTTCTCCGTGAGAGGTGGCGGGGCCGATGTCCTTTTGAGCTCGCTCTGCGTGGTCCCTGCTTGAGGAGGGGAATTAGCTCAAGCGGCAGAGCGCCCGCTTTGTATGACAGAAGCAGCTGAATCGATGTCCACATTTTCCAGAGAAAGGCTAAGGGTAGTTCCTGCCTGGCCCACGGGTGCTGGCTCTTTTGCTAGTTGTTCAATGAAAGCCAAGGAGAAGCCAAAAGAAATGGTTTCTTAGGCCGCCGTGCCCAAATGGCCAGAATGGGGATTGAACCCATGACCTTGGCATTATTAACACCAAGCTCTGACTAACTGAATTAGCCATTCCACAGAAGCAGTGGCCACTTGCCAGCTCATTTTCAGAGCGGTGCCACTCTCGTGCGCCCCCTCCCGGGCCAGGGATTTCGTTAGGGGAAGAACGAGATTCTTTAGCTCCACATGGCTGTCCGCAGAACCCCCATGGTCCTGCGGTCCATGGTTGGCTCATGGGCTTTATCATACTGCTGCAGGGGCTCCTTTGCCTGGGCACTGGTCTCTGTCCCCTAGGCAGGGGAGAACCGCGCTGCCTTTATTTTTGCGGCCAGTGTCACATGCTTTCCTGTCAATGGCCGTGACACAGTAGAAATTTCTCTGCTTGGCATGCAGCTGGTTTCCTGGTTCAAATCCTGCTGTTGCTTGGAAGGAGGCTGTGCCATTAAAAATTTTGCGACTTTGGAGTCCGGAAAGAAGCATCTCACTTTCTTTTCTCTTTCGAGAGTTAGCTCCAGGGGCAGAACTCTGGCTTTCTCCATGAGAGGTGTCAGGGCCGATGTCCCTTTGAGCTCGCCCTGCGTGGCTCTTGCATGAGTAGGGAAATTAGCTCAAGTGCCAGAGCACTCGCTTTGCATGCGAGAGCCAGTGGAATCGATGCCTGCATTTTCCAGAAGAAAGCTAGTAGTAGTTCCTGCTTGGTCCACGTGTGCTGGCTCTTTTGCTAGTTGTTCAACAAAAGCCAAGGAGAAGCCAAAAGAAAGTTTTTCTTAGACCACGGTGCCCAAATGGCCAGCATGGCGATTGAACCCATGACTTTGGCGTTATTAGCACCACACGCTGGCTAACTGAGCTAGCCAGCCCAGGGGAGCACCAACAACTCGCCGTCGCACTTTCAGAGCTGTGCCACTCTCGCTCTCCCCTTCCCAGGGCAGGAATTCCGTTAGGGGAAGAACGACTTCCTTTATTTTTATTATTATTATTAACATACATTTATATAGCGCCAGCAGTGTACCTGGCACTTTACAAAGTAATCAAATAGACAGGGTCCCGGCACCTAGGGCATATAATCTTAGAGACAGGAGCTGGGGGAGAGACATAGGAAGGAGAACAGAAGGAGAGACAAGGGGTCTAACATTCATGAAGATGCGAGGTCTCAAGTGGACGTACTTGGCTTGGTTATGATGAGAATGACAGCAGGCAGGTCCATGTTGCAAGGATAAGCTCCATATGGCTTCGCGGCTAGCCCCAACAGTAGGGGATTTAGCTTAAGTAGTAGAGCACTTGCTTAGCATGTAAAAAGCAGTGGGATCGATGCCCACATTCTCCAGTAAAAAGCTATCTTTTCTCTCCCAGGCTAGGCAACTTTTTCTAGACCTATGGGAAGTTCCTGGCTCGAGGGCAGCTGGGTAGCTCATCTGGGAGACGATCAGGCTGACGGTCCGTGGGTGGCTCATGTGCTTTATCATGCTGCCGCAGGGGCTCCTTCGCCTGGGCACTGGTCCATGTGCCCTAGGCAGGGGAGAGCAGGTCTGCCTTTCTTTTTGCTGCCAGATTCTTTCCTGTCAATGGCCGTGGCACGTTACCAAGTTCTTTGCTTGTCATGCGCTGGTTCTCTGATTTAAATCCTGCTGTTGCTTGGGAGGAAGAGGGAAGGAAGCTGTACCTTTAAAAGAATTGCGACTTTGGAGCCCGGAAAGAAGCATCTCACTTTCTTTTCCCTTTGGAGAGTTAGCTCCAGGGGCAGAGCTCTGGCTTTCTCCATGAGAGGTGGCAGGGCCGATGTCCCTTTGAGCTCGCCCTGCCTGGTTCCTGTTTGAGTAGGGAAATTAGCTTGAGGGGCAAAGGGCTCGTTTTGCATGCGAGAGGCAGTGGGATCAATACCCGCATTCTCTAGAGGAAAGCTAGGAGTAGTTTCTGCTTGGCCCACGGTTGATGGCTTTTTTGCTAGTTGTTCAACGAAAACCAAGGAGAAGCCAAAAGAAACAGTTTCTTAGGCCACCATGCTCGAATGACTAGTATGGGGATTGAACCCATGACCTTGGTATTATTAACACCACTTTCTGACCAACTGAACTCTCCAGCCCATGGGAACACCTGCCACTTGCTGGAGCATTTTCAGAGCTGTGCCACTCTTGCTCTCCCCCTCCCGGGCCAGGGATTCTGTTAGGGGAAGTACGAGTTTCTTTAGCTCCACATGGCTGCTTGCAGAAACTCAACTGTAGGGGAATTAGCTCAAGTGGTAGAGTGCTTGCTTTGCATGTGAGAAGCAGTGGGATTGATGCCCACATTCTGCAGTAGAGAGCTTTCATTTCTCTCCCAGGCCAGGCAACTTTTTCTAGACCTATGGGAAGTTCCTGGCTCAAGGGCAGCTCGGCAGCTCATCCGGGAGACGCTCAGGCTGAGGGTCCGTGGGTGGCGCAGGGGCTTTATCATGTTGCCGCAGGGGTTTCTTAGCCTGCGCACTGGTCCCTGTCTCCTAGGCAGTCTGCCTAGGAGCCGGTCTGCCTTTCCTTTTACTGCCAGTGTCAGACTCTTTCATGTCAATGGCTGTGGCTCAGTACCAAGTTCTCTGCTTGACATGCTTCTTGGTTCAAATCCTGCTGTTGCTTGGAAGGAGGAGGGAAGGCTGCTGTCCTTTAAAAGATTTGCGATTTTGGAGCCCGGAAAGAAGCATCTCACTTTCTTTTTCCTTTGGAGAGTTAGCTCCAGGGGCAGAGCTCTGGCTTTCTCTGTGAGAGGTGTCGGGGCCGAAGTCCTTTTGAGCTCACCCTCCTTGGTCACTGCATGATTAGGGGAGTTAGTTTAAGTGGCAGAGTGCTCGCTTTGCATCCAAGAGGCAGCGGCATCGATGCCCGCATTCTCCAGAGGAAAGCTAGGAGTAGTTCCTGTTTGGCCCACGTGTGCTGGCTCTTTTGTTAGTTGTTCAACGAAAGCCAAAAGAAATGATTTCTTAGCCGGCTGTGCTCAAATGGCCAGGATGGGGATTGAAGCCATGACCTTGGTGTTATTAAGACTACGCTCTGACGAACTGAGCTAGCCGGCCCACGGGACCACCTGCCACTAACTAGCGCATTTTCAGAGCGGTGCCACTCTCGCTCTCCCCCTCCCAGGCCAGGGATTCCATTGGGGGAAGAACGAGTTTCTTCAGCTCCACATGGCTGCCCGCACAGTCCCACCAAGTAGCGGTATTAGCTCAAGTGGTAGACTGCTTGCTTAACATGTGAGAGACAGTGGGATCGATGCCCATATTTTCCAGTAGAGGGCTCTCTTTTTCCGGCCAGGCAACTTTTTCTGGACCTATGGGAAGTTCCTGGCTCGTGGGCAGCTCGGCAGCTCATCTGGCAGACGGTCAGGATGACAGTCCGTGGGTGGCTCATGGGCTTTATCATGCTGCCGCAGGGGCTCCTTCACCTGGGCACTGGTCCCTGTCCCCTAGACAGGGGAGAGCCGGTCTCCCTTTCTTTTTGCTGCCAGTGTCAGGTGTTTTAATGGCAATGGCTGTACCAAGATACCAAGTTCTGTGCTTGGCATGTGGCTGGTTCCCAGCTTCAAATCCTGCTGTTGCTGGGAAGGAGGCTGTACCTTTAAAAAATTTACAACTTTGGAGCCAGGAAAGAAACATCTCATTTTCTTTTCCCTTTGGAGAGTTAGCTTCAGGAGCAGAGCTCTGCATTTCTCCGTGAGAGGTGGCGGGGCCGATGTCCCTTTGAGCTCATCCTGCGTAACACGTGCGTGAGTAGGGGAATTAGCTCAAGTGGCAGAGCGCTCGCTTTGCATGTGAAAAGGTTCAGGATCAATGCCCGCATTCTCCAGAGGAAGGCTAGGAGTAGTTCCTGCCTGGCCCACGGGTGCAGGCACTTTTGCTAGTTGTTCACTGAAAGCCAAGGAGAAGCAGCTTCTTAAGCCACAGTGCCCCAATAGTCAGCATGGGGACTGAACCCATGACCTTGCAGTTATTGGTAACACACTCTGACTGACTGAACTAAACCGGTCACAGGAGGACGCGCCACTTAATGCCGCATTTTCAGAGCTGTACCACTCTCACTCTCCCGCTCCCGGGCCAGGGATTCTGTTAGGGGAAGAACGAGTTTCTTTAGCTCCACATGGCTGCCCGCAGAACCCAAACAGGAAGGGCTATTAACTCAAGTGGTAGAGCGCTTGCTTTACATGCAAAAGGCAGTGGGATTGATGCCCACATTCTTCAGTAGAGGGCTCTCTTTCTTTCCCAGGCCAGGCAACTTTTTCTAGACCTATGGTAAGTTCCTGGCTCGAGGGTAGCTCGGCAGCTGATCTGGCAGATGCTCAGGCTGAGGGTCCGTGGGTGGCTCATGGGCTTTATCATGCTGCTGCGGGGGCTCCTTCACCTGGGTACTGATCCCTGTCCCCTAGTCAGGGGAGAGCCGGTCTGCCTTTCTTTTTGCTGCCAGTGTCAGATGCTTTCATGTCAATGGCTGAGGCACAGTACGAAATTCTCTACTTGGCAGCCCACTGGTTCCCCGGTTCAAATCCTCCGGTTGCTTGGCAAGAGAAGGGAAAGAGGCTGTACCTTTAAAAAATTTTGCGACTTTGGAGCCCCGAAAGAAGCANTTGCGACTTTGGAGCCCCGAAAGAAGCATCTCACTTTCTTTTCCCTTAGGAGAGTTAGCTCCAGGGGCAGAGATCTGGCTTTCTCCGTGAGAGGTGGCGGGGCCGATGTCCCTTTAAGCTCGCCCTGCGTGATACCTGCTTGAGTAGGGGAATTAACTCAAGTGGCAGAGCGTGAGCTTTGAATGCGAAAGGCAGTGGGATCGATGCCCGCATTCTCCACAGAAAGAGAGAATTTCTCTTAGAAAGGGCCTCTGCTTGGCCCACGGGTGCTGGCTCTTTTGCTAGTTGTCCAACGAAAGCCAAGGAGAAGCCAAAAGAAATGGTTATATAGGCTGTTGTGTCCGAATGGCCAGCATGGCGATTGAAACCATCACCTTGGCGTTAATAGCACCATGCTCTGCCCAACTGAGCTAGCCCAGACACAGGAGCGCCGGCCACTCTCCGGCGCATTTTCAGAGCGGTGCCACTCTCGCTCTCCTCCTCCCAGACCAGGGATTCCTGGGGAAGAACGAGTTACTTTAGCTCCAAATGGCTACCCGCAGAATCCCAACCAGAAGGGCTATTAGCTCAAGTGGTAGAGCGCTTGGTTCACATGCGAGAAGCAGTGGGGTGGATGCCCACATTCTCCAGTAGAGGGCTCTCTTTTCTCTACCAGGCCAGGCAACTTTTTCTAGACCTATGGGAAGTTCCTGGCTCGAGGGCAGCTCGGCAGCTCATCCGGGAGACGCTCAGTCTGACGGTCCATGGGTGGTGCATGGGCTTTACCATGCTGCCGCAGGGATGCCTTAGCCTGCGCAATGGTCCCTGTCCCCTAGGCAGGGGAGAGCCGGTCTGCTTTTCTTTTTGCTGCCAGTGTCAGGTATTTTCATGTCAATGGCTGTGGCACGGTACCAATTTCTCTGCTTGGCATGTGGCTTGTTCATTAATTCAAATCCTGCTCTTGCTTGGGAGAAAGAGGGAAGGTGGTTGTACCTTTAATAATTTTGTGACTTTGGAGCCCGGAAAGAAGCATCTCACTTTCTTTTCCCTTTGAAGAGTTAGCTCCAGGGGCAGAGCTCTGGCTTTCTCCATGAGAGGTGGCGGGGCCGATGTCCCTTTGAGCTCGCCCTGCGTGGTCCATGCTTGCTTAGGGGAATTAGCTTAAGTGGCAGAGCGCTCGCTGTGCATGCAAGGGGTGGCGGGATCAATGCGCGCATTCTCCAGAGGAAGGCTAGGAGTAGTTCCTGCTTGGCCCACCGATGCTGGCTCTTTTGCTAGTTGTTCAACGAAAGCCAAGGAGAAGCCAAAAGAAACGGTTTCATAGGCTGCCGTGCCCGAATGGCCAGCAAGGGGATTAAACCCATGACCTTGGCGTTATTAGCACCACGCTCTGACCAACTGAGCTAGCCGGCCAACTGGAGCACCAGCCACTCACCAGCGTATTTTCAGAGCTGTGCCACTCTCGCTCTCCCCATCCCGGGCTAGGGATTCCGTCAGGGGAAGAATGAGTTTTTTTAGCTCCACATTGCTGCCCGCAAAGCCCCAACAGTAACGTAATTAGCTCAAGTGGTAGAGTGCTTCTTTAGCATGCGAGAGGCAGTCGGACAGATGCCCACATT
>QEPC01006909.1:5703326-5716192 GCA_003113815.1 Sphenodon punctatus | reverse complement strand
GGGGAAACCCGAGAAGCGCAGTCCATGATGCTTTACGCTGTGGTTGTCAATGTCATGCGGAGATTTTCTTTCCACTGACAAACCCATGCAAAACAACTCCAGTATTATGAGGGAAAACCCTTCTGTAACCATTATTCTCATGCCACTGAGCAAAACAGTTCTCCAGCTGCCTTCCTGATTCCACCTGCTGGGGCACTGTCCCTTGGCCTGTCACTTCAGTACCACGAACAGTTCCCAGCAAAAGCCTGCTTAGTGTACACTTCTCTCTCTTTTGACAGCTGGTAGCAGACTGCTTGGGTTTCTAGGACCACGTTTCTAGGACTGGTCCAGGCTGGTCCGCACAGATTTTTGCTCTGGGAGATAATCCGGAAGCCCCCCATATGGCTTTGCTGGTGATCACCCAGCTTCAGAGCAGAGAAATCGACCTCTGTACTTTTTCAGGTAATTGCCGGCAAAGCCATGTGGGGGGCTTTTACACTGGTCAAACCCCACTCATGGTTTGGCTTCTGGATTCTCTCAGAGATCCAAAATCTGTGCAGACTGGCCCAGACCAGCAGGTGTGAATGTGGTCTAGGTCTGCAACTCTTATAGTCACTGGATGGAGTGGACCAAAAGTGAAGAGAACTGAAGGGGGATTTGGAGTGGGGCACATATCCCATGCCCCCCTCCACTCTAATTACATCCATGAATAGTAAAAAATTATGGTTTGAGATTGTGGGAGCAATAAGGTTTGCCTGGAATAATAGAGTAGAGGATTCTAGAAGTCTCATTAATGGAGTTTCTACTCCATGGGTGTAAACCAACAGACCGCATATGTGGCCTGCCGGCGTACATGTGCACCCACCACCTGGCAGGCACGGCTCCTGCTCTATCCCTCGGGTTGCGGGGTGTGTGGGCTCAGGGGGGTTGTATTGTCATGGGTGCCCCACTGCCCCCAGCAGCTTGCTGCGTGGGGGTGGGGCGTGCGTGCACATATGTGCACCAGCATTGGGTATCTGCACCCAGCATAGGCAGTTTTGTCATAGGGTGTAGGATTGCACCCCATGTATCTTGCTGAACTGAGGCTTTAACGAGGAGAAAATGTGACAATTTCTAGAAAATTTGACATCACTTAATAGACAGAAGTCAAGGACAATTCAGTAGATACAGCTAGAGAATAATGACATTGATAAGACTATATCATTCCGATCAGTTGCCAGAAAATATAAGAAGGAAAGGGAAAGAGTAAGAGACAAAAGACATGTCTCTGTGTGTCATTACTGAGTGTTGTTCAATAGAAAGAGGGAGAGAGAGAAAAAAATCCCAAATCTCCAAGCAGAAAAGAATGACAACTTGGATATTTCTTTATCATACTGTGTGAACAATTGAACTGGAACAAAAGGAAATAGGAGGCAAAGACATACAACTGACAAGTCTTTATGGATTGCAAAAATCGGAAACAATGGCAACTTCTTGCCTAACTAATTCTGGGGAAACATAAAAGGTTCGGCATAGATTAATCGGAAAGATAGGAGCCTACCAACTTTGCAGCAAGACACCTTGCTGCTGATCCTCCCCCTCATCGGTTAAAAGGCCCTCATCCTTCATTAACTGGTGGAAGTTCATCTTGAGGTACCACAAATATAATAGTAATTTTCATTTCCAAAGCACCAAATATAATAGCATTTTTCATTTCCAAAACACCATTTATGAATCTCTTATCATACAGGGATTGACCTCCTCAACATCCCTTGTTGTTGTTTCTAGATATCACAAATGTGTCTGGACACCAGTGGTTTACTAAGGGTTACCTGCCTGATGTCACCAGAGGCACAGTTGGTAAGCTCACTTCCCATGGGTGTCTGGGAAGAGACACCCATGGGAAGTGTCTCTTCCCAATAAACAGACACACACACACACACAAAGAAAGAAAGCAGGAGAAAGAAGGAAGTACAGAGATCCTGTCCCTCTGATTTCTATTTTAGCTCAAAGGGTGAGTAACAGACCTGATACAGATATTTGCATAGCCACTTGGTGGCTATTTCTGTTTAGATATTCATTTATTTTGGTTCCATTATTTAAGTCAATTAGACATTTCAGTTACTTAGTTTTGGTTATTGTGCATCTGCCATTGTGCCAGAGTGAAGTAACCAAACTACCCAAATGATCAAAATAAACAAAATATTAAAATAACCAAACCAAAATATCCAAAGCAGATATACAGTGAAGAAAGACCAAATACCTGCCATGCTGCATCCATACCAAAGCTCACAAATTTATTGGATATAATAATCAACACACAGATTTGTTTCAGCCCCGGTGAAGAAGGTATGGCTATTGGCTCAGGCTTAGAACTGAAACAGATGCCACATTACTTACCCACGGATAATACCCACAATTTGGTGTAGTCTGTCAGGTGCTGATCAGTACCTGAGTACTAGTGCTGAAATTTGATATTCGAAAATTATTTGGTTTTACTTTTTACTGAGTATCTCAGTATTCAACTCGGTTTTACTGAGTACCGAGTAACTGAAGAATTTGGTATTCGGTACTTGGTCCAGTACTCGGACCAACATACAAAAACAGATAAAAGCCAGCCTTCTTTAGCTGACTTGTTCTCTTCTGAAGTAGTCAACACCAAAAATGAATGGCAAGAAAGGGAAATTAGGGATGGGCGAATGCGGTTCGGAAGTTTGGAGTTCGGACCGAACTCGGTCTGTTCGGTTGACCGAACTGAACTTCCGAACCGAACTCGAATTTCAAACTGAACCGAACCGAATTTCTGAACTCCATTCTGTTCGCCCATCCCTAGTGGCAACACACACCCAAAAACCTGGTTTTGAATGGCTGAACTTGGTTCGGAAGTTCGGAATTCAACTGAACTCGGTCTGTTCGGTCGACCGAACCGAACTTCCGAACCGAACTCGAATTTCAAACCAAACTGAACCAAACCGAATTTCTGAACTCGAATTTCAAACTGAACCGAACCGAATTTCCGAACTCCGTTCTGTTCGCCCATCCCTAAGGGAAATGGATGCAGAGCACTGGTTCCCTTCACTTTCAGTCCTTGCAATAGGAGAAAAGAAAAAGGAGAATGCGGTATTCCCTCCTCCTTTTCTCTCCTCCTTCTGAACTTGGGTTTTCCCTTTTTAAACCGTATCTCCCTGCTGCTTGATATCTCTTGCAGGTGGGTCTATTCCCACTTCCCAGCAGTTCACCTATCCACTCTTTCTGCTTTGTTGTGTCCCTATCTCTGGGTATTTTCAGATGTGACACCACCGTAGGTGGCCACACTTACCCTGGCATGGCCACCGGTGGTGGTGTCATGTCTGATCCTGCCGGCCAGATGCTAACCAGGCGAGAGCAGAGTACACCCTGGACCGTGGCAGGGCTAACCCAGGATGTGCGCCGCCAACGCACATCCCAGGTTTAGCTCTGCCATGGTCCGGGGAAGTCTACCCCTGACCATGGAAGAGCGGGTCATCATGTCTGATGGCCTGCTCTACCTAACTCTGGTCGGTAGCCGGAGAAATTCTGTGTGGGCACCCACCTAGTGCGCCCACCTGTCAGGGAGGAGGTGGGCCGTGCTGAGAAGTGCAGGGGGTGGAACCATGCGGACCCACTTCTGCACGTTGCCCTCCCTCTCCCTGCACCTCCCCAGCCCCCGTCGCTGGAATGTTTGTTTGATGACAGGATAGACTCCCACCCGAGGAGAGGGTTCTCACCCCAGGCAGGCAGCTGAAAATCCATCACGTCTAAAAATACCCTCTGTAACACTTTTTCTGTCATTCTGGGCCCCTGCTTTTCCCTCAGGCTAGAGTTGAAAAAATTTGAAATTCATAACCTGGTTCTGAATATTTGTTTTCTTTAGTGAGCACACAAGTTCAAATTCACACTCTTTGAGAACTTAGCTGAGAATGTTAACTTCATATAATTCCCTTTTTTTGGTTATTTAATGAAGTGAAACTCAAACTTCAAATTGCTGAATCATCTCAACTTCAACTAGCGTGGGTACTTTGATTATTCCATTAAAAATCAAACTAATCAAAGTCTGACTTCATTAAGCAGTGCATGAATCCTATTGAAGTGAATGGGACTAATGTCAACGAAGAGAGTTTGAATCACTGCTAAAACCCCAAGGATTGTGCTGTAAAGCCTTGATTCAGATCCCATTCTAGTCTTTGGGAATTCCAATTGATTGGGAAGTGCCATTCAAGGATGGTGGCAGGATGTGTAGCAGGAGCAGAGAGTGGGGTCATGACTAGGGTTGAGAATCTTGTCGTTCTCATGAGAACACGCAAGATTCTCACAAAATAGGACAAGATCTTGCGAGATCTCACTGAGATTTTGGAGAATGTCATGAGATTCTCGAAAAGTGACTATTAGCCCTGTCTCTTATACACATCTAGATGTGTATAAGAGACAGGAGTAGGGTTGCACGCATCCACCTAACATGTATCCCCACTCACACAACCCAACGCGTCCTCATGCATGGAGTAACCGGTGAAAATGGTGGTTGCTCCATTCGTGTAGATAAGTGGATGAGTGGAGATGGGTGTGCACCTGTGTAAATTTTCCCCACGTGCTGTCCCTGCACACCCATTCCCCCCCCCACAGCCCATTTAAAAAGGGCCATGGCCATGCCTCCTTTTGAATGTCATGGTGTTCCAAAGGGTCAGGGTGATCAAAGCCTCTCCCACCCCTTTCTGACATAGCCACACCCTTTTGACGCATCATGACATCCATGACAGGACCATAAAACCATTTCAGGACCATTTCAGAATAGGGATGACGCAAACTGAAATCCCTGCCCTTATAGGGATATGGTTGCACCCCTTCTGGAGCAATTTGTGACAACACTTTGAAGGGGGCAAGGGCTTTCTGAGGTGACCCCCACCACTAGTGCTGAAATGGATAGCAAAATGGTCTCGTATCCATGTGGAATTCCATTTTGACGGAGGCCATCGACCGCGTGGCTCCCAAGCGTCCGCTCCCGAATCTCCGACAATGCAGCTCCCCATGGTATACGGGGGAGCTGCAGTGGATGAAGCGGGAAGGGCGGCGGATAGAGGGATGGAGGTGTCACTCGCATGCTGAAGTTGACTGATTGCGGCATAGAGTCTGGGAAGACTGTCTTTGCTGCCCTCATTGCATCCACTAAGACCCACCTGGCTGATCTGTTCCGGGTGGTGATGGGGCTGGTCAGTCCGGCCTCCCTCTGCCTGGACTTAGAATCATCAAATGCTCACTGTGATTTGTTTGTGACTTCTTTGTGGATAAAATCGCTCAAATTCACCACAGTTTTGATGCAACTTTATTAGCAGGAAATGGGTCAGAGGCAGTAAAAGCCCCATCTTGTCCTGTTTTGTGGGATGAGTTTTGGGCTGTGTTGCCCTCGGATGTGGGGGATGCTCTTGGGACTGTTCTAGCCACCTGTTGTGAACTAGACCCATGCCCGTCCTGGCTAGTTAAGGCTATCAGGGAGATATTGCTGCTGCTGGCGGGGATAGTCAATGCCTCCCTAAGGAGTGCAAGGTGCTGGACTGTCTCAAGGAGGCGGTGGTGTGGCCCCTGTTCAAGAAGCCATCTTTGGACTGTCCATCTATTGGCCAGTCTCTAACCTTCCCTTTTTAGGGAAGGTTATTGAACGGGTGGTGGCTCGGCAGCTTTGGGAGCATTTGGACCAGGTCAATTTTCTTGAACCCTCGCAGTCGGGTTTTCATCTGAGTTATGGCACAGAGACTGCGCTTGTGGCCTTGGTTGATGACCTCTCTCGTGAATTGGACTGGGGTCGTTCGACCCTGTTGATTCTGTTAGATCTCTCAGTTGTATTTGATACCATTAATCATGAGTTATTGGTGACTCGGCTGCAGGACCGGGCAGGAATTAGCGGGACTGTTCTTGAATGGTTTTGCTCTTTCCTGACTGGGAGAACCCAACAAGTGGTGCTGGGGGAGTTTTCATCTCCCCCCCCCCCTGGGGCCTCACGTGTGGCGTTCCGCAGGGTTCCATCTTATCCCTCTCTTGTTCAATGTGTACATGTAACCTTTGGGGGAGGTCGTCAGGGAGTATGGGGTGAGATGTCATCAATATGCTGATGACACCCAGCTATATCTCTCATTTTCTTCTGACTCAGGTCCGGCAGTCTCGGTGCGTACCTGGTGTTTATCAGCTATGGGGACTGGATGAGGGTGAGCCACCTGAAATTAAATCCTGACAAGATGGAGGTGATGATTGTGGAGAGGGCCAAGGGAGTGATGGTCCCCATCACTGATGGGGTCCATCCTCCCTTGGTTCCTCAGGCCCGGAGTCTAGGGGTGCACCTGGACCTGCAGCTCTGCCCGGATGCCCAGGTGGTGGCTGTGGCAAAGGGGGCATTTCGCCAACTACATCTGGTGCATCAGCTTAGGCCGTATATCTTGGACTCAGATCTGGCCACAGTCATCCATGCTTTTATTACCTTGAGACTGGATTACTGCAATGCACTCTATGTGGGGCTACCCTTGGTGCTGGTTTGGAAACTGCAGCTAGTGCAGAATGCAGCTGCCCATCTCTTGAGTGGGAAGGGCCGACGTGAGCACATTACACCAGTGCTCCATGCTCTGCACTGCCTGCCAATAGTTTTCCGGGCCCAATTCAAGGTGTTGGTGCTGACCTTTAAAGTCCTAAATGGTTTGGGTCCCACCTACCTGCAGGACCGCCTCACCCTCCAGGTCCTGGATCAGCCTCTGCGGTCTTCTGGGGCCACCCTCCTCAGGGTACCCTGGGTTTCCCGGGTGTCCACCATGAGGAGGGCATTCTCTGCGGTTGTACCGCAGCTGTGGAACTCCCTCCCATTGAAGGTCCACTTGATTACAGAGTTCCCCTCTTTCTGTAGACAGTGTAAGACCTGGCTGTTCTTCCAGGCCTTTCCTGAGGGAGATGGGGTGGGTGGGTTGGGTTGGGGGGGGATGGGTTTTATATTGTTTTAATTGTATTTTATAATTGTTTGTTTTAATATGTTTTAAAATGCTGTGAGCCACCCCGAGATACCTGGGGCAGGAGGGGGGTGGCATATAAATTTTAGAATAAAAAAATAAATAAAATATCCACAGTTAATATTGGATATTCCGATTATTATGGTGATTATTTGGTAAGTAGTTGCCATGGAGGTTAACCACTATGCCAGATTACTGGATAATACAGTGAGGGTGAACCCATTTATGGCATTACTGTATGACTGTATAACCAAATATCTTTATTAGTTTACAGTCAGGTCCAGATGGAGGATGGGATTAAAATAATATAAGGCAGTAAACAGTAGTGTGGTAAACAGTAATGTTTGGTATCATGGTAAATTGGTAATTTCGTGACCAGATATCCACCAGATGCTAACCAGTTACTATTTGGTATCTGGACACATACCAAATATCAGTGGATACTCATTTTAGCTCTCCCCATCGCAGCAGCCAGGTTCCCCAGTAACACAACACAGAGTGGTGACAACCCTAATTGCAAGCGAGGGCCAGTGGGGTTTAGAAGATAAGATGGTGTATTTGGACATTGGATACCAGGGTTCAAATCTCACCCGAGCCAATAAGCTCACTGGTTGGCCTTGGGCAAGTCACAGCCTCTCAGCCTCAGTTCCCCATCTGTAAAATGGGAATATGTGTGTGTCTGTCTTTCCTTGAATGTTTCCCCTTGTCCATCTTAGATTGTAAGCCCATTGGGCAGGATCCTTTCTCCAAAATTTGTGACTGTAAAGTGCTGTGTACATCTAGTAGTGCTATTGAAATGATCATTAGTAGAAGAACATGTCATATTGTATTTATTTAACTATATATAACACTAACCTTAATAACCAATGTCTTGCCGTCTCAGGGCTTGTTCTCATGAGAACTGTTTTCAAAGTAAGTACATCCTAGCTCACTTCAACCTGACCAGGGGGTGAAAGTGATGATAAAGGAAGTATCCTACTTATCTCTCCAAGTAAGCAAGGCTAAAGTTGGAAGGGGGTACCACTCATCTGTACTGGAGGGAGAGAATTACCTCTGTCTCAGAGTCCTCTGCTGTTCTGGAAAAACCTCTGTACTTCCTCATTTTCTGTTTCCCTCACAGCATCTCTACCTCCTTGATTGCTTGTTATTCCAGCTCCCTTCGCTGGCAATTCTCTGTAATTTTCCAAAGAGGGAAATAAGGATGAGAAGACTAAAGTTAGCCTTTAGTTTTACCTTGTTCTAGGAATACAGGTAGAGGGAGGAAGTTAAGAAGCATTCGTCCTAATTTTGAATGCTCATAAAAAGAAATCTTCTTTCTCTACTGACCTAAGCAGAATGTTTTTCTAACCTTTTATGGCTAATCAGCTGGTAAAGCAGTGGTAACAAATTGTAACCTGTATCTATATGAGCTTTTAAAAAGAAAGGAAAAAAAGAAAACCTTTGGCAATAAAATCACCATTATTTATGCACATCACTTACTATGAATATTGTATTAGTTTAGTGTAAACTAAATAATGCTGATCAAATGTTGGTAAACTTTGAATGCTTTTTTTATCGGGCAATTCAAAGATTGTTCCATTTTGTTTGAGATTTTTTAAAATCCAATTTGTTTACTGTAGATATTTGAACATATTTGTAGAAGGTTCTTCTTGATGTAACATGAGTTTTTTTTTTCTTTTGGCTGGAAACTTTTTTTGTTCTATAGCAGATGGCATCCGGAAAAGCCACTGGATTCATTGTTTTTGAAGTAGATCAGATTCATTTAAATTCTACACACACATTTTCTTCTGAATAGTGGAGAAAGAGAAACTATTGAACATTAATTTGCACATATCAATATTGAAACATGCATGTCTTAGTGTATTAAATTTTCACTAAAGACTGAAGTACAGTAATCTGCTGTTACAAAGAAAAGTCCCCATGGTTGATGCTACTCACTCAGGCTTTAGGTAAAGAGAACAAGAAGGATGGTTTATAGGCAATAAATCCTTCAGTGACTATTAGCCAATGTGATAAAGAGATGCACCTCTGAATGCTGGAACCTACCAGCAAATGAGGTGAAACAAGTGTCTCTTTCATTATCTGGTATGCACTCAAATATCATGGTATTGATGGTATTCATTATCTGAACAGATACCAAATGGTATTTGATTTAGTACCCTCCAGCTATCCGGTTAACTGGATTATGATTTACCAATTACCTTTTATCGACTACCATTAACCACATTACTGTATTCCACATTGCCATTTATTTACCATTTGACTTTTTTTTTTTTTTACTCTCTATCCAGACTGGTTTGGTTATGTGGCAATGTGGTAAATGATTGTGCAGGACATGGTAATGTGGTTGTGGCAGGGAAGAGCCACAATAAGGTGAACTGCCTCTTTAAGACTGAGCCTGCCCACTTCCGGTTCCAACTGTATATGAAGAGCGGAACAGGAAGTATAGAGGAGAAGCTCCCAGGAGGACATGGAGGAGAGCACATCCCTGCTAGAGGCTCTCTGGAAGTGAAAAGAGCACATCCCTACAGAGGCTGTCCCTGAAGGAAGGAGGCCTTAGAAGTTGGGATGTGGATGTGAGTTGATATCCAGACAGTGGACTGTTATCTGGTTGGGCTAAGCCTGTGTGTATGACTGTGTTAATAGTGTCTATTCCATAATAAAAAAACCTCCGGTTTACAAGAAGAGTTAAGGCTCTTCCAAATTCAGTCATGCACTAAAAAGCATGGAAATTGCAAGTTAAGGCTCCCGCCTTAACTTCCGTGGCTTCTTAGCCGTCTCAAATATTGTGCTCACTTACAACTTACGCTCCATGCATCCACACTTTGCCTTCCTCTTTCAGTCCCAAGCCTCTTCCTCTTTGCAGGTTGTGGCCAACACTAAAGTTGGGGACAGGAGCTGCCCCCTCACCCCCTCCGTTTCCTCTTTAAGAAAGGGAGAATTTAGGAGTTCTGGCTCCCACCCCTTCTCCCCCTCTTATCTACTTGGTCCCAGCCCTGTAACAGAGAACTCAAGACTCCTGGCTTCCAGCCTCTCCACCCCGTTCTAATCCAGAAGGCTGCATTCCCTTCACAGGCAACTCAATAGTCCTTGTTCCAAGCCTATTCTCCTCTCCCCTGCTCTCAACCTTGTAACAGACAACCCAGGAGTCCTGGGTCCAAGTTGCCGCTCTAGCCTCCCCTCCCCTCACAGAGAACTCAAAAGTACTGGGAAATACAATGTTTGTCTGTATGTGTCATAAGGAACAGAAGTGTGTATATGGAATGACAAAAAAAAAAACCCAACCAGGAGAGGAAATGGAGTAACAGGGAGGGGAGGCTATTGGGAGTCAAAGGATAGGGAATCAGCTACGGTAAATTGGTAAAATGATAAGACTGCTTCCTCAGATATCCCATCAGTCTTTTGAATCAGTTATTTCACTCAGAACCTTATTATTGTAAATTACTATTTCTAATTCCTCCTGTCATTCCACCCACTTACTTAATCCTGCACAGTCTTTTGTATTTTTCCCTGTCATTCCAACCATTCAACTTACTGCATCTGGTGCCTTCCTCATCATTTCATACCCTCTTGCCTTCCCTATTTGTTCTCAAAGATGCAGCTGTGTTGTATAATTTCACAATCACTTAATTGGATGTTGCAATGACAATAGTATTTATTTAGAAATTGGCACTGCTGTTGCCTCCTTTCCTTCCAACGGCCATTCCATTTTATTAATTTCAATGCATACCCAACTTAGTTTTAATTAAATATTTGTATGCCACTCTACCCAGCTTCACTGTGCTCTGGGAGGGCAGTGGAGACTTGTGGGTAAGAGGGATGGATGTGAGCCATTAGCCAGGTGTCCCATTCTCCGCAACTGAAATGAAAGGAAAGAGGGAAAGGAGGGGGTGAGGGGCCAGCTCATGCCCTCCTGTCCCCAGCTTCAGTGTTGCTCCCAGCCTGTAACGAGGAAGAGGAGTGGGGCTAAAAGATGAAGGCAAAGTGTGGGTGCATGGAGTCTAAGTTGTAAGTGAGCACAATATATGAAACTGTACAATGTCTTTACTGCTAACATGGTAGAGAAATTAAGATGGGAACCTTAACTTGCAATTTCCATGCTTTTTAGTAAATGACTGAATTTGCAAGAGCCTTAACTCTTCTTGTAAGCCAGAAGTTTTTTTTATTATGGAATATCCATTTTTTTGTCGTTGTTCAATACAATGCAATGGAGGAAATTTGTCCTGCTGGCACAGTAGAATGCTGAGCAGCATAACCACTATGGGAGGGGAGTCCAAGGTGGAAGAGCTGCTCCCTTCAGTTTAGAAGGTTGTTACTTCCTTCAAATAGCAAGCAAGGCAATGCTGGATTTTTACTGGTAGCTCCCTGCTTTACTAAGAATACAACTTTGGTTCGGTTTAAGCATTGCAAACTTCCAAAAACTGCTCTCTATGATCTCTCTAACTCATGGCTTCTACAGGATTCTTCCACTCTACTCCCCACTGTAAGAGCTCTTTTCCTTGTGCAACACTGGCCATTCTGTTTTATAGTCCCTGGCTAGTTCACTCCTTGTACAGGGCTCCCTGACTCTGCTGTGCCCATGAATAGGACTCTCCACCTGGCATAATTCTGCCCATCCTGCAGCTCTCCCCCTGTACAAAGCTCCCTCACTCAGTTTTCCTCTGTCCAATTCCACCCACCCCCCAGCACAATTATGGTAATTATTCTTCAGCTCTCTGTCTCTACAAGACTCCCCCACTTTACTCCCCCTTGGACAGGACTCCCTTTCTTCCACAATGCTGCCCACGCTGCAAACCTCCCCCTGTACTGGGTTCCATATTCTGTATGCCCAATAAAGCTGCTCCCTGTAAAGTGCTCCCCTGTGCATGACTTCCACCATGGAAGCTATGTACAGAGGCTCTGCCCCTTCTCAGGGCCAGACTTAGGAATTTTGCACCCCTAGGCCCTTTTTAGTCTGCTGACCCCAAGCCAAGCCGAGCCCCCAAGATGGGCCCCATCCTCACACTGCATGTTCATGGGTGAGGGAGCCCCGTGTGAACAAGATGGCACACATCCCTGCAGTGACTGGGGGTACATGCATGCGCCCACCTATCACGCATCCCCACTCATCCTCCACTCATCCCTATGCACAGTGCAACCAGGGAAAACAGAGGTTGCTCTGTGGGTGTGGATGAGTGGAGGGTGAGTGGGGATGTGTGTGTGGCCATGTGCATGCCCCACCCACGTACTGGCGCACCCATGAACCTCCAACCCAGTGGAGCCGTGTAAAAAGGGCCTGTGAAGAGCCACTCCAAGAAGAACAAAAGGTTGCTGCCTTGTAAGCAAGGTTCTTTGAGATGGCTTTGAACAGTCTCACAACACCCACTCTTCCAGCCCCGCATGGAAAAAAAATGTCTTATATTCCTATAAATGGTTGGAGGGAACTGTCATTCTGAGGAGGAGAGTGGTTTTTACACTAGAGGAGCTGGAGACCGCCATGTGGTCTATTATTTGAATATGGTGAGTATGCCATAGACAACCCAGTTGTGAGAATGTTCCATCTTGAACCATGTGTAACCATACAGAATCCATGTGAGGATCCATCTCGAAGAACCGTCTTTACAAGGCAACAATCTTCTGATCACTCATATGGGGAGGAGTTGTTTGTAAACACACAGCTTTATCTCCCAGTCCAATTGGTGTCCTGGTGTCCTGCAGATGTTACTGCAGCACTACTAGCAGGCAGACGGCAAGGAGGGATGGGGAACTAGGCAACAGGCTTCGACTGTGGACAGCAGCGTCCGGCTGTGCAGGGCAAAAAGGAAAAAAAAACCTGAGTGTGGCGGGTCTGGCGCCAGTATTGCCATCCCCCAGAAAATGCCACCAAAGGACTAAGTCTGGGCATGCCCCTACTCTCTCCCCTTAATGTCC
>QEPC01006909.1:5659666-5681288 GCA_003113815.1 Sphenodon punctatus | reverse complement strand
AACTGAACCAGACCAAACCGAACAGCCAAACCCAAACCACGATCTGTTCACACATCCCTACAGAGGGGGCTGGATTCCATCAATAAAGAGGAGTCCCAATCCCCTCCAGGTCATAAGGCCGGCTAACCATCATTACCTAAGTATTTCCTGGATTCAATAGGGATGGGACTCTCCGTATTGCCAAGAACTGATAGTGGCTTATAATGGCGCTATCGGCTCTAATTCAATATATTCGATAATACCAGTTCTCAGCAATGTCAGTTCATTTGTATTATTGGCATTATCGTTTCTTTAAGATTGCAGTTTTTCCCATTGAAATCAATGGCAAAAACCGCAATGTTAAAGATCCAATACTGCTGATACTGATAGTTCTCAGAGAACCAATAAAGGGAAAACTGAGAACTGATAAAACCAAGAACTGAGATTTTTCCAAAAGTCCCATCACTAGGATTCAGCCTCAATTGGCTCACTCTCATCCAGTCCGCAACAGCAGCCAGGCATCAGATAAGCACCGAGACTGCGGGGCCTGGGTTGCTTGAGTAGAGCTGGGTGTCATGAGCATACTCATGGCATTTCACCCTAAACCGCTGAAGGACCTCACTCAGTGGCCTGATATAAGAACATTAGAAGTGCCATACTTAGTCATTGGTCCATTGAGCCCAACAACCTGTCTCCTACAGTGGCCCATCTTGGTTGCTTGAAGAAATACCAAACAGGTCACTATGGGGCAATCCATTCCTTGTTGTTAACTCCGAGCTCTCAACAGTACGAGGTTACATTCCTCAAACCTACATGGCAAATCGTTGCTAATGGACCTATTTTCCAGAAATGTATCCAACCCTTTCTTAAACCCAGTTATACTACTGCCCTTGACCATGTCTTCGGGCAACAAATTTCATAACTAAATTGTGAGTTGAGTGAAAAAATACTTTCTTTTATTTGTTTTAAATTTGCTACCTGTTAGTTTCATGGAGTGTCCCCTAGTGCTAGTACTATTTGAGAGGATAAATATACCTATTGAACAAGAGGAGAGACAGAATACAATCCTGCGGGACCCCACATGGGAGGTCCAAGAGAACGACGAGTAATATATAGCCAAGTTGTTGAGACTCACCTAGGCTTTCCCCAAATTGTCTTTCAAATAGGGCTGAACCAAATAGTAAAAATGTTATTTGCAAGTTTTTCTGAGTTCCTGAGGACAGGCTCCAACCATTCAGCCTCGGTCCTCGGTAAAATAAAACTGAGTACAGAGTATTTTCCGAGTACCGAGTACCCTTATTTATTTATTTATTTATTTTAAAAGCTTATTACCCCGCCCCTCCTGCCACAGGCAGCTCGAGGCGACTTACAACAATAAAAAAACTATTAAAATACATCATAAAAAGGAGGAAGCAGATAAAACAACCCCTACCCCCTATCCCTCTACCCCCCTACCCCATCACCTCTCTCCCCCACCAAACTCCTGGTGGAACAGTCAGGTCTTGCAATGTTTCTGATAAGAGGGGAGATTCCCGGCCAGCTGGGCCCCACTGGAAGGGAGCTCCATAGGCACGGAGCAGCCACCAAGAACTCCCTCTCCTGCGTGACCACCTGAGAAACTCAGGGTACCTCAAGCAGGGCATCCCCGGTTGACCGCAGGGACTGATCCAGGACACAGTGAGTGAGGCAGTCTCGCAGATAAGTAGAGACCAGACCATGTAGGACTTTATAGGTTAAAACCATCACCTTGAATTGGGCCCAGAAAACCATCGACACCAGTGCAGAGAGCAGAGCACTGGTGTAATATGCTCCCGGCAACCCAGTCCCACTAGGAGATGGGCCGCCGCATTCTGCACCAGCTGCAATTTCTGAGCCATCACCATGGGTAGCCCCACGTAGAGTGCATTTCAGTAGTTTAGTTGAGAGGTGATGAAAGCATGGATGACTGTGGCCAGGTCAGAGTCTGAAACAAATGGCTGAAGCCACTGCACCAAATGCAGCTGACAAAAAGCACTCCTCGCCACAGCCTCCACCTGGAGATCCAGGCAGAGTTGCACATCGAGGAGCACCCCTAGACTCCATATCTGGGAGGTCAATGGAGGACAGACCCCCATCAATGATGGGGGCTGCCAAGTTCATCGCCTTACCAACTAACATCACCTCCGTCTTGTCAGGATTCAGCCGCAGTCAATTAGCTCTCATCCAATCCCTCACAGCCACCAGGCACCGAGTAAGCACCGAGACTGCCGGACCTGGGTCTGTTGAAAAAGGCTTTTCCTATATAGAGATAGGAAAAGTCCCATATGTTGGTCATTCAAAGATTTTCTGAGCAGCAAGTACTGAATACTGGGCTGATTCCTTGGTTACCCAGTACTTGATAAAACCGAATCGAATACTGATATACTCAGTAAAAACGGAGTCATTTCAAATACTGATTTTCAACACTACTTTCAGTCCATCAATTCTGCTATTCTAAAGCCCTGATACAAGACCCTGGAAAAGTCCAATGCCACCTGATCACGCCACCACTGCAGCAGCCAGGATAGCCCTGCATTTCTCTCTCCCAGTCACAACAGGGTTGGGAGGTGGGGACTTTCACCAGGTCCCTCTGTGTGCACGCAGAATTCAAGTTTTGCTTTGTGACTGCACCACAGATACATGCTGTGAGGGGGGGGGGGTTGGACCAGGAGCCCTGTGAGGAAAGGGGGGTGTGTGGAACCAAAGCACACACCCACGCGCTCTCAGGCACTCCTAATGCTCTCAGGCTCTGGTTCTTCCCGTGCAGGGAACCGGGCCCATCAGGATAGTATGTGGGCTGGCACTGTCTCACTGAGACACAGCCCCTGTCATCATAGCACGGAGAGCAAAGTGGCAGGCCGAAGCCTTGTAGTTCCACTAGGATTACCCACACACCCAAGTTCATGGAAGGTGGGGGGCAAGGGGGCACGGGTGCTCTCTAGTGGGGGAAGGAGGGAAAGGTCCTGGGAACAACAAGCAGGAGGGAAAGGAGAGGCAACATGCACACCCGGATGGGGGAAGGGAGACGTACGAGCAGACCCCAGGGAAGGGGGGGGGCTCCAAACACTCACCAGTCCCTCAACTCTCTCTTTCTCTCTTACACACTCTAGGGAAGGAACACCACCAGGAATCAGTCACACAAACACACACTCCTATACAAGGTATTCCCAAGCACGCACACCCACACACCCCGAAACACAAATGCAAGGAAATTAGCTTCAGGAAATGGGGGCCAGCTTCTCTCTCGATTACCGGTGCTGGCTACATCTCAGCGTCGACTTTTTCTTCATGTGGCCCCACCCCCTGATGTTCCCGGAGCCTTGCGGAGTGCTGCAATGGCCCCGGGCCTGACCCCCACATTCGCTGCTGCACCCGGAAGAGTGGGCGTCCCGGCGTCCCTGGGGCCGGTTGCCAGGGTAACAGGTGATGCGGCCGGCTGCATCGAGGGAGCTGGGGCCCGGGATCCCAGGGCCAGGACTGGAGCGGGGTGGAGTGGGGGGTCCCCAGTCAGCGCAGCTGCCTCCCCCTGACAGTACCCCCCCGCTGAGTCCCCAGGCTCAAGCCCCAAGAAGGCCAGGGGCAGCTGTGGTGTCAGAGGTGGAATAAGCAGACCAGGCATGGAGTGGAGACCAGGGAGGCAGGTTCCCAGGACTGATCCTCAGGGCCATAACCCACCCAATCGACTAAATATTGAAGACGTCCTCAATAATAACAGGAGTCAAGGATTGCCTGAATCTCGTATTCAGGATCAAGGGTTGACGAGGTAAGGGGGCGAATAAGGGGGGTTACAGGGGGTCCTCCAGTGGCAGCCTTGAGCAGAGAAACATGGAAGGTCAGGTGGATCTTCATAGTCAGAGGAAGATGAAGAGTGTAGGTGACTTCGTTGACCTTCTGTAGTATAGGGAAGGGTCTGAGATATCGGGGATCTGGTTTCTTGGAGGGCCGGGTGGAGGGGTAATGTTGTTGATCCAGCCAGATGCGGTCACCAGGTTTGAAGGATGGGGCCGGACCCCGATGACAGTTGTTTTACTCTTTGTAGCATTGCCGGACCTGGGCAAGGGTACGAGCAGCAAGAGTTTGTGCCTGATGGATTCGCTGCACTAAGGCCCTGGCTGCTGGAACAGAGCTTGTCTGTACATTGATGGTCCCTAAGGGGGGATGAAACCCATAAGTGATGAAAAAGGGGGAATTGCCCAGGGACGCATTGGGGGTGTTGTTGTATGCGAACTCAGTGAGGGGGAGCCAGTCATACCAATCATCCTGAAGGAAGTTAATATAATTCCGTAGGTAATGCTCGAGGTTTTGATTGACTCGTTCCACCTGCCCATTTCCCTGAGTGTGGTAAGCCATCGTTGGGGTCAGGGTGACATGGAGAGCCTTAAAGAATGCCTTCCAGAAATGGGAGACAAATTGGGTCCCCCGGTCACTTCGTATTTTCTGCGACCATCCATGGAGTTTTACAACATGCCTGATAAATAGGCTGGCTGTCCGTTGGGCCTTAGGCAGAGCCTTGAATGCAATAAAGTGGCCTAACTTAGTAAAATGGTCGATGACCACGAGAATCGTGGTATAGCCTCTGGAAGGCAGCAGTTCTACGATAAAGTCTAGACCTACACGTTGCCAAGGACCTGTCAGCATGGGTTGCAATTGTAGAAGCCCTATGGGTGCCTTACAAGGTACCTTATTGAGGGCACACATGCGGCACTGTTGGATGCACTGATGGACGTCCTGTTTTAATATAGGCCACCAGAAGGTTCTCGTGATTAGTTGGACAGTGCAGTTTATCCCAGGATGTCCTGCCAGGGGCACGTCATGGTGGGACCATAACATTTTGGTCCTGCAAGACGGGGGCACTAGGATATGCCCGTCCTTTCTCAGCAGTCCTTGGTCCGGAGTATACGAAAAATCAGTTCCAGGGCTAAGTTTGGCTTCAGAAGTTTCTCGTAACTGTTTCCTTGTGAGTATTGTACTGGCAAACACTTGCTGCTCCAAGATCGGCCCCTGGGGGTGAATGTGGTGGTCCTGATCTTCATGGTATCGAGACAAGGCATCTGCCAGTACATTAAGCTTTCCAGGGCAATACTGCAGAGTATAGGAAAAGCGCATGTAAAAGAGGGTCCAGCGTGCACGCCGGGCGTTATTAATATGCACTGTTTGGAGATAAGTCAGACTTTTGTGGTCGGTGATGACCGTTACTGAGTGGCGGAATCCCTCGAGATAGTGGCGCCATGTCTCGAATGTGGCCTTGATCACCAGTAACTCGCGATCAAAGATTGCGTAGTTTCATTCTGCTGCCATCAGCTGCCGGGAATAATAGCCACAGGGAAGGTGTAGTTGGCGGTCGGGGGAGGCTTGCAGGAGAACGGCCCTGATTGCCCCACTTGAAGCATCAACTTCTACGTAGAAGGGCTGACTACAGTCTGGATGTTGAAGAATGGAGGCCGAGCAAAAGGCTTGCTGTAAGTACATGAAGCTGTGCTTCTGTTCTGGTCCCCAAATGTAGGGGTGGTTCTTTTTCAGCAGATCCGTAAGTGGCCTGGTAATCTCGGCATAATTTGGGATGTACTGCTGATAATAGTTGATGCTTCCAAGGAAGCGCTGCAGGGGTTTCACGACTTGCAGGGTTGGCCATTGCCAAATGGCATCCACCTTCTGGGGGTCCATGGCAATTTTGGGGGGGCTTAAAACAAACCCTAAGAAGCTCACGGTTGTGAGGTGAAACGCACATTTTTCCCATTTGCAATATAGTTGATGGTTTCGCAGACGTTGCAAGACATGGCACACATGCGGAATATGCTGCTCTAAGGACATGGAGTATCTCAAGATGTCATCCAAATAGGTGATGACAAACACATCGAGGATGTCCCGGGAGATGTCATTAATAAAATGTTGAAAAGTTGCCGGAGGGTTAGCCAGGCTGAACGTCATCACAAGATATTCAAAATGTCCATAACGGGTACGGAACGTCATCTTCCACTCATTGCCCTCCCTCACTTGCACCAGGTTGTACGCTCCTCGGAGGTCCAATTTGTTGAATATTCATGCCCCTTGGAGGCAATCTAGTAGTTCAGGGATCAGGGGCAAGGGGTATCGGTTTTTTATGGTCACCATGTTAAGACCCCAATAGTCGATGCAAGGGTGAAGACCCCCTCCTTTTTTGGAACGAAAAAGATGGGGGACCCCGCGGGGGAGGAGGAAGGACAAATAAAGCCCTTCCGGAGTTCTTTGTCTATATAGTGCCTCAAGGTTTCGAGTTCGGGAGCCGATAAGGCATAGATACACGCGAACAGTGGTTCCGCCCCAGGAAGGAGGTTAATTGGACAGTCATATGGGCTGTGTGGAGGCAACTCCGCGGCATGCACAGGGCAGAAGACATCGGCGTAGTCTCGGTAGTCTGCAGGGAGGGTTTCATCCGTTGTGCTCCCCAAAAGGGTTCCTACTGGCTGCGAAGTTGGGGGTGGCTATTTGCAGTTACAATGGCAGTAAGGATATGTAAACTGAACTCGAGGGTGTTCCCAGTCGATGCAGGGATTGTGAAGTCGGAGCCAAGGCAGGCCAAGAACTATGGGAAACAGGGGGGTGCAGACTGCATCTCAGGTAAGTGTCTCCTTGTGGGTTCCGATGACACAACTCAGGGGGGAGTCTGGGATGTGACGGGCCCAGATACTAGGGGAGATCCATCGATAGAATATATTATTTATGGATGTCTCTTGGCCTCCAGGGGGACGAGACATGATCGAGCCCAGTGGAGGTCGACAAAGTTCCCGGAGGCCCCTGAGTCAATGAGGGCCCACACTACCCGGGAGCAATTGGGGGTAATGCACAGCATCACTGGGACTTGTACATGGGCAAGTGCAGCTACGTGCGGACCAAGGGAGCCCTATATGGCCAGGAGGTCCCCTGCCCCTCCCGGCCCTTGGAGTTTCCCCCATTCCGGCGCTGTGATGGTGGGGATGGGCATTCTCGAATGAAATGTCCTGACCCCCCACAATAGAAACAGGCTCGGTTCTTCCGCCACTGTTCCCGCTCATCGGGGGATAATGGCCCTCGGGATGCCCCCAACTGCATAGGCTCCGGTTCACTGACCGTAGCCCCTTCTGCACTTCCTATGGACCACACAAGGAACTGGGGCCCAAAGCTGAGTGTTTCTTGCCACCTCTCCCTGCACCGTTCTTGGAGGCGATTTTGTATTTGCAATGCCAGATTGGCCACATTCTCCCAGGTCTCCGGTAACACCATAAGTGATAGCTGCTCTTTAATGTCCTCGCTTAGGCCTCAGCCAAACATCACACGAAGGACAGTGTTAGGCCATTGGAGTTCCAGTGCCAGCTGCTAAAAATGGGATAATATATTCAAGCAGCCCCCCCCACCCTCCCTTGTTTTAGAGAAAGGATGGTGGTTTCGGCATCCTTTTGCTGATGGGGGTAGTCAAATAAGAAAGTCAACTCACGTACGAAGTCAGCATGATTAGATAAGAGGGGGCTCTTCCCCTTAACAGGGTGGTAGCCCACTCCAGTGCCATCCCACCCAGATTACCAATAATAAAGGTGACCTTAAACGTGTTGGTGGAATATGTTGAGTGGAAAAGGTGAGATCACAAAGGGCCAGGAACCCTTGAAGGGCTCTGCGATCTCCCATGCATCTTTCAATACAGGGCCCCTTGGGTTCCCGTATGGGCAGTACAGGACTAGGGAGGGGAGGATTGCTAGGGAGGGCCGCCGCGGCTTCCACAACTGGAGGCAGGGCAGCCTGAGGGGGCTCCGCTCCACCTGAAAGGGTGCCCATAGTGGCAGTTAACTGTGCATGTTTCTCCTGGAAATCCTTTATCTCCAGGACTATGAACTGGACTGCCCGCACTAAATTCCCTAATTCTGTGGCAACATCCATGGGGCCTTGTGCGTTTCCCACCCTCCAAAGCAAAAAGGGAGGTAATAGGCCAATAATCCTGTGATTTTTGGGGGGGAGGGGGGTTGGAACAGGAGCCCTGTGAGGAAAGGGGGGGGGTTAGACCCAGAGCACACACCCACGCACTCTCAGGCACTCCTAATGCTCTCAGGCTCTGGTTCTTCCTGTGCAGGGAAACGGGCCCGTCAGGATAGTATGTGGGCTGCTATTGTCACACTGAGACACAGCTCCTATCATAGGACGGAGAGTAAAGTGGCAGGCCGAAGCCTTGTAGTTTCCACTAGGATTACCCACACACCCAAGTTCACGCAAGGTGGGGGGCAAAGGGGCACGGGTGCTCTCGATTGGGGGGGAAGGAGGGAAACGTCCCAGGAACAACAAGCAGGAGGGAAAGGAGAGGCAACATGCACACCCGGAGGGGGGAAGGGAGATGGGGCTGGAGCGGAAGGTCCCAAGTTGGCACAGTCGCCTCCCCCTGACTCATGCATAATCGCTTTAGACAATTTAGCTCTGCAAATAAATCTTTTCTTAATTGCCATGTCACAAATACATGCACAACCTCGGATTGGGTTTTTTGTTTCCTGGGAAATTAAAGTAGTCTCCATCTGGAGCAGGTGGAGAACCCGATAGGAAAAGCCCCCCAAACTCTTCTTACCTTATGAGAGGCAGCAGGGTAGGAATTCAACAGCCCCACTGCCTTCTGATCTTCCGTGCTGACAAGTAAAGGTGAAACAAGCAGCAGAATAACTACTCATAGATATTTTTTTTTCTTTTTGATTTTGAGCTGGCAGACCAAACAATATTCATTAAAACATTCAGGCAACCAATTTTTTGCAATTGTGGTTCATTTGGTTACATTCATTTGGTTTATTTCAGAAATGGACAAGTTGTGGCTTTAGAACCACATTTCAGAATGGTCCTCCCAATATCTAAATAATATTCACACCTAAACAGTTATTAATGTATCCTTGCATTTGACTATTTCATCTTGGTTATTTTGTTTATTATGGTTATTATGGTTATTCTGTTGTTATTAATTATTATTATTATTAATAGTAGTAGTAGTATTGCGCCAGCGATGTACCTGGCACTTACAACCCTGCTCGAGGGCTTACAATCTAAAGACAGGGGGAGGGGAGACAGGGAAGCGGGAACAGAGGGAGAGACAAGGGATGCGACATTCATGAGGATGCGAGAGTTCAGGTACACGTGCTTGGCTTGGTTACAGTAAATTGGAAGTTTGCAGATAACAGGGGCTTAGCAGGAGTTCGGAAGGGCGGAGCAGAAGAGGTGGGTTTTGAGGAGGGACTTGAAGGTGTGGAGGGCAGGGAGGGAGGCAAAGTGGACAAGGGCAGGGAGGGAGTTCCAGGTGTGCAGGGCAGCAAGGGAGAAGGGACGAAGGTGGTTGGGGGAGCAGGGGATGTGTGGGAGGGTGAGGGTGGGGATGGAGGAGGAGTGGAGTGCATGAGCAGAGGTTTGGAGGAAGAGCAGGGCAGGGAGGTAGGGGGGAACGAGTTTGTGAAGGGCTTTGTAGTTGAAGACGAGGAGCTTATGCAGAATACACTCGGGAAGAGGGAGCCAGTGGAGTACTTCCAACACTGGTACTGCTTTTGCACAAGTACAATAACTAAAAGTGAAGTAACCAAAATATTGAGATGACCGAAAAAATTACATGAACTACTGAAACAAAATACCAAAATAAATAATTAATGAAGAAAACACAACTATTCGTTCATTTGTTTGTTTGAATTTATATCCTGCCCTTTCTCTTTAGGAGTTAAGGAACCACTTCCCCCTCTCTGAAGAAAGAAGGGCTGAGACACCTCAGGGAGGCTCACAAGCAAAAATATAAAAATCATTATAAATAAACTATACGGAACTGCAATTAAAAACCCTACATCCACCCCACCACCCAAACTCTATCTCTGCCCACCAAAAGACCAGCCAAATTAATAAGCCTTGCGTTGCCTTCTGAAGATGCTCAGCAGACTCAGCTTTAGGCGAACCCCTAGGGGAAAGGGAGTTCCAAAGCTGTAGGGCAGCCAGTGAGAACACCTCTTTGTGTGATTGTGTTGTTTGAAGCTGGTGCAATGTGGAGCTTGTAAGACAGTCAAGCTGTCTTAAGTGAGCACGGTGGAACATAAGGGGGAAGGTGGTATTTTAGATAGAAACAATTAGAAATGGATATCTAATGAAACAGCGACAAATAGCTATTCTCGGTTTTGCAAAAACTGAAACGAAAGGGCAAATTCATTGAAAATATTTGGCCGGGCAAATATTCTTTAGGGGAAAAGAGAATTTTCCCTAGTTAGAATGCTTCTGTGACAAGCAAATCCTCGGTGGCTCTTTTCTAAACTGCAAACCTATTTGTCACTCTGTAAGGAACACATTTGTCTCCCACCCGTTGAAAAGCACAAGCAAAGGTGGCATGTCGGATACACCTACTTAGTCGCAGGAGTGACTGACTTGCTTCACTAGCGAGTCTTTGTTTTCATCTCTGTTAAGTAATTACTTTCCAATAAAGCTGTTCTTTCATCACTTTAGTAGTTTTTCTTGGGTCTTCTGAGCATACCCCGCATCTCAGGCATATGGCCTTTTCTCTGCACATGCCCTCACTTCCATCCGTTATTGTTACTTTAGGAGACATTGGTTCTTAATCAAGTGAACTGTGTTTTAGGGGCCATGTGGGTTTTTACTTCCTTCAATCACTTCCAGCAGCTGCCTGCGCAAACATAAATTAAACCATTATAAATCTAAGGAGATTATAATGGCTGCAATTAACTTGCAGCTTATTTATGAAAATGGGTGGCTTCAAAGGAAAACTTCATAAAAGGGGGACAGATTGCATGCAGTTAGAGAAGTGTAATTTGCCGCTCATACCTACAGGGCCACAAAAGCAAAGTTTCCTTTGATGGCGGTCCCAAGGAGAGCGGGAGAAATGCTCGTTTCATCTCCAGCTAGGGTTTTTCACTTTGAGCAGAAAGCATTTAAAAGAATCTGTCAGAGATGGGGGTGTGGGGTTTTTTTGTTTTGTTTTTTAAAAAACTCCTTAAATTTCCTAGGTGGATTCAAAGCTGAAAATACTCAAGGAGACGATCTTTTGATATCATTAGCATACTCGTAAAATGAAGCTTTCCAAGCTCCGTTGTCTCTTTCCCATCTTCTCTCTCTTTGGGTGCTTTTAGATGGACAGCAGCTTTGCCTCTTCTCCACCTCACCCCCGGCTGGCCCACCTGCCTGAAGAAAGGCCACCAGATGTGCAAGCAGAACAAAGATGAAGCAGGCTGTCTGTGCTCCACTGCAGCCCTGTATGTGGTGCTCCAGAACAGCCAGGAGCACCACCGGTGGAGCAGCTGCCCAAACCCGGGGCACTGGCCCAAGGTGGAGCTGCTGTCCATCTGCTTAGTGGATGGCCACTGCAGCTCTGCTCTTGGCTGGTGGTTGCCTCGGGCAACACCATAGAGTTGCAGGTGGCAGCCTAGAGCATCGGACATGTCCACAACTCTATGGCCTCTCTTCTATGGCCCCAGCAGAGTGGGAAGTCCGTAGGCACACCGGTGCGTGCACAGTGGGTGTGCGGGTTGTGCACACGGCCGCACAAGCATCTCCATGCACCCCCCACTCATCAACATGCACTGTGTAACCTCCGTTTTCCCCGGTTGCTCCATGTGTGTTGATGAGTGGGGGATGCATGGGGATGCATATTAGGCGGGAGCACGTATGCTCTCCCACTCACCGCACACGCGCACTGCATCCTTCACACGGGCCTCTCCCACTCATGAACACACATATTTCTGCCCCGTGTAAAAAGGGCCTATGGTGTGGGGAAGGGGAATGCCACATGAGTGGACCATGAGCTGCGGCAGCTGCTGGGTCCATTTAAACCTGACCTAGAAGGGGCTGCAAGCGGCAGACATGGGGTGTGCCCCCAGAGTAGGTCTGGGGTGGCCAGTGCCACATCCATCTGAAACACCCTGTGTCTCTCTCATCTTCTTTTCCCCCAAAATTTCTTATATTCATTTTCTAAGGAAAGGTTTCCATTTACATCTCCATAAATCCTGACAAGACAGAAGTGATGGTTGTGGGGAAAGCCAGGGGAGCGATGTCCCCCATCATTGATGGGGTCCACCCACCAGTGGTATCTCAGGTCCATAGTCTGGGGGTGCTCCTTTATCTGCAGTTCTGCCTGCTGCTGTGGCAGCTGTGGCGAGGGTGGCATTCTGCCAGTTACATCTGGTATGTCAGCTTAGGTTGTGTGTCTCGTACTTGGACCTGGCCACAATCATCCATGATTTTTTTACCTCGCGATTAAACTACAATGCACTCAACATGGAGCTACCCTTGGTGCTGGTTCAGAGACTGCAGTTGGTGCAGCGAGCACATTACATCAGTGCTTCATTCTCTGCACTGGATTCTGATAGTCTTCCGGGCCCAATTCAAGGTGGTGGTGTTGACCTTTAAATCCCTAAATGGCCTGGGCACACCTACCTGCAGTAGTCGTCTTGAGGTAATAAAATCATGGACGATTGTGGCCAAATCCGAGTCCGAGACATACGGCTTAAGCCGACATAGCAGATGTAACTGACGGAATGCCCCCTTCGCCACCTGGACATCCAGGCAGAGCTGCGGATCCCGGAGCACCCCCAGACTCCGGACCTGAGATACCAGGGGAGGATGGGGGACATGACTCCCCGGCTTTCCCCTCAGCCATCACCTCTGTCTTGTCAGGATTTAACTTCAGGCAGCTCGCCCTCATCCAATCCCCCACAGCTGCCAAACACCGGGTAAGCAACAAGACTGCCAGACCTGGATCTGATGAAAATGAGAGATATAGCTGGGTGTTATCAGCATATTGATGACACCATACAGCAAATTCCCTGACAACCTCTCCCAAAAGCTGCATCTACACATTGAATAAGAGAGGGGATAAGATAGAGCCCTGCGGAACCCCATACATGAGGTCACGGGGAGAAGATGAAATATCACCCAGGACCACACGCTGGGTTCTCCCAGTCAATAAAGAGCGTAACCATTCAAGAACAGTCCCATTAATCCCTGCCCGGTCCTGCAGCCGAGTCATCAACAACTCGTGATCAACGGTATCAAAAGCAGCCGAGAGATCTAACAGGATCAGCAGGGTCGAACGACCCTGGTCCAACTCATGGGAGAGGTCATCAACCAAGGCCACAAGTGCAGTCTCTGTGCCATAACCTGGACGAATGCCAGATAGTGAGGGATCGTGAAAGTTGACCCGGTTCAGATACTCCTGCATCTGCTGAGCCACTACCTGTTCAATAACATTCCCTAAAAAGGGAAGGTTAGAGACTGGCCAATAACTGGCCGGGACGCCAACGTCCAATGTTGATTTCTTAAGCAGGGGCTGCACTACAGCCTCCTTGAGACAATCCGGCACCCTGCCCTCCCCAAGGGAGGCACTGACAATCCCCACCAGCAATGGCCCTAGTGTCTCCCAGCTAGCCTTAACCAGCCAGGAAAGGCATGGATCTAATTCACAATAAATGGTCCGAACAGTCCCAAGAGCATCCCCCACATCCGAGGGCGACACATCCCGAAATTAATCCCATAAAACAGGACAAGACAGAGCTTCTACTGCCTTTACATGGACGGGGGTGGGAGGGGGGATGGGTGTTATGGCGCAGTGGGTGAAAGTGGGTGGGTGTCCTTTTACATGGACACCCACCCACCTCCACCCATTTCCACCCACAGGGGCTCCTCCGGTTTTCTGGAGGGTTCCGTGGGTGGAGGTGATGGGTGATGGGTGGAGGTGGGTGTTGCGCAGAAGCATGCATGCACCCCCACCCATCCAACTCAATGTTCACATGGACGAACACCGAGAGGACACCCATCCACTCATCAACTGCTGGAGGTTTACATGGATGTCCCCCAGCACATCAGTCTGAACTCCAAGCGGGGGAAAGAGGCGTCATTGTAAAAATGGCCTGTGTAAGCTTTTGGTATACTCTGGAAAGCCTTCCTTTTCTCCTTTGCTTGCAAGGAAATGGGTTCTCTGAGCAGGTTTAGCAATGTTGGATTCTTTGAGTTGGCTGTGGGAGTTGCATTTTTCTGTTGGACATATATTTTATCTTGTACTTACACTGATCTGTGGGAACTGATACATCTCTTTTTAAAAAATGAGTTTAAATAAATCAAGTTGTGTAGGACTCCCAAGAACATTGGATGGGTGCCATTCTGATAATATGTACAGATGAAAATAAATGAACAAACAAATATGCAGACCACGATCCAAAGACACAGAGAGGCTAGATGCTGGATTGTGAAAGGTATCTATCACCCTTTGGATGCTTTAAATTTGGGTGCTTAATTTTAGGTATTTTTCCCCTTCAGAGGTGTTAATGATTCAATTGACAAAGAATTAGGGATGAACAACTCTAGCCTTTTCCAGATCAATCAATCAATCATATTTATTATGTGTGGCTGTAGGCCCTTGCAGTGGATAAATAACACAGAAATAAAAAAAACCATATAAAAATTACAAAATATATGAAAAGGTCACCTAGACCTAAATTCTACAAATAGTCTAAGCAACAATTAAAATATCACAAAACTTACAAAGTAGAACTTCTTAAATAAATATCAGCACCCTAGTCAGGCATGAGATGTCACTCAAGTGTCATGACCCAATTGTTAGTTGTTCATGGGCAACTTAAAGTCCAAAAAGCATTGTCGTAAACGAAAAACATGAGACAAAAAATCAGCTACAGCCCTTTTCCAGATCACAAATCAAGCATCTAGATGCCAATTCACACCTTTCCAAAAAAATTAAAGTAACAAATTTGCCTTCAGGTATAATAGAGTCCATTTGTATTCAATAGATTTGACTCATGTTTGGTGTGTTTGACAAAACATTGTAATTATATTTGCATACGTTTCCAGTGAAGCATCTTTTAATCAGATATCGGCCACTGCCAGGGACAGGGTACTAGTATAGAGGGATCATTGGGAAGGCCCAGTATGGTGCTGATGTTATGATCTTGCTTGCAAGGTGTTTCTGCTATAGGTGAAACTAGTACCCACAAAAATGGGTATATCTGATTAATTTCTGGCATCCGGATCGACCCAACAATGTAGGATACAAATTGGTACCCGATTTCAATGCAATTTGGTCACCCAGTGTCCCAGAATGTTGATTTCCGGTACTATTTTTAAAATTTCTGTGCCAATTCAACTTCCAACACCTATGTTTTGGTTTTCTGTCTTGGAAAGTCTACTTCCAGTTCCAGAAAGCCAACTTCCAATCCCAATTTTTCAACTTCTGGTCTCAAGTTATTTTTATTTTCCTTCCCGGTATATCAAACAGTAATTGGAAAACTGAAAAATAGGTACCCTAAAGTGTTGTGTTTTTTTTAAATCTGTGTACCTGATTGGTAATTGAGTAACTCATTGAGTACTCATGTGGTATTCAAAAATGCAGGTATTACCCATGGGTACAAAATTATTCAGCTACCTGTTTAATCTCTAATTGCTGCAAAAAAGCAAAGAGTTTGATTTCCATCTTGACAGATGGCTTGCTAGGCTGCATTACATGGTGAATGACCAACAACAATGAACAACAAGTTCTGATACTTTTCTGGTAATCATTACATTAAAATAACGGAGTCCTCTGCCATTAAAGACTATGGAAAAACTCCTGTTGATTCTAAGGTGGAGGATTGTGCCGACTGTGCAATACAAGCTCTCCTTACCTTGGTAAGAAAAGCAACACCATCATTAAATATCACGCTATCTCTCACGTCCTGTCACAGCATCTGAGGTCAGCCAGTAGTGCACTCTTGCAGGAACCATCTGCCAGTAGCAACAAGTTTCTACAACAGAGGCCAGCAGAGAGGTGTTCTCGGTGGCTGGCTGCACCACAACTATGGAACTCCCTTCCTTTGGATGGGCCCATCTAAGTCCGACTGTGCCCATTGTCGAGAGGCAATGTAAGAACTTTTCTTTGCCAGGCTTTCCACCAGGGGAATGGTAGGTCCAGGGAATTTACTTGTTTTTATTTGTTTTATCTGGATATTTTAATATTTCATTTTAAATTGGTTATTCTTCAATATGTATTTATGTATTGTAACCCGCCCTAAGTCTTAATGGGACCCGGATAAAAATGTGAATGAATGCATGAATTAATGGATGAACAAACAAACAAATGAACGAACGAACAGATCTCACTTCACACACAGTTTCAACTTTCTTTCAAGTTTGTGTTGGCGTACAACTTTAGGCTAATATCTCTAGGCCTAAACAATGAAATGTGATACATACAAATAGCTGTAAGATGTCTGTTTTGTTTTTTATAAAAAAAAAATCCCACAGGAGATATTTGTGCCACTAATTAGTTTTCTTATTAGTTTTCCATAATGAGGAATGTGCGTGCTTGAGACACAGTTTCCCAATCAATCTCTTGGGGCGTTTAAGAAAGAAAATCTGTAGCAACTCATTTGTGCTTCCTGATCCTTTAGACATCTGAAAGAGAAATACATACGATGCCAGCCTTTGGAATGGTTGTTATTGTATATTATCTATGCCAGCACTCATCAAAATGTGGCTCTAGAGGCCACATACACTCTTTGGTCCCATAGTGGTAAATGGATGCAGCTCTCCGGATTAGAAAACATTGTCCACCCCAATATATAGTATGGTAGCTTGCTTCTAGAAATGGAGAATATGCAAGCTTTCAGACCATGCACGCCCTTTTTCAGGCACGTGGTCTAGCAAGCTGACTTTTCATCAGCGTTTTCATATTTTTGTTTTAAAGTGTAAGCTGTCCCAAGCTGCTTTGCAGAAGGGGAAGGGTATAACATTGCTAAAGAAAGAAAGAAAGAAAGAAAGAAAGAAAGAAAGAAAGAAGTCAGAAAGCTTGCATATTCTGACCAACAGAACTTGGTTCAATAAAAGAGATCAATTGATCTTCTCTGTGACATTTGGGACCAATAGGGCAACCACACTCTTTCCAGAGACCGTGCTGTACCTGCCTAATGGGCTTGCACCACTGGGACCGATCCCAAGCCCCGTGGATCCTGTATGCAACCGCGCACATGCACAGCCACACGCAAACCACGCAGACCTCTATTGTGGGCACATTGTGCCCCGTGGAAGCCGCGCGCATGCACGTGTGGGGATCCACAGAGCTTCGGATCAGTCCCAATGTGATGCTAGGTTGTGCGGTAGCTACCAAGCTACTATGTGGTGTCACTGATGTATTAAGATGTAATCTGAAGGATGGAGACTTGTAGTGTTTTGTAGGAAAGGGCTACTATGTAGTACTTGTCGTGTCTGAACGCTCTCCACTACTCATCCCACAAAACTCTGCTGAAGAGCTCCTGTTTTTCCACTTCCTTCTGAGAAGCTAAGTTGCTCAAAGAGCTTGAACAATGCGATAGCCTGCACCATGCCACTTGCTAAAGTGACAGTTCACTGAGTAGACACGAACTTCACAGCAATGCCTGAATGCTGCTAGTGAGGGTGAAAGCTGCTGCACAGCATATTTTTAGATGGACCCGGGGTCAGAGCTACTCTGGGGGTGCCCTGAGTTGGGCACCAAATTATGCCAAATACCAAGTATTACAGTTACCGAATTACCAGTTTTCCATTGCTAATGGAAAACGCTTAAATCGATATGGGAGGATGCTGAATCAGTATGGAGAGGATGCTAAATCGGTGCATTGGGCAGCCGACACCAAGTTTTTCAAGGTAGTTAAAACATGAGCAGACTGTGAAGAACTACAACAGGATTTTATGACAAATCTAAATCTAAATGGCAAATGAGATTTAATGTGAACAAGTGCAAAGGGATGCATGTAGGGAAAAATAATCCAAGCTATGCGTACACAATGCTGGGTACTAAGCTAGGAGTTGCCACGCAGGAAAAGGATCTGGGGGTGGTTGTGGACAATGCAATGAAATCCACAGCGCTCAGCAGCAGTCAAAAAAGCAAACAAAATGTTAGGAATTATTCAGAAGGGGATAGAGAATAAAATTGAGGAGGTCATAATGCCGCTTTACAAATCAATGGTGTGACCACACCTCGAATATTGTGTGGAGTTCCGGCCGCCCCATCTCAAAACAGACACAGCTGGACTAGGAAAGGTACAGAGAAGGGCAACAAAAATGATCAAGAGCATGGAAGGGCTCCCGTATGAGGAGAGGCTTGGTAGGTTGTGGTTTTTCAGTTTGGAGAAGAGACGACTGAGAGGAGATATGAGAGGTCTATAAAAGCATGAGTGGTGTGGAACTAATAAACAAGGAGCAGTTATTTACCCTCTCAGCTAGCACTAGAACTAGGGGACACTCCATGAAACTCATGGGTGGCAAGTTTAAAACAAGTAAAAGAAAATATTTTTTCACTCAGCATATAATTGGGTTGTGGATAGGGGTGTGCACCAGGCCCCCATGTCATTTTCATTTTTTGTTTTCGTTTTCGTTATTCAAAAATATCTTTTTCATTATCATTATTAACAACAATGTCATTTTCATTTTTGTTGTTATCGTTTTTGTTATCGTTTTTGTTATTGGTATTGGTATCATTTTTGTTATCATTGATATTTGTTATCGTTATTGATATCGTTATTGATATCGGGTGAAAACAGACATGACGCTAACCACCCTTTAACCACCCTTGGTGGTCATTTATGCATGTTTCAGGGCTGCATAGGGCACCAATACAGCCCTGCAACATGCATAAATAACCACCAAGGGTATTTAAAGGGTGGTTAGCGTCATGTCTGTTTTCACCCAAGGGTACCATTTCAAACAAATATTTTATTTTTTGTATCAGTATCATTACTGATTCCTGTGCCTAACTAATATTTATCTAAATTTAAGGGAGACAGGGAAAGGGGAAAGGAAAACTATTATCTAATCATTATCTATATAACTATTCTAATCTAATCTACATGTCTATAATATATATCTATATCTAATTTATACTACCTATCTCTCTATAACGTACAGGGAGAAGAAGGCAAAATGTAGGGTATGAGGAAGGAAAGGTATTGGTGGGAATACCTAATAAATAAATAAATAAATAAATAATACAAATAGGGCTAGGGAGGATTTTTTATGTGCAAGCACCACAGTTCTGTAAACACAACCTGACAAGCAGAGCTCTCACACAATGTAGAGAAAAAACCTGGCCCTCCCATTATAAAGGGTTACAGTGCCCTCCCCCAGAACCCCTCTGATTGGTTGTGGGAGCCAGCAGGCATTGAGCAATCACAGAGTCCCATGAGACTGCTGGGGCCTGCTTGTGCTGCTCATTGACCAGGGATACATCCATCAGATACTACTGAGCTGCTCATCCCTCCCAATACAGGCACAGTTCAAGAGTTCAATCCCTTTAAGACTCCGAGATGTCTGCTCCCTCCTCCCCTCTCTACATTTTCCCTCCAAAACCCAACTGCCACAGCACTAATAACAAAAATGATAATGACATTGTCATTTTTGTTTCTTGTTATCATTTTTGTTATCATTTTTGTTATCGTTTTTTGTATTGTTTTTAATATCGGTATCAATATCGTTATCGTTACCATTATCAGTATTCTCAGTTTTCGTTTTTGGTATTCTCGGTTGTCGTTGTTATCGTTGTCGTTATTCTCCATTGTTGCTTTCATTATTGCAATAATGAAAACGAAAATGACAATTTTTAAATTGTTATTGTAATAACAAAAATGACATGCACACCCCTAGTTGTGGAATCTACTGCCAGAGGCTATGGTAAGGGCAAGTACTACAGCTGACTTTTAAAAAGGTTTGGACAATTTTCTGGAAGATAGGTCCATTAGCAGGTATTAGACAGACAGGATCAGGGAACATGATGGAATGCAGCATCCAGAAGAGTAGAGAAGGGTCCCAAAGATAGCAACCAGGCTTAATTTGTGTGGGGTGGGGGGCGGTATTTGTCTCACCAGGAAAAGGCTGATATTGGGGTTTGAAACAACAGCCAGAAATAACCTGGCTGGTTTATTTGGCTTTCATTTGGGTCACACCTTCATGACTTGTACATGTAGTTCTCTTGAGCTACTGGAGATGTCCACTGATGGAGACAGGATGCTGGGCTAGATGAACTGCTGGTCCAACCCAGTATGATACTTATGTTCTTAATACTGACTTTGCTGCCTCACCCACTGTGCTGGCTATCATATAGATTAAATCACAAGAGCTCCTGTTTCATATTCAGCTGTAGAAAAGCAGACTAGTCCAGTGGCTGTGTTGCTAGCTGGAGAATAGAATTCATTTCCTCTCTGACAAGCTCTTGGTTGGGAGATGTGGCTTCTAGGGTTGGTTTGAGCCTCAGCAATTCATTATTATTATTATTGTTACAAATTGAGTACTAATAGCAAGGGAATCATGGAACCTGGGGGCGTCTGCCTAAGGTTCACCTCAAACCTTCCAAAGTGTCTGGCTAAGGGCTTTGGAGACAGCCAGTATGGTGCAGTGGATAAGGCCTTGGACTTGGGAAGCCAGGGTTCCAATCCTGCCCTAGATGTTAACTCACTGGGTGTCTTTAGACATAACGTCAACAGGTGTCTGAATGTGTGTTTTGACCTTGATATGAACACCGTTTTGGCCCTGAGTTCACCAGGTGATGCTGCTTAGATACACAGCCCTTCTTGCGGCAAATTGGTGTTTTGCTCACCACCCAATCTCAGCATTCAAGCACTGCCACCTCGTTCCCCATGTTGTACCTGCTAACACACCATGCATTTTATCATTAGACACAACGTTGGCCACGTGTTCAGCCGAAACCCACAAATTGTCCTTGTGATGTAATGGTGTTCACATCACATGCTCAACAGGTGGACAAATTGGTGTTGGGATTCTTCTGGTGTTTACACACAACAGCCAAACATTTTTTATTTTATTTTTTTATTTTCTTTATATTTATTAGCCGCCCCACTCATGCCTACAGCATCTTGGGGTAGCTTAAAAGAGCCAAAAATCCATAACAATAAAATTCAATAAAAATACTAAAACCACAACAGCATTTTAAATATATCTTTAAAAACCCAGATTTACCCCCAACCACCCCACCCTCCCACCCTCCTCTCTGAAGGCCTGGGCAAACAGCCAGGTCTTGCAGGCACAGCGAAAAGCCAGAAGACCTGAGGCCAGGTGAGCTTCCTCTGGGAGGGAGTTCCAAAGTCACGACCTGGCCACTGAGAACGCCCTCTCCATTGTGGTCCCCCGTTTTACCTGGAGGACCTCCAGAAAGGCACCCCCAGTTGACCAAAGGGATCGTTCTGAGGCATGGAGGGTGAGGCGGTCCTTGAGGTATCAGGGGCCCAGACCATACAGGGCTTTATAAGTCAACACTAATACCTTGAATCTGGCTCAGTACGCTATAGACAGCCAGTGCAGAGTACGGAGCACAGGCGTTATATACTCCTGCCGACCCGTCCCTGTAAGGAGACGGCCGTCACATTCTGCACTAGCTGCAGCCTCCAAACCAGTGTCAAGGGAAGCCCCACATAGAGCGTGTTGCAGTAGTATAGCCTCGAGGTGATGAAGGCATGGGTGAAGGTGGCCAGATTGGGCCTGGAAATGTACGGACGCAGCCTCCACACTAGATACAACTGGCAAAAGGTGGCTTTAGTCACTACCTCCACCTGTCGATCCAGATGGAGATCTGAGTCCAGAAGCACTCCCAAACTCTGAACCTGCTGGGCTACAGGAGGGCGCCCCCCCCCCCCCC
>QEPC01006909.1:5630365-5659626 GCA_003113815.1 Sphenodon punctatus | reverse complement strand
CCCCCCCCCAAAGGAGAGTCAGTACCACCCTTGCCCTGCCCACCACCATCACCTCTGTCTTATCGGGATTGCACTTCAGTCTGCTCTGCCACATCCAATCCGCCACGGCCTCCAAACACTGGGAAAGTAACGAGACAGCAGGACCTGGGTCAGTTGAAAATGAGAGGTACAGCTGAGTATCATCAGCATATTGGTGACATGTGATTAGGGGTTTTGACACCTGGTCTTTGTTATGTCTAAAGCAGCCCACTGTGTGGCCTTGGGCAAGTCACAACCCCTCAGTTCCTCATCTGTAAAATGGGAATATGTGCCTGTCTGTCTTTCCCTGTGTTCCCCTCACTCATGTCTACCTTAGATTGTAAGTCTGTTGGGCAGGAACCTGTTTCTGAATATCTATGACAGTAAAGTGCTACCTACGCCTAGTAGCACTGTAGAAATGATAAGTAGCATAGAGCCAAACACATGAGTTTGGGACCTGTAAAGAAGCAGCAAGACTGCAAGGACCTGTTGCAAGTTTGGAAGGAGGTAACATTCCGAGGTTGGGTGACTTATCCACAGAAACCAAGATAAGCGTCTCTTCTTCTTGAAGCTACATGAGCCTTAGTTAACACTCACTCCTGATTTTAGCTATGACAGGCACGTTACCATCTATCTTGTACAATCAACCATTGCAAACTTGTTTATTTACAGCACACAGAGACTTTGCATAGACTGTAGTATTTTACAAGCCATGGACACCTTCAGGACAATACAGCTCCACTATGCCTGCAGCATTTTCAGACATATTCTGTTCCCAAATGCTTTCTGCAATTGGACAAGGCAGAAGGCAATCTGTAAGATCGTTGTGCAAACACAATGTACCCTGAATTAATTAGAGCATTTAGTCATACAGACGATAAAAAGAGACATGAAGAATCATCAGCTGAGGAGCAGTCATATGTTTCTGGGTGACATTTGCAAAAAAGATTGGGCAGATGAGATAGAGGCAGAGAAAAGGCTGTTGTATTATTATGGAAGCCTCTACAGAGGCCAAAACGAAGTTATAACATAAGAATATAAGAAGTGCCATACTGGGTTGGACCAACAGTCCATTTAGCCCAGCATCCTGTCTCCGACAGTTGCCAGTTCTGTTAGTTCAAGAGAAGTACATGTGCAGGTCATGGAGATGTGACCTATCTCCTGCTGATCACTCCCAACTACCAGTAGCCAGGGGTTTAAACCCCAACTAGTAGGTGTTTATAGTTCAATTTAAGTTGAAGCTCCATTAGCTAATGTCCACCATTCTGGATAGTTTGACAGTTATCCGGACATTAACCAATTCCCACAAGGGCTATCCGCCAAATTGAAAAATCGGATAATACTACAAGTTAAACATTTTACTATATTACTGTGATACCGCATAATTGAATGTTACCAATTCTAGTATGATAACAGGTCCAGGGTGGGGTGCAGGGTTAAAACAACGAAGAAATTAGGGGCAAATGGCAATACAGTAAATGAGCGCCGAGACATTGTGCAGTAACAAAACGAACAGATAAAATGGTTAACCTGTTAAACCAAACAATAAAAAGACAGATTCCTTTCAGTAACTGAGCCTTGTCAGGGCAGATCAGATACCATGGATCCGGCTGGTTACCAAATGGCAGCAGATAATAATTTCAGATCTATGTGTGACCCCAGGCAGCAACTAAGACGATGCAAAGTATATCACTGGGTGTTTTTACACACACATTTCTCCTGGATGTTTGCTGTTACATTCTCAACTTTCTGTGTGTCTAAATCACTCACCCAGATTTCAAACATCTGGCTCTTTGAACTTCAGCATAGAACTTCTTCCAGAACTTTTGTGTGTAAAAAGTTCTCCTGGTAAACTGCTTTGCTCCAGGCAGCTGTGGTCCCTTGGTTTCCATAGCAGCCCCACACGTCTACAGCTGCGGCTACTTTAGGCTGCCTCAGGGCAGTGTTTTTTGGAAGAATGCATCCAGGAACTGCCTCAGGGCAGCGTGTGTGTGTGTGAGAGAGAGAGAGAGAGAGAGAGAGAGGCATGCATCCGGAACTTACTTGTGGACTTGTAAACCCAGAAGATTGAAAAATCCAGAACTTTAAGGTGTGTGTAAAAATGCCCAAATCTGGATCAACTAGATCCAGTTCCTACCCCAAAGACCTGAATAACTGAGTTCAATGGCAAGGGAGCAGAGATGTGGGTATACACACAAGTATAAGGAACAAATCCATGGCAAAGATTTATGATCTGGATTCTCTTTTTCTTGCACCCCTTAAGCACACCTGCCCCCAACTTCTATATGGCCCTCGGAGCTGTAATAATTTTCAAAGTGGCCCCAAGAGTGAAAAGGTTCCCCACCTTTCCATAGCATTATTTATTTATTTTATTAAAACATTTGATATCCCACTCCTCCTGCCAAAGGCATCTCAGAGTGGCTTACAATATATAAAAATATAAAAAATACACATATAAAAATACACAAACAACATAAACATAAAACATCAAAAAAAGAGGGAAAAGGAAAACAAGGGGGGGGGGACACACACACACCATGGGAAAAGAGGAGGGAGGAAAAAAATACTCCACCATTATCACCCCCCATAAAAATAAAAACCCACCCTCACTCATCTCCCTTGCCAAAGGCCTGACAGAACAGCTGGGTCTTGCACTGACGTCAAAAACAGGAGAGGGGTTCGGGGTCACCAGGGCCTCTGCTGGGAAGGAGTTCCACAGCCTTGGTGCAGCCACCAAGAGCGCCCTCTCCATAGTCACCCCCCACGATACCTTGAGAAGAGCGTTCCTGGTCAACCATACGGGTTGATCCATAGCCTGGAGTGAGACGATCCCACAGATATATGGGCCCCAAGCCATATAGGGCTTTCTAGGTAAAAACCAGCACCATGAATCGGGCCCAGAAGACCATGTGCATCCAACGTAGAGAATGGAGCACCAGTGTAATATGCTCCCGGAGACCCGTTCCCATAAGGAGATGGACCACCACACTCTGCACCAGCTGCAGTCTCCGAACTGTCACCATGGGCAGCCCCACGTAGAGTGCGTTACAATAGTCCATTACTAGGTATATACAACCACAGATCTGGGAGTTCGGAGGGCTCCATGGGTAGAGGTGGGTGGAGATGGGTGTGCGATGGGTGGAGGTGGGTGTTGCGCGGGAGTGTGCACGCACCCGGCACCCATCCCACTCGGTGTTCACATGAGCGAACACTGAGTGGACACCCATCCCCCCACCCACTGCCAACCATATACACAGACGCCCACACACACACACACACACCCGCCCACATACCGAACGGGGGGCGTCCGTGTAAAGACAGCCATGACTAGAAACAGTTCCATCTGGAGGATCCAAGGTACATTAAGTGAAGAGACAGTCTATAGCCATGGTCAGAGAGCCACAGTGGGTGTTAAGAAACAAGATGGTGGCCCTCTTAGGTCTGCTTGGCCCACTTTGGCCCGCAAGTCAAGAGGCCACCATCACATTTGTTGGAGGCCATCTAGATGTTTGTCCTGGAGTGCTCCTGGGCATGCTTGGTTGGCCCACACTCTCCTGTCATGTTTATGTAAGACCTGGCTGTTCTGCCAGGCTTTTGGTGAGGGGTAGGGGTAGGGTGGGTGGGGTTGGGGGGTTGTTGTCCCCCTGCATATTAGAAATTTTTAACTTTTTTAATTGTTTTTTTATTTTATCTTGTTGTTCGCCTCCCTAGGCTGCTCTGTGGGCAGGAGGGGCGGGATAAAAATGTTGTATATATAAAAAATAAAAATTGCTGGCAGCTAGTCCAGACTGTGATTCCAGACAGGTCATTGGCCATCATGTATGACCATAATGGGGGGGGCGGGGGGGCGGGGTGCTCAGTGCAGCACAGGGATGGGTCTAGCTAGCTGTACATTTGTGCTGCTCCCTGTCACCCCTGGCTCGACCATGTGAACATTTTTCCGTTGCTGGGCCCATTCCTGACAGGACTTCCTGCCAGTGGCTTCCTGGTCTGCCTTCTGCTGTCTCCACTGTCACTTGTATCTTCACCCACTGGATCATGAACGAGGAGATCTGCATTGAAAAGAGCAGGATTTTTTTAATTTATTTTTTTGGCGGAGGGACCCATGAGGAGAAACTGAAGCAAGGATTAGGCTGGAGGCAAACACCGAAATCCAGATAGATGTCACATTGTTTGGACAAACTTCTTGCTTCCTAACCTGCCCTTATATAGTCCCATAAGTTTGATACTGGAGAGTCCTCATGAAATCCATTTCCTGGAATAGCACATCAAGTTTTAGAATATTCTGAATTTTAGAGACACAGCTTAGTTATGAAAAATTCAAGAGTGGCACCAAGTCCAAGAAGGAAACCCTTTCTTCAAATAAAATTCCAGCGCCTAGAAAAGACTTGGTTATTCTGAACATGTCTCTCAGTCGGGAGAAGGAAGGCTTTGTTTAATTTGTATGTTTTCAAAGTTAAGTGTAAAAACAACACAAGCCCCCCTGAAATCTTCATAAGGAAGAGTTTTCATAAACAGTCTCTGTTCTGCTGTTGTACGGACAGCTGTCACTCTAACGCATTCATCCCGCAGTACAACTAAGCATTTTTCTCTGAGAAGGCATTCAAGAAGCAGAAGTGTATTGCCTCTAAAAATATTTCAAAACAGCTTTGAAGCCAAGACTGGGTGCTTTCGCCTGGTGGCTGAAAGGCATTGATAAACCTCTGATACTTCAATGCATCCCCCACCCTTTTCTCTACAATTCCTGGAATGGGAAATACAAGTCTGAAAATCCATTTAGATTGAATAAGTAAGCAGATCTGCTCTCTGCATACAAATACTCTTGGGACCAGCCCTAGCTGGGAACTATGCCTACATGTATCTAACGAACTGTGACCAGAGTTTGAATTGTCAAGTTTGGGCAGTTGTATTTGGAAAGTCTCTTGAATCTGGTCATGACCAAGTTCCCTTGAATTGATTTCTTGTACGTGGAGGAATTCATAGTCTAGCGAGAGAAAGGATAGTCTTGGGGTTAAGGTGCAAGCCTGGGATACAAATGGGCTGAAATGAATATCGGTAGCAAACATCATAGCTAGAGCTGAAACAAGAACCCACAAAAATGGCTATACCCATTGAATTTCTGGTACCCGAATCAACTTAAAAATATCAGGTACCAATCACTACTTGATTGTGACCTGATTCGGGTACCTGCTGTCCCAGAATGTCAACTTCTGGTCTTGTTGGAATGTTGACTTCCGATACTGATTGTTTTATTTTCTATCCCCATTTTTCTCTTTTCCATCCTAATATACCGATCGGTAACTGGAAAATTGAAAAAATCAGCAGCCCATCAAATACCCGAGATGGTACTTGAAAATGCAGGTATTACCCATGAGTAGCAAATGAGACACTCATTTCAGCTCTAATTGTAGTCAGTGATTTCAACTGGTTCTGCATCCACTGACCCAAATAATAACCAGAGATCTGGGTTTACTGTGTTTTCCCCATTGTCAGAAATGGGAGAAACACAGTGATCATGACTCCCTGATAATAACCAAGTAGCAAGTTCTCCCCAGCTTGCTCACTGTCACGGGGTCTGTTTCTTAGTTTCTCCAACTCAAGCACCAAACTCGCTGACCTTAAGTTAGTAGTTTTATTTTACAGTCTCTTCTTCTCCCCTGTTCAGTGCGTGACCACACCCAGAATTCACACCTGTCCGTGCACTTTGGTTTGCAAACTTAACTCAACAACGAAGATTCCAACATAAATGCTCTTAATTAGAGGTGAAATGATGGTTCACGGTGAATGCTGTTTTAATCAAAAGCAGCCCATTCACGACTTTTCCGATGATTCCAGAACACTTACCCATTTGTTTGGCTTTTGGGAGTGGGGATAGTGACACCATAACTAATAAAAGTGATGACAATTTCAAAACTGTAAAAAATGTTGTAGTTGTAAAAGGGTTGCAAAAGTGCAGATATGCCAGAAATTCCCCAACAGAAATATCGAAAGGCAAATGGGTAAAAAGGAATCCCTAATATGAAAAATAGTGCACATGTCTGACAAGGTTCCCGAAAGGATGGAAATTCATGTCAATTCAGGGATGGATATTGCCACGAGCTCTACTCTTACCATCCTTTATGCCATCCTTTATGCCAGAGATTACCATCAAGACATGTTGTCAGAGCCTAGCCTAATCTGGCTCTGAGTGTGCTGGACTCTGGCATAGGGTCTCTGGGCATTTTTACACACACATTAAAGTTCTGGATTTTTCAATCTTCTGGGTTTACAAGCCCACAAGTAAGTTCCAGATGCATTTTTCACACACAGACTGCTCTGAGGCAGTTCCTGGATGTATTCTTCACACAAACACTACCCTGAGGCAGCCTAAAGTAGCCGCAGCTGTAGACGTGACAGGCTGCCATGGAAACCAAGTGACCACAGCTGCCTGGAGCAAAGTAGTTTACCGGGAGAACTTTTTACACACAAAAGTTCTGGGAGAAGTTCTACACAGAAGTTCAAAGAGCCGGATGTTTAAGATCTGGGTGAGTGATTTAGATACACAGAAAGTTCAGGTTGTAATAGCAAATATGCAGGAGAAATGTGTGTGTAAAAACACCCACAGTCAGGGACATGCTGGGGATTGGGTCTAGGGTACAAAAAAAGTCAGTGCAGAATTGAGCATGGGGCATCACAGACAAATTGGGGACTGGCACACGGACCATGGGAAATGGGACAGGCAGTCTGGCATGCTGGGGCAAACAGGCAGGCAGACAAATGGAAGGACTGATTTTTCAGGACAGATGATTGAAGGACTGATTTCCATGGCCTACACTTTAAAAAATGGTCCAATTTGCATATCGCCATTTTCTAATCGGTAAAATGTGCAAATGCATGCAGAACTCTAGCTGGATTCACTGTGATCAATTCAATCCATAGAGTAAAATATATGTTTAGCTGTCTTGAGTCACCTGTTTCCAGTATGTACCCTATCCACACAAATAACTCTTTCTCCTGGCATAACTAATCTACACGGGTGGCACTGGGGGAGTGATGTAGGAGTTTTCTTGGGGAGAGTGATGTTGAGTGCACAGCTGACAACAGCATATGCAAAAGTCAATGCTGAAATTTTGAAATGTGGGAGAAAAAATTGGGTCATTGATCCCATGACACTACACAAAAGAAATCTAGATTGATTGATTTCTGATTTTATGGTTAGCCACATGGCCATCACAAAAACAAAATGAAAAACTACAAAGACATCTGTTCAATACACTAGGAAATACCATTTAAAAAGTCTGAATTGCAACAAACACATGGGAACAGACCAGTCCCATGAATTAACATAAATATACAATAAAATTATATAACAATAGTGGGCACCCAAGGGGTGCAGATGGTCAGAATACAATAACAGTCCAGAGCACAGCAAATTGATCCCAACTAATTCAGAACCACCTCTTGGGACAAACAAGGAGACTCAGACCCTCTTCTGATTTTTTTCAATTCTCCTCGCAAATATCGCCACAGCCTTGGTTCTAGCAGGAACCCTATCCCCCAACAGGTAAACCAATTGGTGGATTTTGGGTCGGGAAAAATCCCACCCAATTGCCTTCTGGAGTTGGGAAAGCTGACAATCATAAAGGGGACATGTGAGTAAGTAGTGTGTCAGGTCCTCTATCCCGGTCCCACAAGGACATAGCCGATCCACGTACAGGATCCCCCGGAATCTCCCCAGAAGGACAGCCCTGCGCATAGATTGAAACCGCAACCTAATAAAGGCTTGTCTCATCCCAGGATCAATAGGAGAAGATAGGTATAGGGCCCCTCCACTCGGGGGAACAAATACTTATAAAAAGGGGAGATTATAACCCCTACAGCAAGAGCTCTTAATTTTTGCTTATCTAGATCACATATGCGCTGTTTTAACAGTCGTATAATCTGTGCGCATTCAGGATCCTGAAAGCACAGCTCCGAAAAGCCTAGTGAGGCTAAGCATGAGTTAACTTCAGCCCACCAAACATCCACACCTCCAACCAAATCTGTTTGTTTTTCTTGCATTGCTAGGGACACTAAGGAAGCACTGGGCAGTGGGCACATCCCTCATCTTTCCGCAAAGTTGCTCAAAATCCAGCCCTAATAATTGTAAGCAAAAAAGCTGAAGGACACAATTTATTACACTTTTAACCAAACACCCAAGTGCAGAGTGTGCCAGGAGATTTCCCTGCCAGGAGATTCCCCGCCCGGGAGATTTGGTGGCGGCGTAACGTAGATAAGCCGCCATAGAGAGACTTGCCCAAGGAAATGCAGCATATTAGTAGGAAATTCTAAGTGTTCTCACTCTCAGTGAAGAGGGTAAAAATATTTTCAGCATTAAGAAAGGCCTGTTCCTAAGCTCACTGACACCAACTACATTATTTGTATTGACCTCAGTAGATATTGGTACAAGTCTTACCTGCAGGAATCAATTGCATGTGGAAAGCAAGAGAGACAGAATCTAATGCGGCTTTACTTTGGTAACATTTTCTTTATTTGAATTGTAAAAGAGATGGCCAGTTATCTGATCAGTATCAGTTCATGAAAGGAGGGCAACCTGGGAGACAAGACTTCATTGAGTTCTAGTCCTGAGTTTGCCACTGATTTGTCATTGGATGTTTAGCTTGCAACTTCTCTGTTTTGCTTCTAAAAAATTACATTGGAATACTTGATTAAGTATGCACTTGGTTCAAAACCTAATGAAAGTCTTCCCATTTTCTTCAGTAATCAGTTGTCTTACCTTCCATCCTCCACCCCCCGTAGTCTAGATAAATATTATTGTAAGTCCACAGCCCCAGAGATGGGGGAACATAACAACCAGAAGTAGCCGAGTTGGGGCATGGCTCCAGCTATATAAAGAGAAGAGGAACAGGAAGAAGAGGCAGTCTGCTCTGACAATTGCCTGCTAGATTGCAGAGCAGACTACTCTGCAATCTACCGGGTAATTGCCGGCAAAGCCATGCTGGGGGGTGGGGGCATTCGCACCCAACGAAGGAAGCACACTGAAGGAAGCACATCCCTGCTAGAGGCTGTCTCAAAGCCAAAGAAGACACATTCTTTGTCTGGAAGGCCACTAAGGAAGCTACCTTGAGGCCTAGGGAGCCTTGGAGTAAGTGGTATGAGCAACCAGCCAGTGGACTGTTCCTTGGCTAGGTTTGGACTTCTTTATAGAATGGAGCCAATGTACTGAAACTGGCCAGAGACTTGTTGCATGGCCTGGGAAAAGACTGTTATATAAACTGGTTTGATGCTAATTCTCCTGAGTGACTGAGATCTGGATCTGATCCTGCATAGTGCATACCCACGGTGAGGTGGGTACCTTGCTACACTCCCCTTACTGGATCTTTGGCAGCAGAAGATACTCCCCTTCCATGAATTTCAGGCTGGCTCTCAGGCTGCTGTTAGACATGAGCGGCGCACACGCGGCATAAAATCACACTGTGTGTAAAAATCCTGTGTGCGGGATTTAGAAGCAACGTTTTGCGTGTCAAAGCTCGTCACACGTTCTTTTAAAAAACACAAATTAAATATCTCAATGTCGAGGTATTTAATTCACGGTTTTAAAAAAACGCGCGACCAGCTTTAACATGCAAAACGTGTCTAAATCCCACAAGTGGGATTTTTACATGCGGTGTGATTTTATGCTGCGTGTGCACCACGCATGTCTAAAAGTGGCCTCAGTAACTCGACTTGGATGGATGTAGAGGTTGTGCTCCATATTACTGGGAGTGACAGTTCTAGGTTCAGGGCAATGGAGAGCCCCTTCCTCTTCCTCTCGAGCTCCTCCCCTCAGCCTCTGGATTCCTCCCCCCCTCCCTGGAATCTTTCAGTCTTTTTTCAACTGCACCACAGGACCCTTCCCTTTGGGGACCTAAGCCTTCCGGGAATGGTAGTTTTGCCTCATCAGATGAGGTTAGGTGCTACTACTCCTAAGGAGATTACACCATATACCATTTAACTGCTGACGTAACATTGCCATTCATGCCTACTATTTTTAAACCTCACTCACTGTCCATATAGCATATTTAAGTGCCCACTTCTTTCCAGACAAGAATAAAGTCTTTCAACATAGTTTGTTAAACTCCTCGCAGAATTCTGGAGACTGTAAAACAGGGGTGGCAAACATTATCCTTCCCATAGGCCACTTTGAAAATTAATACAAACTTCACAACTAGACAGGAGTTGGGGATTGCGAGGATAATCTCAGAATAGGGGAGGGTCCAGATCATATGTATGTGCCATGGATCTATTCATTACCCCTGAGCATCTTGACATGACCTCAACTCTACTCCCTTCCTGTAAACTCATTCTTTCAGTGTTTCTGGGTAGGGATTAGATCTATGGGCCAGATCTAAATTGAAAAGGTGCCATATATCCACAAAACAGCTGCAGGCCAGAGGTTTCCCATCCCTGTCGTAAAATATTACATTATCAACAAGTACATCATGAGTATTAAAGTGTGCTGAGGTGTATTGTAATAGATTAACCAGTACTGCGATTTTTCTTGTTTCTTTTTCCCATTTCCCTTATAATTTTCATATAATAAGAGAGCCAGACCATCACATTCAATGCAAGTTTGTTGTACATCACAGGTTGGTACAACGTAAATGGAGAAACATGTGCCGTGTGTCTAGATGCCATGATAAATTTCCCCCTAACCTTCGGATGCTTACCTGAGTTGGTAGCAAACTCCAAAGCTTTGGAGATTGATACCCCTTTCACACCTGATGTTCCGGGCATGTTCTGGCTCTGAGAAAGAATCCGGAAGCCAACACATGCATGGGACCCATTGGGTGTGAATACCCTGCCCCCTCCTGACATGGCTTTGCTGGCAATCACCCAGTAGATTTCAGGGTGGACTACTCTGAAATCTACCAGGTGAGCACCAGCAAAGCCACGACCAGGGGGGGGAGGGGCATTCACACCCAACAAGCCCGACATGTTTGTGCTTCTGGATTATTACCAGGAGCCAAAATACACACAGAACGTCATGTGTGAAAGCAGTATCACTTATTGCTTGTGACACATTTCTTTTCGTGTGTGTGTGCTTCTTTACAAGTAAACTGAATAATTATTATAAAACAACAAAATCTCTCCCTAATTTTCTATCTCCACTTTGCAAGTCTTTCTAACTCAACATCAAGTGGCCAGGCTCAGACTTAGGGACAGGCCCCCTAGGCCCGGACCATGGGCAGCATTTTCTGGGGGAGTGGCAACTCACCACCCACTCTGTTTTTTCTCCCTTCCTGCATGACTGGAGGCTGCTGCTCACAGCTAGGGCTGATGCGGCAGCAGCTTTTACCGCGCCGCGATTCCGTTCCGCCATTTCAGAATTTCCCGCACCACACCGCGACTTTTCTGCGGATATTCCACTCATTCTGCCGGAATTCTGCAAATCGCAGAATTGTGGAAAAATTGCGGAAAAATTGGGGAAATTGCGGGAAACCGCTATTCCGCTATTTTGTGGCACTGGCGGAATTGCGGAAATAGCGAAAATGTCATGTTTCCACGATTCCACTAAATTGCGGAATTAAATAAGCGGAACCGCGGAATGAAACCGCGGAATGAAAGCCTCTGCCATGCCGTTCCACTAATTGCGGAAACACTGTTTCCGCCGGAAATAGCTACCGCTGCGATATTCCGCTACAGCCCTACTCACAGCCTAACCCTGCTGCCTGGGCCCCCATCCTTCACCTGCATCTGCCTTCTCTTTTCCTGCTAGTAGTGTAGCAGCAGTAGTAGCAGCAGCAGCAGCAGCAGCATGGGGACACCAATCAGCTCGGAGATAAAGCTGTTTGTTTACAAACAACTCCTCCCAATGTGAGCGATCAGAAGGTTCTTCGAGATAGTTCCTCACATTTTCACAACTGGGTTCTGCATGATCACACAGTTCAAACAACAGACCACGTGATGGTCTCGAGCTCCTCTAGTATAAAAGGCACTCTCCCACTCTGAATGACAGTTTCTTCCAACCCTTTCTAGAAATATAAGAAAAAAATTCCATGGGGGGCTGGAAGGATGGTGGTTGTGAAAATGTTTGGAACCATCTCAAATAACCTTATTTACAAGGCAGCAACCTTCTGTTCTTCTTTGAGTGGCTCCTCACAGACCCTTTTTACATGGCTCCACCGGGTGGTGGGGGTCTGTGGATGTGCTGGTGCATGGGCAGGGCGCGCACATGTCTGCATACACATCCCCACTCACCCACACCCATGGAGCAACCACCATTTTCCCTGGTTGCTCCGTACATGAGGACGAGTGGGGGGGTGAGTGGGTTTGTATTAGGCAGGCACACGTATGCACCCCCATTCACTGCGGGTCCATGCGTTGCATCGTTCACATGTGGCTCCCCCCACCCCCATGAACATGCAGCATGGGGGTGGGGCTTGGCTTGTGGATGGGACTTGTGGCAGGGTTTGACTTGGGGGCAGCAGCCTGAGAAGGGCCTAGGGATGCAAAATTCCTAAGTCCTGCCCTACAAGTGGCTGCGGTGTCATCCGTCACTTGACTGAAACCAAAAATCTCATTGAAAATTGACTTCTCAATGAGATTTTCAAGGACAAGAATCTTGTGAGAATCAGGCTTCTTACAACCATTCTCATGAGATTCTCAAAAATGGCTGCTGGGCAGCTGTACATGCACAGAATTGTTGTGACAGCCATTTTGTGAATGCACAGAGCATTTTGGGTTTTTTTGAGAATCTCATGAGATTTTCGTGAATCCTCCAAAAATCCTTTGTTCATGTGCAAAATGGCCCTGAGGGCTGCAAATGCACAGAATGGTTGACAGGGCCATTTTGACATGCGCAGAGTGCTTTTTGAGGTTCTCAAAACCTCCGCAACAATGCACAATATCATGCCAGGGCTGTGCGGATCTCAAATCTTCTTGTGAGAATGCTTTTGAAATCTCGTTCCAGCCCTACAAAAGACGTGTATAGTTTCCAGTTCCGACTTCCCAGTTGTGTATCTATTAAGCCTGAATTATTTTATTTTTTCATTTCCAGGACTCAGCTGCAATCTTGACATCATTTACTTGACAGCAGTACCTTTGGCGTTAGTAGGTCTATTCTGGAGTAAGTGTTTTGCAGGCTGTAGTCCTAGAATTCATGATCTGGATCACCATGAATTCAAATACTGGCAAGGAATGGAAACATCCCTACTCCCTTATTCTCTTCTTGTACTTATGCATTGGGCCATGTTTAATATTGGTTGGTTACCTAACCACAGCATTCTAACTCTGTGAGTGCATAGAAGCATGTTCACTTTGATAGTTTAATAATTAAGCAGGCATTATAATACATGTCAACAATCACAGCAGGCTTCAGCAGAGTGACTTATTACAGTAGGTATTGTAAGTACACTGGGGTTGAAGGAACAGATTACGAGTATTGGCAGTTGGGAATGGGCACTGCGTGGCTGAGGTGAGGAAACATCATTCATTAATTAGAGTAATGATAGCTCTGCTAGCTCCCTGTGGTCACTAATTACAGTGGTGCCAGATAATGCTGCTGTCATTAAGGGTCTGTCAATGTTTTTCCATTACAACCCACCCCATATTTCTAGGAGTTTATATCTTTGCTGTATTCTAATGAAGATCAGTCTGTCTTCAGTGAAAAACATGCACACAAGATCCAATGAAAGTCTTATTTGTGAATAACACTCAAACAGAACAGGTTGAAAAATGCCAATAGTGGTCTGTAGGCAGTTGGCTTGACCCTTCAGCTCCAAACCACTTTTAGTTTGGTGACATCACAAGACTCCTAAGGGACAAGAAGGGTGGGACAAAGAGATTGTCCCTCGGTTCCAGTAGGACCTCATCTCCTTTTGGGCTACCATGACATCACAATTATCTGAAAGGAGGCAGGGCCTCTCTGAATACAGCCCCCACACCACATATAGAGCAAACATTCTGATGAATCCCACTCTATACCCCACTGAATACAGTTACAGGTTTTTAAGTACTGTTAGTCCATTTGCAGATGTGCTTCTGTCTTCACTGACTTCACAATCCGCTTTCTGCAACCTTGTGGGGGTGGAGCTAAGACATGCCTCCCTGCACTAGAAGTCACCCGGCCACCACTGAAAATAGGGGCAGAGGCACTGGATGGCTCGTGCATTCTTTTTAAAACCAGATTTGCCAAATCTCCCTGTCAGACTGTGAAGTCAGTGAAGGCAGAGGCACATCTAAAAAGGGGCTACCAGTACTTAAAAGACTGTAACTGTATTCAGTGGGGTATAGAGTGGGATTCATCAGAATGTTTGCTCTATATGTGGTGTAGGGACTGTATTTTCTCTCTCGATTTACCAACTTTCCACTTCCCAGGATCCCATTTATCAATTTGCTGTTTACTGCTTTGCCATTCATTTCCAATTTTATTTATTTTTATTTCGTGGTGCTTTTACCCTGCTCCCTCCTGCCAACGTGGCAGCTCTGGGCAGTTTACAACCACAATACAATATATATATTACAATAATATAAAAACAGTTCCAAAATGTTTTTAAAACATACGTATAAAATTCATAAAACTACCAAAGAGCGGAACAAAATCCCTCAGCCCTACCCAACCCTTCCCACCCTACCTGTATCCCTCCTCAAAGGCCTGGTGGAACATCCAGGCCTTACACTGTCTCTGGAATGAGCGGAGATCTGGGACCAGGCAGGCCTCCTTTGGGAGAAAATTCCACAACCTTGGAGCGACCACCGAGAACGCCCTCCCCATCATTTCCACCCAGGATACCTGGGGGACTTTGAGTCGGGCACCTCCGGATGACCGCAGGGACCACACAATGGCCCGGAGCATGAGGTGGTCCCGTAGGTAAGCAGGTCCCAGGCTGTTTAGGGCTTTATAGGTTAACACCAACACCTTGAATCGGGTCTGGAAGACAATAGGCAGCCAGTGCAGAGAATGGAGCACCGATGTAATGTGCTCACGACAACCCATCCCCGTAAGGAGACGGGTCGCCACATTCTATACCACCTGCAGCTTCCAGACAGTCACCAAGGGTACCATCTGGAGAGGTAATACCATCACAATACCACATTTCTTGCACTCCATTTCCCCTTGTACATCCTTATCACTTATTGGCTGATACACAGATTTCTTTTCTAATCTGAAATCCAGTTGCAGATTTGTCAAAGCAACAGGAACAACACAGAACAACAATTCTGATTGGAGACACTGGAGTGGAAGTTAAGAACCACTGGGGGGAGTTAACGGGTGAGCGCTTTGTATAGTAACTGGGTCAGAAATGCAGGGGGTGGGGGGAAACCAGAAGTAAAACAATACCCTCAGTGGGAAATAAATAGTACATGGTAAATGGTAAGCGGAAAGTCAGGAAATTGGGAGAGTATCTCAAAGTATTGTGAGACTCAAGAAATCACATTGGTACTGGGAAAGAGTTGGGAAATACCTCTCAGATAGATAGATAGATAGATAGATAGATAGATAGAGTGCTACTAAGATCCATCATGTCAGTGAGTACTTAAAAACTCTTCCCTACACACACCATTGACTAAATAGACATAATGGCATCATCACAGCTATTGCTGCATAGCCATATTTATGGTATCTGCTGTTCCCATCCAATCAAGGTCCATTATGAGTTTTCAAACACAGATTTCATATGGACTTTGACGATGCCGTTACTGTCTATTTAGTAAATGGTGTGTGTAGGGAAAAGATTTTAAGTACTCAGTGACATTATGGATTTTAGTAGCTCAAATTTTTTTGCAAGACTCTATTTGGTCAACAATCCGTGTGACTGTAGATTTGTATGATAAAATGTAAGAACTCCACAGAGACCAATACAGTCTATTAGGTCAATGGCCATGCAAGCCAGCTGTGTGGGATTTATTTCACTTTAAACATCCCTTACATTCTTTTCAATGAGTGTAGGATTATATTTAGTAGTAGTAGTAGTAGTAGTAGTAGTAGTAGTATATAATAATAATATAATTCATAATCAGTCATAATTAATCATTATGAATAATAATTTTATAGAACCTTTTTTGTGAATTACAGCAACAGCATGGAAAGGTGAGATAATGTTTTCATGAACAAAATGTGAAATTAACCATGGTTATTTTTTATCACAATCAGAAAAGTGAATAGTGGATTTTGTGTTCATAGGTATTCTTCATATTTTTGGATAGCTGTCCAATTCATAACTGCAAATGAAATGAATATTTGCATATCTGCATATTCAGTTCTTTGGTTATTTGGTTAATCAGTTATTTAATTTTGGCTATTCTGCATGCATAATAGTGTCAAAGCCAAAACAATCGAACAGCCAAATAACCATCCCTGAGGGCACAATCCTCCACCTACTTGAGTCAATGGCAAATCTGCCACTGTAGAGCTGAAATGAGGACCCACAAAAATGGGTTTACCTATCAAGCTTCCGGTATAAAAATCAACTTGAAAATTTCAGGCACCAATTGGTACCCGATTGTGACTCAATGAAGTTACCCGATGCCCCAAAATGTCCCAGAATGTTGACTTCCAGTCCAGGAATGTTGTCTTCCAGTTCTGATTTTTTGGGGGGAGGGGAGAGGGAGGGGTTTGTCCTAAGTTCTTGGTTTTTTGTCCCAATTTATCAATTGGTAACTGGAAAATCCAAATATTGGTAGTGGAAATTACAAATTTTTCAGGTGTCCAGGTACCCAATCGCTGATTGAGTAGCCTGTCAAATACACAACACAGTACTTGAAAATGTGGATATTATCTGTGGGTAGCAAATGAGCTACAAAAGCCAAAAAAAGAGCTCACACCAAAAAACAGTCTGATGAAAATGTGTAAAACAATGTAAACTTTATATAATCTAATAAAATAAATGAACAACAAATTTATACACAACCACACAAAATGAAACTGCTGTGAGCACAAATATAATGAAAAAATGCAATCATATACAATGAATGTAAATAAAAACAAACCCAATGTGTTTCAGGGGTACTGAACACCCTTCCTCAGGGGCATTTTATTGCTTAGTCTGTAATAAAAATACAATATCAAATGGGTCTTTTGCAGTTGTATTTTGCTATCACCAGTTCCTTTTTCTTCCCCCTGTTTTTGGTTTCTTTAGACTTTGCATTGTTTTAGGGGGGAAATTATGGATTTGAACCACATTTTGAGTTTCAGTACAAAACTTAGGGTGATTTCAGACGTTACAAGATCACAATGAACCACAGTGAATACCCACCTGTGGTCACTGTGCCTCGAACGTCTGTTTGGCGGCCACCAGATGTTCGCCACGGTCAATCGGCACATGGGGTCAATTTCAACCACACTTCCCGGGCTCCCCGGGGGACTTTCCCGGGAAGCGTGGTGAAAGTGATCCCCGGCAGGGACCAAAAAAAAATCACGTCTCGTCGGGCGCCATGGTCTGGGATCACCGGCGGGATCCCGGGCCGTGGCAAATTCGGCCAGACACTGCTGCTGCATTGGCCCCGCCGCCCACCCATCTCCCTAGAGGGTGGGAGGCGGGGAGCGTGGAGGGGGCAGGGCCATGCGGCCGCACGTTGCGCCCCGCGGCCCCGCCCCCTCCCAGATTCCCTGCCGGGATCCCCCAGCACATATGATACGGCGTGACGGGGTCATCCCGGTGGGGGATGAATGGGTTGTTTTCAGTACGGGGCCAACTGGCCCCGTAATGTCTGAAAACACCCATATTGACCTGACCAAGGGTGAAAACAGACATGACGCTAACCACCCTTTAACCACCCTTGGTGGTCATTTATGCATGTTTCAGGGGTGCATAGGGCACCAATACAGCTCTGCAACATGCATTAAAAATAACCACCAAGGGTGGTTAAAGGGTGATTAGCGTCGTGTCTGTTTTCACCCCAAGTGGTAGGAGACCACATGCTCTTTGAATCCAGTGCAACTCCAGCCGCCCCGAGCTGGGTTCAGGATGGGGCGGGGTATAAATTTAATAAAATAAATAAAATAAATAAACATAAACTCAGGATGCAACCAGCTTGGATGAAATTGTGCGTTTGAAGGAGTAGTTCATCAGGATAGACTTACATGCAGCCACTCTTGAAGAATATTGCCGAGTCAGATGAATCCCAAGGGGACTTCGGATCAATAAAGAATCTGGACTACATAATTACAACAAAGACTTTTGTAAGAAGTGGTGTGAAATTTTAAACAAATGTTCTTTGGATCTCATGATCCTTCTGATTGAAAGGACCAAAAATTGTCTGCTTTAGATAAGTCACTCACAGAGAAGATGAATGCATATAAGGAGAAGTATAAAGAAAAAGAGGTTGATAATAAATTGGAGGGTTTAGATAGAGACTTTAAGAAACTGTATCAAGAAGTTTAAGATTTCAAAATTTAAAAATTCCAGAGGGATAGTGAGGATTATGAATCAAATCGAGTGTATCTCTGGCTTAATAAGAATAAAGAGAATAAACAGTACAACTCCAAAAAAAAGTATCTTTACATCCGGGCTTCCTCCTGTAGTGAAGAATCCAGTTTAGAACATAGTTTTGAACAGAATTCAGATGGAGAGTTCAGTAAGGGGGAGAATTTTGAGACGAGAAGTTTTTTAGAATCTACCAAAAGGAAAACCCCAGGAATCCTAAGACACAAAAGGAGATCCCATCCTTACAGGCAATGGAAACCCAATCCAGAATACAAGAAAATGATTTGATAGTTAATTTATCGAATAGGAGATTGGATGCTATGGAAATTGAAGTCCTTAACAAAGGACTTTCTTTTGTTCCAACCCCCTGATATGATCCATCTCAAGCAAGGTGAGAGCTCTTTCAATTTGTGTGCAAACTGAAATTGTGATTTTTTAATTTCAAAATAATCCCTTAAAAAAATACTACATCTTTATTCAGACCCCAAAGTTATTTTTCAGCTTCAGGAGTTATATGCTCGGAGATTTCAGTCTTCGGGAAACAATTACTCAGAGATCTAGATAAACATGAAAGTAGATGTCATAAAAGTTGGCAGAATTTTTCAAGAGCAGAGCATAAAGCATTGTCTAGATTAAATGCAGATTAAAATATTGTGATTAAGCCATCAGATAAAGGCGGGGCTATAGTTATTATGAATAAATCTGATTATATAGGAGAGATTCAAAGACAATTAGAAGATTCTACTTTTTATGAGTGATGTCCCTGTGATCCAAGTAGTCAGTTGCAGAAATTAATTAGAGATCATTTATATGAAGGTTTATGTATGGGGTATATCACTGAAACAGAGTATGATTTTTTAATACAATGATAAACCCCGCAACCCTTTGTTGTATGTTTAATTCATAAGGGGATTAGTCCACCCCGTGGCAGACCCATTGTTTCGGGAAATGATTCTATTTTAGAGTCCTTATCTAAATATGTTGATTATTTCCTCAAGGCACATGTGGTTGAACTTCGTTCATATATTAAAGATACTATGTATTTTTTGAATAAAATTAAATCAATTGGCAGTGTAGATCGAGAATTAATCTTAGTGATGTTGGATGCTAACTCTTTATATACCAACATACCCTCCAAAAAGCATTGAAATTGATATTGGATATTTTAGACAAAAGAGCAGATAATTTGTGTCCTCTTACACATTTCTTGATGGATATGCCAGACATTGTCTTGTGCAAAAATTTCTTTAAACTTGGTGAACAATTTTATTGGCAAATCAAAGGGGTAGCCATCGGCTCAGCCATGGCACCCGAGGTGGCAAATTTATATAAAGGGGTTTTTGAGGAATCCCATATTTTTCAAGAATCTAATCCTTATTTAGGGAACATCGTGCAATGGTGGCGTTTCATTGATGATATTTTTGTCCTGTGGAAAGGCAATATAGTGATTTTAAATCACTTTTTTGAATGGATCAATTCCAGAAATGAACATATTAGTTTTACTACACAGCTGAGTACAGAAGAGATTAATTTCTTGGATGTAACCATTAGGAAAAGTGGTATGGGGCTACATACTCCTGTTTATAAGAAATCTACAGATAAAAATACTTATTTAAAATATGACAGCTCGCATCCTTTTCAAATTAAGAGAAATCTTCCTTATGGACAATTTCTCCGTCTTCAGATAAATAAAGAGTCTTTAGAATTATCTAGAAATCTAGAAGCAAGAGAATATTCACAGAAAGTTATATCTTCTAGTTATCAGAGAGCTTGCTCCAAATCCAGAAGGGAATTATTAACACCTAAGTCTAAGACTATCTCTAAGGATTTGGTTTGCAGTCTTACATAAAATCAAGCAAGCTTCAGCTAACAGGGGGAGCATTATTAAACATTGGCATATTCTGGATGTTCTGCCAGTTTTTCAGACACGTCCAATTTTTGCCTATAAACGTACTAAAAATATCAAGGACCATTTAGGCAATGCAAAAATAGATATAAGAGGTGAAGATAGACAAGAGAACTCAATAAAGAAATGTGAAAATATGATAGGCCATTTTCCTTGTGGTACAGGAATATGTTGTAAACAGTCTTTTAAGATACAATTGTTTTAAAATCCCCAAGATAACAAAAAAAGGCAAAAATAACACCAGGCAGGTCCCCATACACCCCCATTGATGCGAAAGTGGCCAATTTATTACATCTAGCCCTGGATCTGAGAAATAATCTAAAAAAGAGAGGAGTCACCAAAATGCACCAACTAGTCAACAAAGGGAAGTTTATTCCCATACAAAAAATGGAGACTCTAACACAACAAAAAGTGGAGGCTCTCCAATACTTACAACTAAAAAGTCTGTGTACAACACAGCAAGCGGGAGAGAATTATGGGAGGGACCCATATAAAATTGAAAAAATAATATTTGAAAAAAGAAAAACAGCGGGTAGAATGGGGAGAATATATAAAGAGCTCAAATCTATATTTTACAGTAACAAGAACTACTACCTTGAAAGGTGGAGCAAAGATCTAAAAAAAGAGCTAGGAGAACAAGAAGCTAAAATCATTTGGGACCAGACGCATAAGTGTGCCTCCTCCTTAGAAATTAAAGAGGCCCACATAAAATTAACTATAAGATTCTATCTAACCCCAGATAGAACAAGATACACAGTGCCAGGGGGTAAAGCACTGTGCTGGAGGGGATGCGGAGAGTGGGGAGATTACCTGCACTGCTGCTGGTTCTGCAGCAGAGTGCAGGCCTTCTGGAGTAAAAACTGGAAGGTAATAAACCAATTAGTAGGAACGATAGTTCCCTTTAGGCCTGAGGTGGCACTTCTGGGTCTTTACCCGAAGGAGGAAGCACGAAGGGAAAATCCAATCGCGCAAAATGATATTCCTTGCGGCTATCAATATAATACTTAGACACTGGAAAGATCAAAGAGACCTGCAGATGGAGGAATGGTTGCAAAGAATGATTTTCATGTTCAAAAATGAGAAATTACAAGCGGGGTTGCATGGGAAGTTAAATAGATTTAAAGAAACATGAGCTCCTATTGTGCAAACCTTGGTTAAAGAGCTGTCGTGGACAAACAATTTAAAAACTCTATTTGACACCCAACTCTAACTGACCTACAACGACTGGGTGCTCTTGAAACTCAGGATCAGTATTCATTCAAGAAAAAATATACCATCTAGCAATACTGGGTATCACATGCACTGGTTTTTATCTCTGACTTGCTTTGTGGTTAATGTTTACACTGTTAATGAAAAAAAATGTATGACAAGACAACGTTTGTAGTACTTATGAACTATGTTAAAAGTTGGAAATATCAATAAAAAGTACATTTAAAAAAAAAAAAAAATCCCCAAGATAACAGAAGAATTTTCCTTAGACATTTTACAACATGTGCTTCTTCACATTTATTATATGTAATACAATATCCCTGCAAAAAATGTATATAGGGCAAACTACAAGGACATGTAAAATCAGGATAAGTGAGCATAAAAGCAATATTAAAAATTTAAGAGAAGGAGCACCTTTAGTGAATCATTCCCAAGCTGTAGACCACAGACATACTGATTTTGTCTTCTGGGCATTAGAACATGTGAGCTATAAAGTCCACGATAGAGAAATTGCATTGCTCAGAACAGAAACTCAGTGGATTTTTAAATTGAAAGCAATGGTTCCAGGTAGCCTTAATGAAGACATAGGGTGAAAACAGACATGATGCTAACCACCCTTTAACCACCCTTGGTGGTCATTTATGCATGTTTCAGGGCTGCATAGGCCACCAACACAGTCCTGCAACATGCATAAATAACCACCAAGGGTGGTTAGAGGGTGGTTAGCATCATGTCTCGGTGATTTCAGATGTTACGTGGTCCCAATTCACCACAGTTGATTCCCAGTGGTGGCGAGCCGCCCAACCACCTGCTGTGGTCAAGGGAAGCCCCAAACAGATGTGACGGGACTGGGACCAAGGCAGGGAATTGGACCGACAGACCACGGCCTGGGGCAGCGCAACAGATGTGACGCCGATTCCCAGTCGTGGTCAAAACACCCAGAAGGCACCGGGGAGGGGCAGGTGGCAGACATGGCCAGCTGAGGGCAAACGAAGCCAAAAGCGCCTACAGGGAATGCCCACACAAGGGAAATGGGAAGGGAGGGGGAGGAGGGAGAAGAGCCGATGCGGCAGCACACACAGCAGGCACAGAGAGAGCGAGGTCACAGTGGAACACACAGCACAAACACACGCCCGGGTGCATACACATCCATACGGGAAAGGAAGGGAAGGGGGGGGACACAGCAGGACTGACTACATATATGGCACAACGGGCACAGGGGGGAGGGAGGGGGCAAGGACAGGGAGCAGGGGCAGGGAAGGGGGAATGGCATCCAGAACCCCCACAACAGCACAGCCTGCATGGGCACCCCCACAGCTACACAGGCAGTCTTGGAATGGGGGAAACCCCTCGGGGGCATAGCAGAGGTGCAGGGGTGGACACGCGGAACAGGGAGTGGCCCGGGAACAGTCCAGGAGGCAGACAGGAACCCCCAGCACTGGCGAGGGTGCGATGGATGGGATGGAAGAGAGCCGGAGCTGTGCAGCTGGTCCAAATACACACACACACACACACACACACACACACACACCCTGGGAAGACGCTGGGAGGTGCAGTCCAGGGGCCCCAGAACCCCGTGGTCACAGAGTCACCCAAGCGGGGGGCACGGGCACCGGAGGGATCGCAGACAGACTACAAAGGTCAGCAGCACCCCGGGGTGCTGGGTGGCGGCTCAGAGATCAGGACACGGCCACTGGAGAAGGCAGCTATGGAGGGGAACACCAGTTGCATAGGATGATGGGGGGGCCATGGACAGGGCCCAGAGCCACAGGCAGGGGCAGTGGAACCCTGGGAAGCAGGCAGCACAGCAGCAAGGCCGGGACATCATGGAGGGAGCGGGCAGCGAACCATGTCATCAGGGCAGAGGCAGGAGCTCACAGCAGGGCCAGAAACCAGGGCCTGGAAGGCACAGGGGGCCTCACAGCCAGCTGCAGGGGGCCACGAAGAGGCCCGGGACCGGGTAGTCCACCAGGTGCATGAAGTGGGGCCACTGAAGCATGCCCCGATGGTGTCCCAGTGCTGTCATGTGGTGGGTGACCAGGTAGTATGCCTCGAAGGATCCCGCACGGCGAGCCCCACCTGCACATCGGAACGGGACCACGTACCAGCCAGTGCCGCCAGCTCCGCCCCAATGGGCTCCAACAAGTCATAGTCAGCAGCTGGGGGCCACGGAAGGTGACCCAGCTCCAACAGCCAGTGATAGACTGCCCCATGGAACCGCTGGTACCCACGGGCCCCATGAACACAGCCAAAGAAAGACACGGCCAGGGCGGGGCCCACCTCCATCAGACAGGCCGCGTAGGTGGTCAGGCTGCACACAGAGAGGGCAGACACGGTATCCACCACCGACCACCCCACATGCGCGCACCTCATCTCCGGGATGCACCCATCAGGAAAGGGACGCAGGCCCAGCGTCTCTGCATGCAGCCGGCAATCGCGGGCGCTCGTCTCATAGCCAAAGTAGCGCAGTCTGGAGCTCAGACTCGCATAGGCACTGGTGAGGCCGTCCTGGCAGCTCAGGAGCAATTGCATGGCCGGGGAATACCACAGGTCACACAGGGCCATGGTCTCATGGAAGGTCCAGCTATGGGGAGCACCGGGGACGCAGGGGCCCGTGAGCGTTGGGGAAGCCCTGCCAGCCGTGGTCCAGCATGCACCTGATACTAAATGTAAGGCGAGAGGGGCCCCACAATCCCTCGAGGGATGGGTGGGGAAGCAGGGGAGCTCCAAGGTCAGACGATAAGGCCACAGGCCACAATGTTGCCCAGCTAATGAGCGAGGCATGCGGTGCAGAACCGGCACAGCTGCATGCACTGAGCACACATACAGGACATCCTACACACAGCTCAGGGTGGCGAGGACAACAGGCAGCCAAAATACAGAGAGTTGGGAGGTGATGACAGCAGAAATGTAGCTGCAGTACGCACATGCCTGGGCGCAGGCTGGACCATGTGCCAGGCCCTGTGCAGGGACCACAGGTGTGCGCAATGGGGTGACCACTGCCTCCCTGCCCCTGTCACCCTGTGGGAGCTGGTCCAGCCAGCTGGGGGGAGGCAATTTGGGGCCTGCCGGCCGGTAGGCAACTCACAAACAGGGGGTGTGGCGACACGTGCCCCAGCCCATAATGGGTGCGGTTGCACTAGCAACCGTGGACACTAGTGTGCTGGGCACTAGCAACACACCCGGGCCATCGTTCACCATGGAGTTGGAGTGGTTTGGCACCTGCGGGATGCACCTAGATGTCCGCATTGAGTGGTACCGCTCGCACACGGACCTCCTGAGCATCCAGACTGCAGAGGTGTACCTGGCCATCCGGAAGGCGCTCCCTGGCCTGGCTCAGGGCTCAGCGGGAGTCCGGAATGGCCAGGCAGGCCCTCATCCGCACCCAGCAGTGGGCTGAAGTACTCTGCGAGGCAGCCAGCCAGCTCCAGTGGTGGAGGGAGACCATGGGCCATGCTGCCCAGCTTGCTCTGCCCATTGCCCAGTGACTATGGGTCATGGAGCAGGCACAGGGGTGGTGGCCCAGGGTGCTGGCTCAGTGGGATGAGGCCACCTGGAGAGCGCACTTTTGGATGGACAGGCACACCCTACTGCAGCTCGCGAAGCTGTTAATGCCCTGGCTGGAGCGGCAGCACACCCCCATGCGGACACCCATTCCCATGGTCCAGTGGGTGGCCATCGGGGTCTGGGCACTAGCAACGTCTGACTCCTGCTGGTCCATCTCGCAGTACTTCGATGTCAGGGTGAGCACTGTCACCGGAATCCTGAGAGACATCTGCGAGGCAGTGGAGGTTGTGCTCCTGGACTGAGTGATCCAGCTGGTGGATCAGGAGGCCGTGATGGCTGGATTCACAGCTGGAGGGTTCCCCAACTGCATGGGTGCCGTGGATGGCACCCACATCAAGATCCTCCACCCCTCAGATGGAGAGGCCGCGGAATATTCAACGGACATGGGTACCACTCCCTGCAGCTGCAGGCAGTCATGGACCACTGGGGGCGGTTCATTGACATTTTCATGACCATCTCACCCTTCTATGCCTGGATGTACTGCGGGGACTTTGCAGACAAGGGGATGACCCGGATCGAGGGGGTGCTGATGCCCCCCTGCATCCTGGGGGACCCGGCCTACCCACTCACTCGGTGGCTGATGGAGTCGTACCCAGTAGCCAGGAACCCTGTGGAGGCGCTGTACAATACCCACCTGTGTGAAAGCAGGACCATGGTCAAGAGGGCCTTCAGGGCCCTCAAGAAGCGCTGGAGGAGCCTCGCGGGCCACCTGGACTACACGGTGGAGACCTCAGCCCTGATGATTGGAGCCTGCTGTGTGCTGCACAACGTGTGTGAGACCGATGGTGCTGCCCTCAACTACCCCATGCCCCAGCGCTGTCCCGGCCCCGTGTCTCTCTATGTGAACGCAGAAAACCTGCGGGAGTACCAGTACACAAAGCGCATCTGTGCAGCCCTGGCCAGGCGGATCAGCCGGGAGGCCAAGGCGTGAGGGTGCACACCCCAGTCTCCAATGCCCCGGGGCCCCCACCAGCACCCTGGGCATGCCCCTCAATGCCCACCCACCCCCACCCCTGGCCCCTGAACAGAACCATGGAGACGACTGTGGTGCCTGTACATTTATTGTGACCACCACCTACAGGTGCCCCCACCACCACTACCACCACCACCCACCTCCCGGTGTCATGCCCCCCTCTCAGGCTGCCCTCCCCCTTCCCTCCTTCCCCCCACATCCCCCACATCTCTGGGGCCTCTCCCTCGGCCACCCTGTGGGCACCGTGGAGCTCTGGAAGCTCCCCTCCCCCCCCCGCTGTCAGTGTCCTCAACAGTGTCCTGGGATGCCTCGGTGTCCTGAGGGGCAGGCGGTGGTTGGAGGGAGGGCAGACCCGGGGCTTGAGGGGGCCCCCTGGGTGGCTGCTCCCTCCAGAGGCCTACAGGAACTGGGAGGTGGATGCTCGTGCACAGTGGGCATGCCGGCAGCTGGGGCAGTGGCAGAGACAGTAGGGGTGCCGAGGGGCTTGGCATCGAGGCCGTGGTGGGCAGGTTGCCCGGTGGGGCAGCTGCCATCACATATGCACTCATGGTCCCCGTGTGTAGGAGCAGCAAGGTGCTCATGTCATGGAAGCGGTCCATCTTGACCGAATGTTCCCTCACCTTCCTGTCAATGGCCAGTTCCAGATGCCCAAACGCCTCCGCCTGGCTGCTGTGCTCCCCGCGCTCCTGTCTCCATTCAAGTCACACCTACGCCTGCAGCCTCCAGTCCCTTGCCTCCGCTTGTTGCACGGCCCTTTCCATGGCTGCCTCCATCCGATCAATGGCTGTGATCATCCGCTCACCCTGCTCGGTGGTTGAGTGGACTATGTCCTCCACCTGCTCCTCCCTCCAGCACCGTACCCGTGCCTGGTGCTCCCTCATCTGTTGCACCAGGGGCACGGGGCTGGCTTTCTGGGACCTGTTGGGTCACCCTGTGGGGGTACACATTAGGGGTTGGTTAGGCTCCCCAGCTGCCCATCCCCTATCCCGTGGCACAGCTGGGGGGTCATTGTCCCCCCCCTTGGGTTGGCAGCCAGTGCCCTCCCCTGGCATTCCCCTTCACCCAGGCCCCCTCTCCCCCACACGCATGCCCCGGGTCCCCCACCCAGCCTCCCCTGGCACCCTCTCCTCCCCCCACTTGCCGGTGTGCCTCACCTGAGACCTCTGGCTGCTCCCAGGGCTGCTCTCCACTGTCCTCCTTGCCCACCCATCACAGGTGCCAGGGCGTGCTGTGTTCTGTGGGGATATAGGAGGGGTTGGGTGGGGTGGGCTGACCTTGTCCCCCAGGGGCCCGCCGGGACCCCTTCCCATGGTCTGGGTGCCTGGGGTTGCTGGGAGTGACCCTGTGCCCGGTGTACCCCCCTTCACCCGGCCCGGCCCCCCCAGACCGTCTTCCCTCCCACCCGCTAGCTTACCCTCTATGTCAGTCTTGGAGCCCTCCAAGGCCGGTCCCTCTATGTTACTGGGGTCCCCCTGTGTCCACTGGCTGAAGGTAACCAGTGTGCCGGCCTCGGAGTCTCCCGGTCTGAACAGGGGCTGGGGGCTATGGTGCTGGTGCACTAGGGGGGCCTGCTGGTCCCTGAGGTCCTGGGGTGTTCTTCTTGTGGGGTGGAGCCCCTGGAGCCAGTGCCTTCTAGGGGGGCATTGAGGGGTGGGGGTTCCTCAGCCTGTTCCCTGCCCTGGACCACGGCGCTCCCCACAAGGCATGGGGTGACAATGGAGCCCTTCATGTGAAGGATGCGGTCCAGGGCATCATAGGGGGCGGTCTGGGCTCCGTGTCTGGACCACCGGTTGTTGTCCCTGATGGCCTTGTACCCCCTTTTGAGCACCTTCCCTTTCAATCGGCACTGGGCCACGGTCCTGTGGTGCCCCGCCACCTCCATGTCCCGTACGATCTGGTAGACATGCTTGTTCCTCTGGTTGACCATGAACTCCAGCTAATGCTCCAGGGTCCCCCAGATCCTAATAAAATCCTGGGTTTCCTGTGCCCCCATTTCCCCCCTCGGTGGTACGGCCGTCTCCCGCGGATGCCCTCTGGGTCATGGTCTTCCCCCTCCTCCTCCTCCTGCTCCTGCTCCTGCTCCTCCTCCTGCCCTCCGGCTGTCTCCTCTGGGGGCTTGGGCTCCTGGGCCCATTTCCATGTCTGCGGGTCGTATGGGGGGGGATTGGTTACCGGGTTGCCACAGCCCCGTGCCCTACCCACTCACACTCCCATGGGGAGACAGGTGGGCGTAGCAGCCAATGAAGCCGCTGCACCCGACCCTGTCCCGTGGTTGGGGCCTGATTCCGGGATGGGGCTGGCAAGCAGATGTGCATCACGGCCATTGCCAGCCCCATCCCAGATCATGGCCAAGCTAACCACGGTTCTGGAGGTGAGGCCAGCCTCACCTCCAGAACCATGTTTCGCTTTGAACCCTGCCAGGAATTCACTGTGGTGAACATCTAGTGGGGCTCAAACAGACGTTCATGGGATCATGGCCACCACCCTGAATCCACTGTGATTCAGGGTGGTTTACTGTGATCCCGTAATGTCTGAAATTACCCATAGACCAAGAAATGAGTATAACCTATAAAGGAGTATGCTAAATTCTACACATACAAAAAAGGTTGTAATTTAGATTCATCTGGAACTCTTCAGAATAAGGAGAAGTATCTGCAAACATCAGTGGCACATGCACAAGGAAAAGAGAAAACTCAGGGGGTTGTTTGATAAAGAATAATGATACAAAAATAGATAGATAAAGTTTTACATTTTATTTTTAATGTTACAGCCATTTTGTTGGGGGTTGTGAGGTGAGTTTATAAAGAAGTAGGATTTAATGGAGTGTTTGGAGAGTCAAATGAGATTCATAAATAAATATAGGAGAGACTTCAGTTCCCATAGAGAATACATATAGAGAGCACACATACGCCAGGGAATGTGTATATCTCATAAGAGGTATATTAAATTTCCTTAAGATAAGGTAAATCCATCCATTCGATTTTTTTTTAAAGATAGGAAGGGGGGATTCAGACGTTCTGACGTTCTGATTTTTGCGAATATTTTTAAAAAACGAATGTTTCATGCATGTCTGAACACATAAATTCGATTAAATGCGGTCAATATCGCACTAAAGAAATCCGACTTTCAAAGCTACTCAAACCTACCTTTTTGCTGTCCGTTTTCAATAAATCCGCACTTAACAGCAGTGTGAAAGCAACAT
>QEPC01006909.1:5597677-5627864 GCA_003113815.1 Sphenodon punctatus | reverse complement strand
CGGCCCCGCCCCCTCCCCGATTCCCCGCCGGGATCCCCCGGCACATCTGGTACGGTGTGACGGGGTCATCCCAGCGGGGGATCAATAGATTGATTTTGTGACGGGGCCAACCGGCCCCGTCACGTCTGAAAACACCCAATATTACCAGATATGTACATATTTGGTGTATACAAAGACACATTTGATTTTGGTTTTTCATTACAGACTACGCAATGAAATGCCCCTGAGGAAGGGTGTTCAGTACACCTGAAACACGTTGGGTTTGTTTTTATTTACATTCATTGCATATGATAGAGTTTTTTCATTATATTTGTGCTCACAGCAGTTTCGTGTTGTGTGGTTGTGTATAAATTTGTTCAATTATTTTATTAGATTATATAACGTTTGCATTGTTTTACACATTTTCATCAGACTGTTTTTTGGTGTTAGCTCTTTTTTGGCTTTTGCAGTTGAATTTTGCTATCACCAGTTCCTTTTTCTTCCCCCTTTTTTTGGTTTCTCCGGACTTAGCAAATGAGCTAGACATTTCAGCTCTATCACACTGGTTTTACCAATGGAGGATTGTCCTGTAAGTGGAAATGTCCATTAAAGTAAGACTGAAACAAATACCCAAAGCAAATACTGAGTTTGACAAATTCAGCATATTCATATCCATTTTAATGAAGTGGATATGAATGGGATTCACTTCCTACTTTGTGTCTTTAAATCTTTGTTTCAGTATTTTCATATTCTGTGAGCACTGAGCCTGATCCAAAGCCCCATGGATTGCACGAACAAGTCACCTGCATGCAAATGATTGTGGACACATTGAGCCCACAGACAAAGTGTGTGCATGAGCACACACGAGGGGTCCACAGGGCTTGAGACTGGGCTCAATATTTCAGTCACTTAAGTATTTCAATACTTCTTGTTTGGTACTTTGGTGATGCAATCTGGCAGTTTTTAAAACTTTTGAATGTGAATGTAATTGCTTCATTTGGGACCAATTATGTTCACATTCAAAAATTTAAAAAAAAATCACTGCCAAACAATACCAGACACGTGAATGGAGTACCAATTACCAAACTACTGAAATGCTGAAGTGAATGAAGAACCGATTACAAAAATACAGAAATACCCACATGACCAAAGTACAAAATACCAAAATACTGAAATGCCAATGTGAATTACAGTACTGTGGTATTTCGGTATCTTGGTACTTGGTATTCAGAATACCAAAATACCAAGATACAAAATGACCTAAGAACCAAATACCAAAATACAGAAATACCCACATGACCAAAGTATGAAATACTCAAATACCGAATACAAAATTACAGAAATTTCAAAATGTGAAAGAACCAAAATATGGAAGCAAAGAAAATGAACAAAGATGCGAATTTTGCAAACGTGACAGAGATGCATTTCAATATTCATTTTTATAAATTAATATTTACATATCTTCATGAATAGAAAAAAAAACATATTTGCATCAGCCCTACAGTGAACAAACTTACAGTTCACAAGCTATGGATTATGGCATGCTGGATGATGTTAGAGAACTTGGATGGTTATATGTTGCTGGCATAATCCACTCCAATTTCCTTGATTAAGTACCATGGATTAGGAACAGTAGCAATGGCTAGGCCCAGCATAGACCCAACCAAGAAAATCAGGGTTTTTCAGGAGTCAGGAGAAATATTTCTCTTGGCCCAGTCTTCCAGAAGCCAGATTCACACATTGACCATGGATATACATGAGTGGGGCTAGAACTGAAATGCAGACCCATAAAAATAGGTATACCCCTAGGGGTGTGTAATTCATTTTCATTATTATAAAAAAAATGATTTATTTTTTTTTAATTTTATTTTTCATTATCGTAATAATAATAATAATAATAAAAAAACAAATTTTTATTTTTGAAATAATGAGGGGGTATATTTCTGGCTATACCTTTTTTGTTTCTTACTCAATTCTGATGAAACTCAGAAAGCTTGTACCCCCAACAGAGGGCACTATTTGTACCAAATTTCAAAAATATTGGATAAAGGGAAACTATTTTAGAAGCAATTGAACATTGTGATTACACATTCCTGGCTAAAACTTTTTCATCTTCTGTTCAATTTGCATTAAACTGGAAAATTATGTCCCTCCATAAGATTACCAATCCTGTCAAATTTCAGAAAGATTGGATAAAGGGTCCTGATGTAATAAGCCATTCACTTGAAAATGCATTTCTGGCTGTAACATTTTTATGTTCCATCCTGTTTACAAGACGTTTGGCAGGAATGTATCCCATACCTTTCTGTCGTCTATGTCAAACTACAGGACAATTTGATAAAGGGAACTGATTTTTTAAGCATTTCAAGTTGTCCACTTGAAGACCATTATTCAGATAAATAATAGCACATGCAGTGCCAGTCAGAGGCAGGCACCTGGCATGGCAGTAGGGATAGGCAAACAGAATGCAGCTCGGATGTTCAGTCGTTCAGTTCAAAACCCGAGTTCGGGTTCGATGGTTCGGTTCAGCCAAGTTCGGGTTGGCCGAACTTGGCCGAATGGTCAAAAATAGTGCTATCGAAACTGAAAACTAATTTTGGGCCCTGAAAAGACTTTCCTGCCCCCGAACTCATCTGAACACGACCGAACTGTTCGGTCATTTGAGAGTTCGGTTCGGACATTCGGTTCGGATGTCTGAACAGACTGAGTTCGGTCTGAACTCCGAACATCCGAACCGCGTTCGCCCGTCCCTACATGGCAGGGAAAGGGAGGCTGTAGGAGGGAGGATGGGGAGCAACCCAACAGACTGACAGACACATTCACTGACCAATTACTGCATGCTTCATTGCTTCCAGATTTACAGAACCAGGTGGTGGCTTCAAGGCGGGCATAGGAGGCATCCCTGAGGTGGGCATAGAAAGGACACTGATACTTTGGGGATAGCATCCCAGCAATTAGGAAACATGGGTTAAACATCCAGGCTGGCCAAATATCATCACAATTACATCCTGCAGCACTGTGACAGAGAACATAAAATAATCTCTATTGGCTTTTTCCTAAACCGATGCTTCTGACTTCCCAGTAACAAGTGGATGAGAGAAGTTGCGGTGGTCATAACACAGAATGAGTATATTTGGTTGACATTTATGCTGGACAATTGGCATAGCAAGCAGATCTTATACCACAGTGACACGTAAGAGAATCCCTGGCATAGGCTCTTTCTCTGTATATACTGTGCAAGCTTATAGAATTGGGACCCTTTATCACATCTTTCTGATATTTTGCAGAGATGTTCATGAAAGTGTGATATACAGCCCTGTCAAATTGCATGTACACTGGTTAGACTACAAAAATGTTAAGTCAGACATACATTTATAAGTTAATTGCTTATATCACCAGGACCCTTTATCCAATCCTTCTGAAAGTTGGCAGAGATAGTAAACATGGGGAGCAGTATAAACATTCCAAGTTCCATCCACAAATATGTGGTAAACAAAGAAATTAGAGCCATGAATGTATGTGCAGATTTTTGCAAAATAACACAATTAAACTGCTTATAAAATAGGATTCCTTCATCCAATCTTTCTGGTGTTTGGTACACATAATACCTTCCATTGTTTGCACAATCCCTACAGGTCACATACAAATATAATTAAAAACAAAAAAGGTACAGCCAAAAATGTGTTTTCCATTTAAATCAATTGAAATAAAAAACAAAAGCAAAAACTAAATCAAAATTTTGATATTTATGAAAACGAAAAATTTAAATAACAAAAACAAAAAATGAAAATGAAAAATGACATGGGTCCCTGGTGAACCCCTCTATTATACCAATCAAATTTCCAGTACTGGACTCCACCCACCATGTTGGGATCTAATCGGCACTAGGGCTGATGCGGCAGCAGCTGTTACCGCGCCGCGATTCCGTTCCGCCATTTCAGAATTGCCAGCGCCACACCGTGACTTTTCTGTGGACATTCCGCTAATTCCGCCGGCATTCTGCAAATCGCGGAATTGCGGAAAAATTGCAGAAACTGTGGAAAAATTGCGGAAAACCGCTATTCTGCTTTTTTGTGGCACTGGCAGAATTGCGGAAATAGCGAAAATGTCATGTTTCCACTATTTTGCGAAGCCTGTGGAAGTAGCGGAATTAAATAAGCGGAACTGCAGAATAGCGGAATGAAACTAGCGGAATGAAAGCCTCTGCCATGCCGTACCACTAATTGCGGAAACACTGTTTCCGCCGGAAATAGCTACCGCTGCGACATTCCGCTACAGCCCTAATCGGCACTTGATTAGTGCCCAACCGGTTACCGAAAGTCCTGATTTAGCACCTACCCATTCCAGAATACTGACTTCTGGTATTGATTTTTCTAATTAACGTCCCATTTTCTCTATTTTCCCATACCAATTTACTGATAGGTACGTAGATTAGACAGAGAGCATCATTTGAATGAGATGACTCATGCACAAGAGAAGCATTCAGGAAAAAAGTGAAATGCTCTTGGAGTAGAGAAAGGCTCCCACTCCTTTTATGAAGGCAGTGCTATCACTGGCCTCAATCTCCCCCACCTCACATGGGTTCCACCCGGCTCAATGTATTTGCAATGGAAATACAATTATGTATGTTTGCAAATACATTGTGCCTGCATGGAACCCCTTGGGGGTGGGGAGATTGAGGCCAGTGACAGCACTGCCTTCATAAAGGGAGTGGGAATCTTTTTCTACTCCAAGAGCATTTCATTCTTTTCCTGAATGTGGTTTATGTGCACGTGCATGCACGGGGGTTGCACATGGCACACATGGGGTATAGGTCCGGCCCCACCAGTACTGGCTATTTCCTCCCTGGAACTGACCAATAGAAGCCCCAGATCTAAAGAGAGATCTGTCACTGTAGTGTGATCTGTGGCTGTCTAAGATTAGCTGTATGATGGTAGCCTCTTATGAAAAAAGATAGAGGCCCCTAAGATACCCTCTTATGAAGAAATGGTTCAAGGTGAAATCTGGACCCTGCTGACGTTAATTGTAAAACTTCCATCTGTTTCAATCCCAATCAACATTTCCCCACCATCTCTATTACTGTTCAGTTTTGTGTTACATTGTTAAGTTAATCCATCTGAAAATTAGTCATTAGTTCTGTATAAAGCTGTCCTCATTAAATAAGCAGAGGAAGGGAGATTTAGAAATTTGTGAGGCTTGTCCAAATAGTTAACTAATTTTTTTTATTAGACTTCAGTTTGAATAAAATTAAAATGTCCTCAGGGATCTTAGGAGGCCGATGAAACTCTTGTGGTGTATCTAGACCTCTTCCCTTCAATATTTTTTAAACATAAGAGGTTCACTGACACTCTTTTGCACAAGTATAATACGTATTAAAGAGTTGTTTTAGGGTAATTTCAGACGTTACACGCTCCCGGGTCACCACCGTGAATTCCCAACTGTGCCTAGTCGCCCAGTCCCGACCCATGGTTCTCACCGGCCCCAAATACACATGATGGGAGTGGGACCACAGCAAGGAAACAGACAGACAGACCATGATCCGGGATAGTGGAACAGATGTGATACCAATCCCAGACCATGGCGTGAACCCCCAGAAGCCATCAGGGCAAGGTGGGACATGGACATGGCCGACCAAGGGCAAAGGAAGCCAAACGCACCACAGGGCCCATGTGAGGGAAACGGGAAGGGCAGGGGAGGAGAGAAGTGAACAGCCGAGCTGCACACACACAACAGGGAGAAGGAAGCTATGGACAGAGCTGAACACAAACCACACACACACTGGCAAGCACACGCACAACCTACTGGGAAAGAGAGCAAGGGGGAGGCACACAGGGGCACACAAGGGGGATGGGGAACACCATACTGGGGAGCCCAACAGACAGCGGCAAGGACATGGGGAGGGTGGCTGAGGCCAAAAACAGGCAACAAAACAGGAGGGGGATGGGGCAGGAACAGAGGGGGACACAGGAGCAGGCACGCAACACCCCAAGGACAGCACAGGCACCACGAGGCACCCAACAGCAATACAACCCCTGGAAAAGACAGGGGTCCACACGATGACAGAGCAGGGTCACAGGGGACAATCCACCAATCCAAGGAAGACAGTGAGGAGGGAAGAGGCAGGTTCCAGCAGCAAGACAACCGGTCCTGGATGGTAATGCACAGCCAGTGAGGGAAGCAAGCCCCAAATCATGGACAGCTGATGGTGCCCCCTCCTCCAACAAGGGGATGCCAGGTGGCACGAGCAAGGTAACCCCAGTCACAAACAGTCATTGAGGCATCACGGGGGTGGGGGATGATCACAGACAGTGGCAGAGAGCTGGCTTAGCAACAGGTGCAAAAGCCCATGGGGATCCCCAATACAGGTGTCAGATAGCAGCTAACAGCTGACCGGGGCGCGAGTCATGAAAACAAACCCCAAGGGTACAGATGGTGCAGCAGTGCCACACAGACGGCCCCGGGGTTCAGGCAAACCAGCACAGCCGAGCGGAACCGGGGGGGGGGGAAAGCAGATGGAGGCAGGACAGCAGCAGGTCCACAATGGGAAAGATGTAGCGGGTCACAGAACGGAAGCGTCAGGGAGGTGCAGGGAGCACCCGATGGAGGCGATAGTCAGAACACAGATGACCCAGGGAGGACCTACAGCCAGCTGCATAGGGTCACAAAGGGGGGTGGGATGGGGTGGCCCAATAGATTAACATAGTGGGGCCACTGCAACATGCCCCAGCGATAGCCCATCCATACCATGTGGTGGGCAACAAGATAGTAGGCCTCAAAAGGATCGGGACTGGTGAGCCCAATCTGGACATCGGCACAGGACCACACCTCAGACAGCGCTAGCAGCTCGGGTCCGGTGGGATCGGGCAAGGCATAGTCAGCAGCAGGGGGTCACAACAGCTGTCCGAGCTCCAACAGGCCTCCATACAATGCCACACAGGAATGCTGGTAGCCACGGGCCCCTAGGATGCAGCAGAAGTAGGACACAGCCAGAACAGGGTCGCCCTCGGCCAGCCAGGTCTGGAAGCCAGACAAGGCACAGGTTTGATGCAGACTGCAGGCTAGCTAAATTTAAACTAAGAACCTGCTATTTCTCTTTGGTAGCAAGTTGGTCTCAGGCCTCTCAGGAGAATTATGTTTTGCTACGCCACCAGTATAAAGTGCTGTTGCGCTCTAAGAAGGCCTCATATCGGGAGACTCTGTGGGGGCGGTTGGTGGCAGCTGCCAAGGATGGCCAATCTAAGATTTTTTGGGGTATTGTAAATGGGGCTCTTAGATCTGATAGGCAGGAGATGAGGTGTGTTGTTCCTCCCAGTTCCTGGGAACCCTATTATCGATCCATTTTTCCAACACCACAGGGTGTGGATGAGACTTTTAGTTTCCCCTCTGACCTTCCCGAATGGGAACCAGTTTCTCCTGAATCTGTTGCCTCAATGATAGCCTCCTTGAAGCCCAACAAGGCCCCAGGCTCGGATTTTATACCCGCGGAACTGCTGAAAGTGCACGTCACTTGGTGGGCTGCCTTGTTGGCAGCACTTTTCTCGCATATAAATGCTTGTGGTCTTATGCCAAGGGGATGGGGTGACGCAATAATAGTCCCCATTTATAAGGGTGGCTCCCGGTTCCATCCAGCAAATTACAGGCCAATCAGCCTTTTGAGCACTATAGCTAAGCTCTATGGCAAGCAGCTGTTAGGACGTTTAGAGAACTGGCTGTCAGAGGCATCTTTTATATACCCAGAGCAGATTGGGTTTCAGGCCCAGAGATCTACGGTCGAGCACTGTCTGACTCTGGGGTATTTGGCCGAAAAATATACGAGAGGCCACCAGAGGTTATTTTGTGCCTTTGTGGACTTTAGAGGGGCTTTTGATTCGGTGGACAGAAAGCTCCTTTGGGGAAAACTAAGGAAGTCCTCGATCGACAGAAGGCTTCTGGCTTTGTTGGAAGCTGTCCATAGCGATTCTACCCTGGCAGTACGTCTGGATCAGTATGGTGCTTTGTCTAACCGGTTCGGTATAGCCTCTGGGGTTAGACAGGGATGTGTGCTGGCCCCGACTCTTTTCAAGATATTTTTAAATGACTTGGTCCCCTTGATGTCTGCCTCCCGCTTGTTCCCCCCAAAACTGGACTCGCATTCGGTTGGCATACTATTATATGCCGACGATGCGGCAATCTTATCTCAAACTAGGGTTGGCCTCCAGAGACAGCTTAATTTGCTGGCGGCCTATTGTCTCCAAAATAGGCTTCAAATAAATCACTCCAAAACCAAGGTTCTGGTGTTTGGCCGAGCCAGGAAAAGGTTCACCTGGGATATTGATAAAGTCCAGATTGAGCAGGTGGGGAGTTACAAGTATTTGGGGATTAGGTTTCAGGCTTCTTTGGGATGGAATTTACATTTTGCAGTGATTGGAGCCAAGGTCCGTGGGTGTATCTCTATGATACAACGTTTTTTCCACAAAAGGGAGGGTGGGTTTTTTGCCCCAGCATGCCAGGTCTTAGAGGCTAAACCCAAGGCTCAACTGTTATATGGGGCCGCCATTTGGGCTATCCATCGCTCATTTGACTTGGCCAATTTCCAATCAAGGTTTTTTCGTTTCCTTCTAAGGGTTCCGAATGGAGTCCCCGCTGCGGCCATTCGTTTGGAACTGGGGCAAATATCTTGGGACATTTATCCATGGTTCCAGGCGATAAGCCTGTGGATCGCCATTCACCATGCCCCTCCGGGGAGTCTACTGGCCTTTCTGAATTTAGATTCATACGTGAGTTCCTGGGAGGGCTTGGTCCGCGCCAAGATATCCTCCCTGGGCCTTGAGGTAGCGGCTCTACTCTCCAGGGAACTGAGGTCCGCTAAGGCCTTAGTTCGGGAAAGACTTATTGATATTAGTAGACAGGAAGATTGTGCAGGAGTGTCAGCGTGTTCCTTTCTGTCTGACTACGTCCCCCCTACATTGGGTCCTGGAGTTCCTGCTAATTATTTGCTGGCCAAAATTTCCTTTAGGAAATTGTGGCTGTTTCTATGTGCTCGGCTAAATGTCCTCCCTACGCGGCTGCTGGAGGGGCGCTATAGTGGTACCCCCCGGCATTTAAGACTTTGCCCTTTTGACAATCAGGAGATTGAGGGCACAGGGCACATTTTTTGCTTTTGTCATTTGTATGACTCTCAGAGGGACCTGTGGCTGGCAATTTTTCTAGATCGTCTGCCTGGGCGCACCTCGGATGAATTGACGCGCTTCCTTTTGGCGGATGTTGTCAACCCAGTGACCCAGGCAGTTATGTCCTTTCTGGTTTGTGCCTTTAATGCACGCCGGAAATTCCTCTCTTTTCAAGCACAATAGGTATCTGGCGTTGCTTGCATTTATTGAGAGTACTGTTTGTCTAATTTGGGGTGGCCATGTGATTGTTGGGCTGTTATGGGTTGTTATGAGTAAATCCAAACAATGTTTCCTTGTGTTTTTAAAGTTTTTTTGTATTTTAAGTTAATTCCCAGCCTTGTTGGGGAGGTATTTTTTTGGGTGGTGGGCTGGTCCCCCATATTTTGCTTTCCCCTTTTATATCAGGGCTGTTTTATGTTGTTATGCCTATTGTCTGTGTATGCTGTATGTGTTTGTTTATGTGGACAATGACCAATGGTTACGTCCTGAAATAAATTTGAGAACTGACGGACAAGGCACAGACAGAGAGAGCTGACACCATCTCAGGAGCAGATCACGACACCAGCAAACCTCTCAGCTCCGGATTGCGCCCATCTGGAAAGGGACGGGGGCCCAGCTCCACAGCATGGAGCCAGCACTTGCAAGCAGTAGCCACTTATCCAAAGTGGTGGAGGCCCAAGCTCAGACACCGATAGGCATCCGGGAGGGTAAAAGGGGAGCCAAGGAACAGTTGAATGCCAGGGGAATGCCACAGGTTATCTAGAGCCATGGTCTTCCTGTAGGTCCAGCAACGCGGACCGGCTGCGGAATCGCTGAGCGGCAGCTCTGATGCAGCAGCATCGGCCATGGTGCAGCTGACAGAGGGTCTGATAATCAAGGACAGTAGGGTCCTTCAAACCATGGTAGGCTTGGGAGGCAACCAGGAGAGATCCAAGCCCACGCGTTAAGGGTAAGGGCAGCACAATGGTACGGCAAGGAAGCAATGTGTGGGGAGCAGACACAGCACAGCTGCAGGAACCCAAGGCCAGAGACGGCCTACACACATTGAGCAGTGATACACACACAATGTTCATTCACCCTCCAAGACCCCATTAAGCAACCTACATGCCAGGGGCACATCCCTCCCTCCTCCCATGCACCCGAGCACCCAACACCCCAATAGGCGGTAGCAACCAGCACCAGGGGGAAAAGGGCCTACAGGCAGTGCCCCCCCAGTATGGGTGAGCAGCTCGTGCTACCAGGAGCACCCGCTAATGCATATTCCCCCAACCAATTGGTGCAGCACCTAGGTACAGAACCCAACAGACAGCTGGTGGTGTGTGGGTGTGGCTGGTGGCTGGGCAGGGTGAGGGGGTGCTCCCCAGTGCCTCTTCCACCTGTGCAGCCTGGAGGGGGGAGGGAAAACCACCACCACCCCGGAAAAACAGGTTCAGCCCCCCGAACTGGTTTGGCCCAAATGAACCGAACGGAACGGTTTTGGGTTTGGCTGAACCCCGAACGGGCCAAACACCGGACCGTTCAGTGTTCGCACACCCCTACTGGGGAACTTCCAGTGCAAGAGCTAAAACTGATCCACAGCTGGTTTTATTTGGCCCCTTTCCATTTCCTGGCTCTCTGGTTCATGGATCTAGTTTCAGCTTCCAAGCAGTGAAGGAGCATGCTCAGGAGAAAGAAAGCAGAGGTGGAGACATGCACTCAAGGCTACAGAAAATAGCTATGGAATAGATCCATGATCTGAACCCTCCGTTTCTTTCCCTCACTCCAAGCACACCCCATAAACACCCCCTGATTCCAGCTCCTATCCTTCCCTCACTCCAAGCACACCCCTTAAACATCCTGTGCTTCCAGCTCCTATCCTTCCTCTATCCTTCCCTCACTCCAAGCACACCCCTTAAACACCCCCTGCTTCCAGCTCCTATCCTGACCCTATCTTGTGGGGGTGTTGTCAGCCTGCAAGGAGACTTGTACAATAACAATGAGGACAGTGCACAGTCACATTTTAAATAAAACAGTGATGAAGATTTTCACAGGGACTGGGCTTGGTTGGGCATAGGACTATGAAAATTTTAAACCACAATAGGAGGAAGCTGGACTACACTCACCCTCATCTCAGAAACATCTAACCCATAGCCAGTCAACACTAGGGGTGTGCACCAGAAAATATATATTTTTTTAATTTTCATTTTTGTTTTTAAAATATTATTCACTTATGTTTTTATAATAACATAAAAGAAAATTCACATTTTTGTTTGTTATTAAAAACAAAAACCATAATAAATCAGTAACATAAAGCCAAATTTTTCCCTTTCTACGTCGTCAAAAAGTGGTTTCAAAAGTGCCTCTCTGAAACTGTTCCTTTCCCCCAAACTTGCCAAGAGTGCCCCAGGGTGGCAGAAATATCAACGAGAGATTGGTATGCAGCGGCTGGGTAGAGGACAGAGCAAACACTAGCACGCAGCAGGTACTGGGCACTGAATCAGTCAACAGCCAGGCACTTGCACAGGAAGAGATGGTGGTTCCCCAAATATGGCAAGGCTTCAGGTTGAAGAGAAAGCCCCCATGAGAAAAGAAAGCCAGTGTACATTGTCATGCAGCAGACAGACACAGGACAGAGAAATTGGCAGTTAAAGGACACTGGGCACTGCAGCAGCAGGGACTAGAAGAGGAGGAAACAGTGATACCCCAAGTATGGCAAGTTGAAGAGAAATCCGTTGGGAGGCAGAAATATCAGTGAAAGACTGGCACACAGTAGGCGAACAGGACAAACCAGACACTGGCAGGAAGCAGGTACTAGCTGCTGAAACAGCATGGAATGGCAAAGAAGAGAAGAGACTTACTCTTCCGAATCCCAACTGTCACGGGGATACTGAGGGGAAAAGGGGGATGGAGAGCGAGACGGGCCTCTCCTCTCTGGAGGGGACATGGGGGAAGGCAATTCCCTCAGGTTCTTAGTTGGGATTTCCCTCAAATACTGAAGGCAACACGAATCATCATAGGGAAAGAGAGGAGACGGATGCTCACGGGGACAAGGGAACCACAAACAACAATGAGAACAAACACTTACGGAGTCACATGGTCCCAGGGAGTGATGGGTCACCAGGTGCGGGTAGGAGGGACCCCGAAACTCCGCAGTACAGTAGGGGGAGGGGGCGAAAATGGAAAGGAAGGAGGAATGAGGAGGGGTTAACACACAGGTAGGGGAACAGGAGGCGACAAGGGAAGGCAGGTACTGGAACAGTGGGATGCAGAGGACATAAGATAATAATCTCTATTGACTCTTTCCTAAACAGATGCTTCTGACTTCCCAGTAACAAGTGGGTTCAGCCACATATAGTGAAAAACAAAAACATTACAGCCGAAAATGTGTTTTCAATTGAAACCAATGGAAAATGAAAATGAAAGCAAAAACGAAAACGACATTTTAATATTTATGAAAACAAAGATGACAGATTTAAATAACAAAAACGAAAACCAAAAACGAAAATGACATGGGCCCCTGGCGCACACCTCTAATAGTCTATGTGGGAAGAATCGTTCTAGGAAATGGCATGTGTGAGTCTGTTGAAGTGTGAGAGAGCCGGCCCGTTATTTTTGAGCAATTCAAACTCATCAATTTTTCAAATGAGGGATTCCACTTTCAAAAGTCCTTTAAAATACGACTCCATTATAAACGTATTAACGTTTATTAACTGTTTAATTTATTAAAATTTGGGGACTACAGATGTGTCAATGTAAAATGTCTCGTGTCGGTGATATGAAAATGTTGGTGTGTGGTTCCTGGGCTTGGAAACTATGTCTACCCTTGTTCTACATCAGGGGATGGGGGATCTGTTCCCTCCTGGGGGGGGTCTCTCTGCAAATTAATACAAGCTCTAAGGGCCACATAGAAGTTGGGGGAGGGAGTGTTTAAGAGTCCCACTCAAGAAAAGGAAGGTCCAGATCATGTATTTGTGCCATGGATCTATCACCCTAGCTTCATGTGCATGCCCTCATCTCTACTTCCTCCTCTGAGCTCAGTTGTTCAGTGGTTGGAGGTAGGGACTGGATCAGGGCCAGGAACTGGAAAGAAGCCACATAAAAACTTGCCGTGGGCCTCATTTGGCTCCCAGTACTGAGGTTCTACACCCCTTGTCTAAACCTTCATATGACAGCTGTCACAAAATGTGAAAACATCTGATAAAACAAGTACGGCACGAAATGTGTTTAACGACAGGAGGACATGTCCACTTGAAAATCTGTGTTTGAGAATCAGCAAGACCAGAAATTCAATACTGCCAAATCATTTCTCTGCGGCTGTGCCCACACCAGGTAATCCAGGTCAGTCTGGGTCAGTCAAGATGCCAGAGACATCCAGAAACCACTCCTGTGGTTTTTCTCAGTTCAATTGTTGTCACTCTCCTCTCAATCAGTATCCCATCACAGTGTAAAGCACGCCTGTGCTACCAGAGGTGATGTCTTTCAGGTGACATGTAAAATTAAGTCCTGACCAGTAATGATCCCCTGCCATTTTCTGAAAGAGAATCCATATGCCCAGGTGTCCTGGAGAAATGCCAGCCTGGATAATTACAGTCTGCCAATCTAAACTGCCCCTGTGGTTTCAATTAGATAAGATATGATTTGTGTGTTGCATTAACCTATTGTGCATTGAGAAGCTGCATTTTATTGATGGGTACATGTGATTTCTGTACAGTCCAGTTATTTATTATTTTATTTAGATATATATATCAGCCTTTCCCACAGGCTCCAGGCACCTCACAATATACAAAAATATAGAAACCAGTTAGAGCCATATAAAATTCCCATTAAAACAGCATTCCCATCCCTTCTGTCCATACCTTATCCTTGTCTGCTAAAAGCCCGACCAAATAAATACATCTTGCATTGCCTTCTGAAGATGTTCAGGCTCGGTCTTTGGTGAACCTACAGGGGAAGGGAGTTCCAAAGCTGTGGGGGAGCCACCAAAAATGCCTCTCTGCATGCCCGTATTGTTTGGACCTGAGGCAGTGGTTCAACTTGCAAGAGGCTGCCCTCGGTTGACCTGAGGGAGCATGATGGAACATAGTGGGGAGGTGGTCTTTTAGATATGCAGTGCCCAAGCCATTTATTGGTTTGTTCATTGGTTCATTCACTCATTTGTTCGTTCGCTCATTTGTTTTTTCATTCATTCATTCATTCATTCATTCATTCATTCATTCGTTCGTTCGTTCGTTCAGTCATTCAAATTTCTACCCTAACCTTTGCCTAAGGTTCAGGGAAGCTTACATAATAAACACACACATAATAGAAATAGAATGAATGAAACTCCATTATAAGTCTCCTTAAAAAACCCATCCCCCACCTGCCAGATGCTTTGCTAAAGAGAAAGGTTTTATACTGTGTCCAAAAAACACTTGGGCTCTTATGGACCTCCAGGCAAAGGGAGTTCCATAACATTGGGGCAGCCACTGAAAATGCCTTTCGGTGGGCCCTTGTCACAAGATTGGCAAGAGGTACCTTCCAGGGAGCTTCCTCACTGCTCAGAAAGGTCACAATATACTAGCATGGAAGGGATTTACAAGTCAAAACTGCCACCTTGAATTGTGCCTGGAACACTATGAGCTTTTGTGAACATATATTTGTGCTGAAGTATAGAGATGAAATGTATCCCCAAAATTGGTAAATCCTTCAACTCTACATTACCAGTACAAAAAATATATATGGGAGTATGAGTGAATATATATGGGAGTATGAATGACTATACCCATTTCCATGCCAGAAATACAGGAATCCATTTCAGTTATTCCATTTCACCTTTTTGGGGATTATGTTGTTTAGGCAACTTCAGTAATTTGATCATTTTGGTATTTTGGGTTACCTCCGTTTGCCATTACTTGCACTATTGCAAGGATCCCAGGGATAGGACTATCCAGGCCTTGTTCTGGTGTCCCTCTTCCTAGTGGCAGAGGGAGAGGGGTGCAGGGCCATGGGTTTCCCGGTGGCTGTTGATTGCTGGGCAGGGTTTCTGGCCTGCCAAAAATGATGCAACTGAAATACCAAGGTGACTGGAGACCAAACAGGAAAACTAGAAACAAAAAAATGAAACGGGATACCCAAACATTTGGATAGGGGATGGGGAATACTCAGTTTTGGTCTCAAATGCTATGTGGGTGCCCCCAGGAGAATCCAACAATGCTAATAATGCTAATTTTTCCCATGACTCCATTTTCAGAATTAAATATAATCCTGTGATTCCCCTCCTCCAACAAAGACACACAAAGGAGCCAATCCCAATCCCCAGGTGTGCCGCTGCATGGTTTGCACGCATGCTGTACGCCCCGTGCCGGGGTGAGCACATCTTACGTACAAGTATGTGCACTCGCATCACCTTTGCTCTCCACGCCTCTCCACAGGCCTTGGGATTGGAATCACTGTACATGAAATATCAACTAGGATTGTGACACCATCGATAGATGGTGTAACAGGTTAGAAACCTCTAAACTAAACCTATCTTCATGCTGGTACACCATTGATCAGTTCTTGACATCTTGAACAAAGCGAATAAAAAGCACACCAAAAAAATGAAGAAGAGAAGATTCCAAATAAACAAAGTATCTGATTTATTATTATTATTATTATTATTATTATTATTTAAATAAATGAATAAGTAAATGTGTGGCTATATGTGTTTTAGATATCATGTGGATATGTGAAGGGCTATCCCAAAATGGGAAGAATATCCACAAATATAAAATTTACTGTTTATTTCAGCTTCAGGTCACATGATCGGAGATACCAGAGGGTAAATTCTGGAGGGTTTCTTTGCCACGAGGTTATGTAAGTTATCATTACCCTAGGATTAGGGGGAAGTTTGCCGAACCTTTTCCCTCCTGGGGGCCTCTTTGAAAATTAGAACAAGCTCTGGTTCTGCCTAGAACAGGGGTGGGAAACCCCAGGCTCAGCGACAAATGGGACACTGGCAAGTTTTTAATGGTACCTTTCTGGTTCCTGGATCTGACACCTGTATCCAATTCCTACTCCCTAGCACTGAAAAACTGAGCTCAGATCAAGCGAGCAGACATGAGGACATGCACACAAAAGTAGGGGACAGATTCATAACACAGATCTATGATCTAGTCTCTTCTTCAGTATGCCGCTTAAGCAGGACCCTACCACCATCCATGTGGCCCTCAGAGCTTCTACTCATTTTCAACGTTGCCAATTTGAGAAAGATTGGAGAAATGGTCCCAATCTTATAAGCAATAGAAAGTTAGTAAATTTAACAGAAGTTGCAACTTACCTCAGGTCACTTGCAGATCTTGCTTTTTTTTATAATACAGAGGTTTTACTTTGGTTCTCTGACAGTTTCCCATCCACAGAGTCTTGGTGGGAGTGCCCCAGAGTGGCAGAATATTCAGCCCCCTCCTCATGCTGGTGTCCCCCCTCCTGGTGGCACAGGGATTGGGCAGGCCAGGGGTTCTCTGCTGAGGGTTTCTGGCCCGACAGGGACTGAAGAGCGGTGTGCCTGTCGACAGCGCCACAACTACCAAGCTGCTTCTGTCTGTGCTGGAGGTTGAGAGTCAGTGGGGCTCGCCCCGTTTCATCTTCCCCCCTGGAGCTGAGCCGGGGGTTGAACTTGACCCAGAGGGTCCCAGGGATAGGACTATCCAGGCCTTGTTCTGGTGTCCCCCTTCCTAGTGGCAGAGGGAGAGGGGTGCAGGGCCATGGGTTTCCCGGTGGCTGTTGATTGCTGGGCAGGGTTTCTGGCCTGACAGGGGCTGAAGAGTGGCGTTTCTGTTGGCAGCGCCACAGGTACATGCCACAGGCATATGCCTAAGGGCTGCACCAAAGGGCCCTTAGATGTGGCCCTTGGTGGGGCCGGGGGGGTTGAGGGCAAAGGTCTGACAGTTGTGGAGGTGTGGTGATTGGTGGGAGGATTCAAGGGTTTTTATAGTTTATTGGGGAGTGGTGGGGGAGGTAGAGGGTAGGGGTTTTATTTTATTGTTTATTGTATTGTATTGTGTTTGGTGGGTGGGATGTTAGGAGGGAGAGGGATGGGTGGGCTGCCAGGGTGGAATAACAAGAGGGGGGTCGGGGACGGGCAGTTCCACCAGGGGTCCAGCCACGACCATAGGGGTCATGATGGGATGGGGGAGATATGGTCTCACATGTGGGGAGGTGAGATCGGTGAGGCGGGACAGGTGTCTGTTACATGTCCCACTCACTACCCTCCAGGCAGATGAGCAGGTTGTTCTTGGTCAGAGGGTCCCCAACCTGGTGCTGGTGTTGTTGCATGTGAGATCAGTGGTAAATAAGGCAACAACAGTTCAGAAAATGATCCTGGATTGTGCCACCTATCTCGTATGTATCACAGAAACCTGGCTGGACAATGAATCAGGGCCTATTTTCTGGCTGATCTTGTTCCAGCCGGGTATTCCATGCAACAGCAGCCATGGTCAGAGGGACGGGGGCGCGGTGTAGTCATGATTTTTTTTGAGGGGTGGTCGGTGAGGAGGTATCCGGTGTAATCCATATTAGGTATTGATGGTCTCCACCTTGTTTTGGATTTGGTGGGGGACAGTCTGGGAGTGCTGCTTGTATACCATGTACCTACTGTGCAGCAGCCTCCCTGCATGCTCTGGCATGAGGTGGTGTCGGGGGTGGTGTTGCAGTCCCCAAGGACAGTGGTCCTCAGGGACCTCAACATTCATGTCGATGCTGACCTTGGGGGAGCAGTGCATGAGTTCAAGGCCGCCATGACAACCATGGGCCTGTCTCAGATGGTTATCGGACCAACACATCAGGGGGACATACTTTAGACCTTATGGTTTGCACTGGCCTTGAGGTGGGTGCTTTGTTAAAGGGAGAGCTATCAGTTGTGCCCTTGTCATGGACTGATCATTACCTCCTGCAGACCTTGCTCCTGGCGCATGTCTGCCCCTGGAAAGGTGCGGAACTGATTCAGATGATTCACCCTCAGAGGATGATGGAACCGGAGCGGTTTCGTAGTGCTCTGGGGGAGATACCCTCTGACCTTGACGACCATCTCATCAGTGACCTCATTGTGTTATGGAACACCTTGCTGACTGAGGCCATTGATCAGATGGCTCCAAGGTGTCCGCTGCCCAGGTGACAGTTTCGCAGACCTCCTTGGTTTTCCAAGGAACTGCAGTTGCTGAAGTGAGAGGGGTGGTGATTGGCGCGACAGTGTCATCGTTCGCATGCTGAAGCTGATGGATTGTGGCACAGAGCCAGTCTACAAGCCTATGCTGTGGCTATGCGGGCAGCAAAGAAGTTTTTTGCTACCCTCATAGTATCCACAAAATCCCATCCAGAAGAGCTTTTCTGGGTGGTGCGGGGACTGGTCAGTCCAGCCTCCCTCAACCTTGGAATGGAGTCATCTGTTGCCCACTGTGACATGTTTGTGGATTATTTTGTGGATAAAATCACTCATATTCACCATGACTTCGACACTGCATTTATTACACTAGAGGAACTGGAGGTTATGGAAGCTCCGCCATGTCCGATTTTATGGGATCAATTTCAATTGGTGACACCCGCTGACACGGTGGATGTGCTGGGGGCTGTCAGGGCCACATCTTGTGAATTAGATCCTTACCCATTCTGGCTGGTTAAGGCCTGCTGGGAGACAATGGGGCTGCTGCTGGCTGCTGGCTGCTGGCTGGGGTGATTAATAACTCCCTGCGGGAGGGCAGAGTGCCGGGCCGTCTCAAGGAGGTGGTGGTGCGGCCTCTGCTCAAGAAACCATCACTTGACATTGACTCCCTTGCCAGTTATTGGCCTGTCTCTAACCTTCCCTTTTTAGGGAAGGTTATTGAACGAGTAGTGGCCCAGCAGCTGCAGCAGCATCTTGATCGTATTGGTTTTCTTGATCCCTCTCAATCTGGATTTCAACCAGGATATGGCACTGAGACTGCAATTGTGGCTTTGGTTGATGACCTACGCCGGAAATGGGACTGGGGTCGGTCAATCCTGTTGATTTTATTAGATCTGTCGGCTGCGTTTCATACCGTTGATCATGAGAAGTTGGTGATGCACCTGCAGGACTGTGAAGGGGTGGGTGGGACTGTTTTTGAGTGGTTCCACTCATTCCTGACCAGAAGAACTCTGTGATTGGTGCTTGCGGATTGTTTTTCATCATACCGAGACCTCTCATGGGGAGTTCTGCAGGGTTCTGTTCTGTCCCCTCTCCTGTTCAATGTGGACATGCAGCTGCTTGGCGAGGTGATCAGGGAGTTTGGTGTGTGGTGTCTAGGGATGTGCGAACGCGCTTCGGAAGTTTGTGGTTCGGCCCGAACTCAGGGTGTTTGGCCTGTTTGCGAACACCCCGAATCTGCACTGCCCCCACCCAAACCGGCCAAACAAAGTTTAGGTTCCAAACCTGTTCGGGCGGGGGCAGGTAGCATGGAGGAACTTGGTTTTCCCTCCCCCCTCCAGGCTGTGCGGGTAGTGGAGCTCCGGAGCACTTCAGGCCGTTACTAGACCTTCTAGGTCAAACCAGAAGGCCTAGTAGTGGCCTGAAGCGCTCCGGAGCACTGCCGTTGCTGGACCTGCCACCGCCGGACCCAGGGCCAGAGCCCCGGCATCACCAGGTAGAGCAATCCCTGGGGTGGGGGGTTAAACAAACATTTACGAGGCTGGGCAGGGTTGGGGGGAGGTGCTCCCTGGTGCCCCTTCCACCCGCGCAGCCGGGGGGGGAGAAAAAACCGCCCCCCCGCCCGAATGGGTTCAGCTCCCCCAAACCCGTTCAGACCAAACAGGCTGAACCTGAATGGTTTCAGGTTCGGCTAAACCCCGAATGGGCCGAACACCAAACCCCCCGTGTTCGTACATCCCTAGCGGTGTCATCAATATGCTGATGACACCCAGCTGTACCTCTCTTTTTCATCTGACCCAGGTCCTGCAGTCTCAGTGCTTATTCAGTGCCTGACAGCTGTGGGGGGCACTGGATGAGGGCTAACCGACTGAAGCTGAATCCTGACAAGATGGAGGTGATGGTAGTGGGTAAGGTGATGGAGATGGCGGCCCCCATAATTGATCTTCCCTCCATTAGTCTCTCAGGTTCTGAGTCTGGGGTTGCTCCTTGGCTCGCAGCTCCGCCTGGATGGCCAGGTGGAGACTGTGGTGGGGAGTGCCTTTTGCCAGTTACATCTGGTGGGGTGGCTTCTGCCGTATGTGTCAGACTCTGACCTGGCCACTATTATCCATGCTTTCATCACCTCCAGATTCGACTACTGTAATGCACTGCCGGGAACAGGCCGCTGGGAGCATATTATGCCGATACTCGGTTCTCTGCACTGGCTGTTGATAGTTTTCTGGACTCAATTCAAGATGTTGGTCTTGGCTTACAAAGTCCTAAACAGTAGGGGTGGGCGAACAGAATGCCGTTCGGATGTTTGGACGTTCGGTCGTTCAGTTCGAAACCCGAATCCAGGTTCGGCTGTTCGGTTCGGCGGAGTTTGGTTCATCCGAACTCAGCCGAACATTCAAAAAAGTGCTATCGGTACCGAAACCGAAATTTTTTCGGTATCGGTATTTTGGGCCCTGAAACCACCCCTGCTGTCTACCCCATGTGCCAAGAAGTCTGCTCCTCAGCTGCCTCCCCCTTCCAGTCACATTTTTCCTGCCCAAAGTCACGTTTTTCCCACCCCCGAACTCATCTGAACTCATCCGAACTTTTCCGAACTGTTTGGAAGTTCGAGCGTTCGGTTCAGAAGTTCGGTTCGGTTGTCTGAACAGGCCGAGTTTGGGCCAAACTCCGAACTTCCAAACCGCATTTCCCCATCCCTACTAAACGGCCTTGGCCCTGCTTATCTGAAGGACCACCTCACTCCCTGGGTTTTGGATCTGCCCCTGCGGTCATCCGGGGGTGTCCGGCTCGAGTTCCACCGAGTCTGCTGGGGGGCCACATAGGAGAGCGCATTCTCGGTGGCCATGCCACGACTGTGGAACTCCCTCCTTGTGGAGTTCCAGTTGGCTCTGGATCGCCTTTCTTTTTGAAGAAATTGTAAGACCTGTCTGTTCCGTCAGGTCTTTGGTTGGGGAGAGGGATTTTGGGGGGTGGGGGGTTGTGGGGGTTGTTTTAGGATCCTCCTTTTATGATGTTTTGTGGTTTTATTAGTATTTTATTGACTGTTTGCCGCCCTGAGCTGCCTGTGGCAGGAAGGGCAGGATAGTAAGACTTTTTAATAAATAAATAAACCCAGCTCCTTTAACCTTTCCTCACAGGACTTGGTTTCCAGGCCCCTGACCAACTTTGTTGCTCTCCTCTGAACCCATTCCAGTTTGTCAATATCCTTCTTAAAATGAGGCACTGAGAACTGGACACAGTACTCCAGTTCTGTGAAGTAATTTCAGTACCCAGTGTTCTGACCCGTGCAGACTAGAGTGGAACTATTACTTCTCATGACTTGGAAACAATGCTTCTGCTAATGCAGCCTAAAATTACATTAGCCTTTTTAGCAGCTGCATCACACTGCTGACCCATGTTCAGTTTGTAATCGACTACAACCCCTAGATCCTTTTCACATGTACTGCTGCCAAGTCAGGTATCACCCATCCTATACGTGTGCGTTTGATTTTTCTTACTTAAATATTCTGACTAACTACAACCTGTTCAAAATTGGACAAAAATAAAATAATATCTTGCAAGTAGTTATTCTGCGACTAGTTTCACTTCTACAAATTATCAAAGGTATCAAGCAAAAATGGTCCAGCACTACACATGGGACAGAGCCCATAACAGGATATGCCCACCAGCAACATCGCCAAAGGTCAGCCTGGCTCTGCAGCCAGCTGCAGTGTCCTCAGGTCTACTACTGTGAGCAGAACAGGAGAGGGAAAAGGGGTACACCGCCATGCACTAGCTTCCCAGCCTAGTGAATGGTACCACAACTGCCTCTTCTCAGAAGTGCTGAGACAAAGCTGCCACCCCTGACTCACCCCTGTCTCAAAGGTACAGGTTCTACTCTGAGGGATGTTCTGGGCGGTGAGATGGTTTAAGCACAAGCAGTAGCACACAACCAAGTGTCTGAGTTGCTATGATTTTACTTATTCTCAATGCTGTGAACCAACCCTAAACTCAAACACACCCTGTTGTTTGTTCAAACACTACTGCTACTACTACTACTACTATTTATCATTTCTATAACACTACTAGGCATACACCGTTCTTTACAGTCACAGATTTTCTGAGACAGGTCCCTGCCCAATGGGCTTACAATCTAAGGTGGACAAGGGTGAGGGGAACACAGGAAAAAAACAGACACACACATATTTCCATTTTACAGATGGGGAACTGAGGCTGTGACTTGCCCAAGGTCATCCAGTGAGTTCATGGCTAAGGCAGGATTTAAACCATGGTTTCCCAGGTCCAAGCTCAGCACCTTACCCACTGCATCAGTTTACTAGGCTGAGAGGGAATTACTTGCTTAAGGCCACCCAGTGAGTTCATGGATAGGACATGATTTGAACCTTGGCTTCACAGGTCCATGGTCAGTACCTTATCCACTACACCACAGTGGCTCTTTTAGAGAGTTGGCACCACGGGAAAGATGATAAACCACTTTGCTGACAGTAGCCAATTGCAGCTAGAGGGGAAAATGCCTTCCTCAAACTGGGAACTCATTGACCAATTTGCAGTCACTAGACCTGAAACAAGTACCCACAAATATGGGTAAATGTGTTGAATTTTCAGTACTCAAACAATTGCACAACATCTGGATACTTGTCGATACCCAATTAGTACACAATTTCAGTACCCAGTGTTCTGAAATGGAGACTTCTGCTCCTGGAATATTAACTTCTAGTCCTGATTTTTTGAGTTTCATCCCCAATTTTTCAGTTTTCCATCCCAATCTACCAATTGGTAACCAGAAAATCGGCAAATTGGTAATGAAAATTATCCATTTCCCAAGTGTCTGACATAGTACTAAAAATGTGAGTATTATCTGCAGGTACTAAATTGTATACCCATTTCAGCTCTAGGAATGACCCATTCAAGAGGACGGGTGGGTCAGCGAAACTTATTTATTTATTTTTATTTATCGATGCTTGGGATCCTGCCCTATCCTGCTAATGGCAGCTCAAGGCAGCTCAACTTGCCCCATGTATGCTGAAAGGGCTGCTTCCTACTGGGAGGAGTTTTTTATGCCCTTCTCATCACACAAGAACTGGAATTCCTGGCAAGATGGCATGGCTAAACTCCATACCGCCTTCCAAGTATCCTTGGCTAGAGCTGAGCCTCTCATGGTCTCTGTCTCAGCAGGGGTTGGCCAGCTTTCTCCCGACCCAAGCAGCATGGGTGCAATCTTCTAGCTGAAATAGAAAGGACATCACGCGGCAGCATCAGCAGTGGCAGCAGATATATGGCTAGTGACATCAGGTTCTGAGGTCCATGGATACCAACAGGGAAAGAGGGTGAATGGAGGACAGGCCCTTCTGAACTTCACTGTGAGCCTGCCCATTCAGAGTGCCGTGATGTCATGACGCTCCATCATATTTGGAAAGGGATGGGGCAAAGGCATTCTCTGTCACTTTCAGGCATAGCCACAACCCCTTCAGAGTGTTGGGAGCTCATAATGCTCCAAAAGGAGGGACGTGAGAAGAAGGGGAATGTCCCCTTTCCAATCTCTGAAAAGGGGCTGATGTCTCATCAGCTCAGACAGATAGCCTAGTCATTCAAGTTAGAGCTGAAACAGGTACCAAATCTATTACCTATGGGTAACACCCACAATTTTGGGCACCATATTGGTTACCCGATGGGCTGCCTGAGTGCTGATCAGCTACCAGATTACCGCCCCAAAACCAGGAATTATTGATACCAATTTTCGCAATTTAAAATAGCAAACAATGGGATGAGAACTTGAGAAATCAGGACAGAAACTTGAGAAATAGGTGCTGGAATTCAGGATTTTGGCAATGGAAGTAAGAAAATTGGGACATTGGGCAACCAGTATGTCACTAATCATGTACTGATTAGTACCCAAAGGTGATAGTTTCGATCATGTACCAGCTCATCTCAAGGTGTTTTGAACTGTGAGGCCTGGAATTGCTCACAGACCCTACACTTTCATGAACCAATGCTCGAAACGATGAGTATTACTTTGCTCCGGCAGCCAGCCTAACCCCTGAAAACATTTATCCACATGTTTAACTTTATGCATGTGACTTTGAAAGATTGGGGCTCAGTAGAGTTTATAAATAGGTGACTGTCTGAGAAACCCATAACACCTCACACAGATGCAGTTTGGTTTTAAGGTTTCTTAAAACTGAAGATGTATATAGAAGATCAGATATCATACAGAATATCTAACAAATGTTGGCTATATCATTTTGATTCTTTCTCCATTCCTGCCTGCCTACTGGCTGTCTCTGGATTTCAATGCTTCTTCCACAGTACCAAGACATCATAGACACAAATGAAGAGGTACATATCTCACACTAAAAGGATCATTTTCTACGTTTCCTCTCATTAGCGGCTCAATTGATCTTGCTGATTCTCTAGAAGATGTGATACTGGCTGTGCGTGATGATGAGTGTTGTCAATGGGCGTTTCTACATGGACAGCTGCCTGGACCGCTTTAAAGGTGGCCCACCAGCTGTGTAAGTGGAGCAGAGGTGAAGCAGGTTGTCTGTGCTCTGGGGCAGCTTCACTGGTCGTGCTCCAGAACGTCCCAGGGCACCGGCTGGAGGCAGGGCTTCCATCTGCCTACTTGGCAGACAGCTGCTTGAGCTCCACTCCCAGCCAGGGGTTGCCCCAGCAATACCATAGCATTGTGGATGCCCTAGTCCACAACTCTATGGTGTTGGGGAGGAATGCCACACGGGTGGATTGTGAGCTGCGGCAGCCGTTGAGTCCATTTAAAATTGACCCTGGTGGAGTTGCAAGTGGGCGGACGTGGGGGTGCACCCATGGACCTGTTTTGAACCTCCCCAACAGTATTTATTTATTTATTTATATAAAATTTATATCCCACCCCTCCTGCTCACAGGGCAGCCCAGGGCAGCAAACAACAATATAAAAATAAAACAATAAAGCAATTTAAAACAGTTAAAAATACAAATACAGGGGGGGAAAGATCCTCCCCCCCACCCCACCCTACCCCTACCTCTCACCAAAAGCCTGGCAGAATAGTCAGGTCTTACATAAACACCCAAATAGCAGGAGAATGGGAGCCAACCGAGCCTCCTCCGGGAGTGAATTCCACAGTACAGGGGCGGCCACTGAAAAAGATCTAACATTGGTTGGTGGCCACCCGCTTCACCCGGGGAACCTCTAAAAAGGCTCCCACAGACGGTCTCAAGGGTCGCACGGGCACATGGGGAGTGAGGCGGTCCCACAGATAAGCAGGGCTCAGGCCATGAAGGGATTTAAAGGTTAAAACCAGCACCTTGAACCTGGCCCGGTGCTTTATAGGCAGCCAGTGCAGCACTTGGAGTACTGGTGTCATGTGCTCCCTGTGACCAGCCCCCGTAAGGAGATGGGCCACAGCATTTTGCACCAGCTTCAGCCTCCAGACCAGCTTCTCGGGCAGCCCCATGTAGAGTGCGTTGCAATAATCCAGCCTCAAGGTGATGAAGGCATGGATGACAGTGTCGAGGTCGGAGTCTGAGAGATACAGCCAAAGCTGCCGGACAAGATGTAACTGCCGAAACCCACTCCCCGCCACAGCCACAACCTGAGATTCCAGGCTGAGCCATGAATCGAGGAGCACGCCCAGATTCCACACTTGAGAGACCATGGGAGGGCGAACCCCCCGCAACAAGAGGAGATTCAACCACCCCCAAGTTCCCCAAGCCCTCGCCCACCAACATCACCTCTGTCTTGTCAGGATTCAATTGCAGATGGCTCAACCTCATCCAAGTCCTCACAGCTGACAGGCACTGGGAAAATAAGGAGACTGAATGGCCTGGGTCGATGGAAAAGGAGAGGTAGAGCTGAGTGCCATCAGCACATTGATGGCACTGCATGCCCTGAAACCCTCTCACGAGGGCTGCATATAGATGTTAAACAAAAGGGAGGACAGAATGGCACCCTGCGGGACTCCACACGTGAGGTCCCGGGGGGGAAGACGTACACTCCCCCAAGATGACCCTGTGAGTTCTCCCGACCGACGAATGAAACCAGTCCAAGACCATTATGCCAATCCTGGCATGTTTCTGCAGACGAGTCACCAACACCTCATGACTGACTGTGTCGAATGCAGCCGAAAGGTCTAGGAAGACCAGTAAGGTCTGACAACCCTGGTCCAAAGCCAGATGGAGATCATCAACCAAGGCCACCAAGGCCATCTCCGTACCATACCCAGGCTGAAACCCAGACTGAGAGGGGTCAAGGAAACTGGTGTGGTCCAGATGTTCCTGGAGGTGCCATGCCACAGCCCGTTCAATAACCTTCCCTAAAAAGTGAAGGTTAGAGACCGACTAATAACTGGCAGGATCATCAGCATCAAGAGACGGTTTCTTGAGCAGGGGCCTAGCCACAGTCTCCTTCAGGCATGCAGTCACCCTGCCCTCCCGAAGGGAGGCACTAACCACCCCAGCCAGCAACGGTCATAACATCTCCTGTCTGGCTTTCACCAGCCAGGACAGGCACGGATATTGTTCACAAGTAGTGGCATGAACAGATCCCAACAAGGACTCCAGCATTGGCAGGCAACACCATCTGAAACTGATCCCACAAAACAGGACAGGACGGGGCATCCATAACCCCAAGATTATCCTCTTCAATAATTGTGGTACCAAAGTCATGGCAGATGCGAGTGATCTTATCTACAAAGGACTTGATAAACCTGTCACAGCAGTCACTGGATTGCTCCAGGTCCAAGTGGAGGCAAGCAGAACTGACCAAGCCTTTCACCACCCAGAAAAGCTCCACTGGATGTGACTTTGCAGATGCAATAAGGGCAGCAAAGAACTGCTTCTTTGCTGCCTGCACCACCACAGCATAGACCTTTAAACTGCTCTTATGTTGCGATTGATCATACTGGTCGCAAGTCCAGTACCACCATCGCTCTAACCGTCTGCTCTCCCGCTTCAAACACCGCAGCCCCTCAGTAAACCAAGGAGACCTGCAGGAGACTCGGGAGGGCAGCGGACGCCTGGGAGCCACTCGGTCAGTGGTCTCAGCCAACAAGGTGTTCCAGAAGGCAACGAGATCATCGATAGAGCAGGTGTCAAGGTCCAGGGAAAATTCCCCCAGATCATTCCAGAACTGATCCAGTTCCATAAGTCTCCGTATGAGTTGTTGGGCAATGGATCAACTTGCCAAGGGAGGTTACAGGCTCTCTGTTGCTGCAGGTTTTCCAGAAGGGGCTGGATAGCCATCTGTCTGGGACACTGAAGACATCCTGCATCCAAGTAGGGAATTGGAATGGATCAGGGTTGGCCTTACCACAGGGCGACCCAGGATGACTGACCTGAGCCACACTCTTTCTCCAGGGTAGGGCAGGATGTGAGGGCCACACTGCCTCCCAGGGGTCCCTGAACACATCCAACTTTAAGCCCCTATGAAGGGTACCCCCAAGGTGGTAGGCCTATCAGGGAGCCCACATTTTATCTTTGCCCTGGGGCCCACACATTCTAAGGCATTCCCTGGACTTAATGACCCTTTAGGTCCCTTCGAACTCTAATTCTGATTATATGATATTTGTCTCAAAATGGGGTCACACAGGAGAAACATGGGAACAAATGCCATTGGCCAAAATGAAACCCCATTAAAATGCAAATGGGAGTCAAGCGGCCCAGGCTGTAAATCAGCGACCTGGATTAATAGGTTGCCTATTGTGATATCATTTATTGCACAAAATACTTTAGAGACATTTGAAAGCAGCTAATTCTGAAAGTGTTTTTACATCTTTCCCCTTTCCATTTTTTGACGCTGCAACCTAAACAAGTGGGCTTCCTAATCGTAACAAAGCTACATAACAACATGTTTAAATCAATCCTATTCCTAGGTAGACATTTTCTATGATTATTGATTCCCACCCCCTCCAAAGGAGGAAAAAACCAAATAGATTTCAAGAGGCTAACAGGAAAACATCTTCATGTCATATCTGCTGAAGAGAGTTTCCATAATAAGGCTATACACAAGACAGCAAAAGAGAAATCCATCTTGGTAGTGATAAAAATACTATCACCAATATCAACAAAATGAGTTCCATTGGTTTCTTTTCTGGATAAATTTGAGAATCCCTCCTGTGATTTATTTTCTCTGGCCCCCTACCTCCAGCGCTGCCTAAATGCCTGCTTTTTTCCCAGTAATGTATGATTTATAGTGCATTTAAACAGACAGACTTTCTGAATCTCTTCAGATTAGTTTGGGCTCCACTCAGCAGAAACACATTTATTTAACAAGCTTTTAAAGTAGGACTTTGGATCCAAGCCTGTTTTATCGCTTTGACATCCACCTCCCGCTTGCAATGCAATCCGAAGCTGTTTCTTCTCATGACCTGCTAATTATCCTTTGCTAATTTTGTCAACGAGCCTACTTGATAATTTGTTAGGCTGCTAACTACTCCTCTGATCCACTGATGCACTTTGGCATGTACTTAACTTTCAACAGGGCTGCGTTCCTGCTGAAATCTATGGGGCCACGCGCTTGCTTAGAATTAAATGCAGGCCTAATCGAGATCATATTGCAGACAGATAATCTGTAATGATTACCAATCAATGCTTTCAGACTTACATTTAAGGAGCAATCCAAGAGCCTGCATGCTCCCACAGGTCTTGTGCTCAGGCCAGAACATGCGTGCTCAGGTGCACATGTCGCATACCTGAGTGTGCACTTTCTGGGCTGAGCGTGGCACTCATGCGTTCTGGTCTGAGCGCAGCTTTCTGGACTGAGTGTGGTGCCTGCAGGTGGCGTACGTGGACTGTTGGATTGCCCCCTTAAGTGCTAATGGATGACCAAATAGGCAGGAAGTCTTGCCTAGTGGTTAGTAGAGATGGGAATATGTACTGCAGTCTGGATTCAGATTAATTTTGGATTTGTATTTCAATTTTTTTCCCCGGATTTGGATTAATTTTGGATTCAGATTTCATTCCCCCCAGTTTTTCAGATTAATTCTAGATTTGGATTTCTGGATTATCTAAAAGCTTTAGGATAATGGGGAGGATTAGGGTGGAGGTGGACAGGGGGACTTTTCTTAATTGCTGCTAGGGATGTACATTCATTTTAGTTATTCTGAATAACTAGAACAAAAAAGTCATTTTTGTTTTAGTTACTCAGAAAACAAAAAAGAATGGGTTAATAACTAAAAAACAGGGGTGTGTGCCATTTTAGTTATTAGGACTAAATAACAGTTAGGGATGGGCGAACAGAACACGGTTTAGATGTTCAGACGTTCGATCTTTCGGTCGTTTGGTTGTTCGGTCCGAAATCCAAGTTCGGGTTCGGCTGTTCGGTTCGGCGGAGTTCATTTCAGACGAACTTGACTGAACAACCGAAAATAGCGCTATCGATACTGAAACCGAATTATTATTTTTTTGTTTGACCCTGAAACCACCCCTGATCTCCACCCTTGGTGCCAGGAAGTCTGCTCCTCAGCTGCCTCCCACTTCCAGTCATGTTTTTCCCAACTTCCAGTCACGTTTTTCCCACCCCCGAACTCATCCGAACTTTTCCAAACTGTTCGGCCATTTGAGCGTTCGGTTCGGATGTTCGACTCGGTCGTCCGAACAGGCCAAGTTTGGCCCAAACTCCGAACTTCTGAACTGCGTTCGCCCATCCCTAACTGTGAGGCTGCAGCAGGTGCTGCTGGCTCCAAGGTACCTAGTAAAGAAGAGGTCAGAAGGGGAGTGGGGGGAAGCCCAGTAAAGAATGACTGACATCTTCTCTGTTCAATTGTCTGTGACAATTGACTGCGACACACAACATAGTCCCTCAGATGTGATGGGGGGGGGAGGATGAGGGGGTGTGGTGAGTCCTTTTAAGCTTGTTGCAAGCTGAACACATTGCCAAGGCCTGAGTCTATTTCTGTCCATGTGCTTCTGTGCCATCACCAGTGCCCACCTCCTGCTGCTGCCCATCACTCTCTCTCTCTCTCTCTCTCTCTCTCTCT
>QEPC01006909.1:5571852-5587256 GCA_003113815.1 Sphenodon punctatus | reverse complement strand
CGTGGTGTCCTCGAGCGATGACAGCCGAGGATGCTGGGAGCGTATGCAGACGAGCTGCAACCTCACCAGTTCTTGACCCACTGGTCGGTGGAGCTTGGGGTGGCAGGAAGGCCAAGCCCCAGGAGAGTCGTGGTGTCCTCGAGCGATGACAGCCGAGGATGCTGGGAGCATATGTAGATGAGCTGCAACCTCACCAGATCAATGAGAGGAGCCATCACCCCTGCCGCTTGACCCACTAACATCACTTCCGTCTTATCGGAATTCAGTCTCAGTCTGCTCCACCGCATCCAATCAGCCACTGCCTCCAGGCACCGGGAAAGCACCGAGACTGCAGGGTCTTGGTCATTTGAAAAAGAGAGGTATAGTTGGGTATTATCAGCATATTGGTGGCAAAGCACACCAAACCATCTCACAAACCTCCCCCAGGGGTTGCATATAGATGTTAAACAATAATGGAGACAAAATAGAACCTTGTGGTATGCTGCAAGAGAGGTCCACAGGGCTAGATGTTTCAGCCCCCAACACCACTCACTGGCTGCTTCCATGTGCAAATCGCCAATTGGAATTGACAGCCACCATTTTGTTGTATGGTGGCGGCTGTTTTGCACATGTGCAAATCGGCAATTGGAATTGACAGTCACCATTTTGTTGTATGGTGGTGGCCGTTTTGCGCCTGTGCAAATCGCCAATTGGAATTGACAGCCACCATTTTGTTGTATGGTGGTGGCCATTTTGCGCATGTGCAAATCACAGATCGGAAGTCCTACTCCTTCTACATTGCCAAGGACACTACTACAGCTCTGTCTGAAGCCAAAGAGAATTATGCATTAAGATATTCAAATTTTCTACAAATGCAATACATTTTCTTGTTCTGTTCACCCCTGTGCAGACCAATTTATGGGTTGTGCTAGCAAGCCATATTTCCCATTAAATAAAGAAAAGGCATTATTTCTTGATTTAAATCATGTAGGGTACTAAAAGGACCTTATGCTGACCTTATTCCATGCAGTGCTCGCAAAAATACAGCGCATTCCTCTCCCAGCATATATATTCATTCAGCGAATCAACCCTTCTATAAATACATTTTTGCAGAAGCCTGATTGTGGTCTCACCAATGTCACTAGAGCCCATATTTTCCAGTGTGTCCATGTAATTGGTACTCACATTACTGTGTTTGTTCAATTGTACATGCAAATTGGCTCTTTCTGTATACAAATCCAATTAGACATATAACCATCCGCGTGCGTGCATAGTGCAAACAGTGGGAAAGAAAGACATGTAATGGTTTGGCTGGAAAACATAAAGACAAAAGTGAAGAATGTATTTTTAAAAAATCCAATTGCCCTATCCCATTCAGATTTCAACCTTTCAGATCAACTTCTCTTATATCAAGGGTATGCAACGGCTTCTGTATGAGGGGAGGCTTAATGGGTTAGGGCTCTTCAGCTTGGAGAAGAGATGACTGAGAGGGGACAGGATAGAAGTTTATAAAATCATGAGTGGCATAAGACAAGTAAATAAGGAGTTGTTATTTACACTCTCAAATCGAATTAGAACAAGGGGACACTCCATTAAACTAACTGGCAGTAGATTTAAAACAAATGAAGGAAAGTATGTCTTTGCTCAGCACACCATTAACTTGTGGAATTTGTTGCCAGAGGAGTACTCAAGACCAGGAGTATAAGTGTTTTTTTTTTTAAAAGATTGAATAAGTTCTTAGAGGAATCAGATAGGTATATTAATGACTATTAGCCAAGGAAGTTGAAGGATGTAACCTCTGACTGTCAGAAGCTGGGAGCGAATGACAGAGGATGGATCACTACTGGGTACTATGAAGTGACAGAATGACCAATGTCCAAGACAGGATGATGGGCTTGATGGACTATTGGTGTGAACCAGTATGGCATTTCTTATGTTAAATTGTATAGCAGGGGTAAGGAACATCAGGCCTAGAGGCCAAAAGTGGTCCATGGCTATTAATTATCGATTAATTAATTATTAATTATTAATTAGCAATATATATTAATTACTAATAATTAATTATTAAATATTAATTATTAATTATTAATTATTAATTATTAATTATTAATTATTAACTATCGATTATCAATTGTCAATTATCAATTATCAATTATCAATTATTGCTGCTTCCCTGTTCCTGGGTCTGGTCCCTTGATCCAGTTCCTACCCCCAAGTACTGAAAGACCAACCCTGGGGTAAAGGAGAAGAGAGGAGATCATGCACACAAGGTTAGGGAACAGATCCATGGGACAAGATTGATGATCTGGACACTCCATTTTCAGGAAGCATCTTTTAAGCACCCCCACTCACAACTTCTTTGTGGCCCTCAGAACTTGTACTCATTTTCAAAGTCAGTCTTGGAAGGAAAAGGTTACATGTAGAACAGAAATGGGTAGCAAATTTGCTATCCACGGGCAATAAATATCCACATTTTGTGTACTGCATTGAAGGTATACTTGATTACTGTTCGGGTACCCGAAAACTTTAAGTACCTGATTTTTCCAGTACCAATTTTTCAAGTTTCCAATTACCAACCAGTATATCAGGATGGAAAGCTGAAAAATGGTGAAGGGGGGGGGGGGGGACAAGCGAAACAGGACCAGACATCAAATAATTGGGACCGGAAATTGACATTCCAGGAACAGAGGTTTACTTTCCAGGATGGAAAACCAAAGAAAAAAAATAGGCATCAAAAGTAAAAAATCGGTACAGAATTTAAAAATCGGGATCAGAAGTTGACATTCTGGGACCGAAATTCAACATTCTGGGACATTGGGTATCTGAATTGAGTCGAAATCAGGTACCAAGCCGTATCCAATATTGTCAGGCTCAATTTGGGTACTGGAAATGTGATGGGTATATCCATTTTTGTGGGTACTCATTTCAGGTCTATTCCATCCCCACCCCTGTCCTATAGGTTCACTAGAGCTGTATAAAATGTGTTTTGAACCGCCATTGGTTCCATATATTGATCTAGATCCAAGGGGACCAAAGGTAAAAAACCCTTGTCTTCCCCCTAGCCCAAAATGATCCTAAACAATGAGTGTCAAACCTGCTCTGTGACATCAATATCCACCTGTAGTCCATTGAGCACCGTGAGTAAAGACTCACTGTGTTCAATCAAGGGCTGAAACAAGAATCAAGGGCTTCAGTAATCAAGGCACATTCAAGAAACAAGAATCTGGCACGTTCTTGTGAGAACACATGAGATTCTCACAAAATGGGGCGAGATCTCATGAGTAGGGCTGTAGCGAAATATTGCAGCGGTAGCTATTTCCGGCGGAAACAGTGTTTCCGCAATTAGTGGAACGGCATGGCAGAGGCTTTCATTCCGCGGTTTCATTCCGAAGTTCCACTTATTTAATTCCGCAACTTAGTGGAATCGTGGAAACATGACATTTTCGCTATTTCCGCAATTCCGCCAGCGCCACAAAATAGCGGAATAGCGGTTTTCCGCGATTTCCGCAATTTTTCCGCAATTCCGCCAGCCCCCCAAAATAGCGGAATAGCGGTTTTCCGCGATTTCCGCAATTTTTCCGCAATTTTTTCGCAATTCCGCGATTTGCAGAATTCCGGCTGAATTAGCGGAATATCCGCAGAAAAGTCGGTGTGGCACGGGCAGTTCCGAAATGGCGGAATGGAATCGCGGCGCGGTAAAAGCTGCTGCCGCATCAGCCCTACTCATGAGATCTTGTCGATATTTTCGAGAATCTCAAGAGATTCTTGGAAATCTCAAAATGCGCTCTGCCCATGCACAAAATGGCCACTGCAGCTGTTTCTGCCCATGTGCAGCCCCTGGAGGCCGTTTGGGCATGTGCAGAACAGTGTTTGAGGGTTCTTGAGAATCTTGGGAGATTCTTGAAACTCTAAAACCGCTCTGTGCATGTGTAAAATGGCTTCTGGGGCCCCCACATGTGCAGGAATGGCTGTAGTGGCCATTTTGCACACACACCGTGCTGTTTTTTTCAGCTGCGTGAATTTAGATGAGAACGGGCTGAGAATCAGTCGACCCTCGTCCCATTCTTGTTCTTGCAAATCTCGGTGAGAAGCTAATTTTCACAGAGATTTGGTGAGATAGCGAGGATGAGTTTCAGCCCTAGTTGTCATTGCACAACATCCCTCTGTTTGCCTGTCTGAAGTGATAATATTTGAAAACCAGATCTAATCAATTTCAGGGAACCTTCTACACATCAACTGTATACTTACTCATGAGATATCTTCCCATAGCTCTCATATAACTATTTGTTCTCACATAGCAGTCTCTCAGAACATGAAATAGTATTCTGACCTGACAATTAATCAGAAGGAAAAAGGTGGTGATTAGTGCACCAATGTCCGATGTCAGAATGGCTTCACTTGGTTCAGGGAGGGGGACCAAAACAGATGGGAGGATGGAATCAGATAGTCTGGTGGCAGTTAGAAATGGCCAGCATTTGGAGATAGACAGCCAGTGTGGCTGGAGCAGGAAACTTGGATGAGCTTTTGGACTGGGCAACACCAGAGACCAAGTGAACTAAGGCTGAGAAAAAGTTGTAGTTTGTTTTAGGAGCTAGATTTCTTTCATCTAGGCTTGGGCTTTGATGTTTGGTTTACATGTGTGACGTGTGTGACTGCAAAATAGTAAATTTGAACCTTTCAGATGCGGGGAGGGGTGGGACATGTTTCCTCCTAAAGGCCACTTTGAAAATGAGTACAAGCACCGAAGGCCATATAGAGTACAACCACATGCAACATTAACCCACTTTGGGACAGCATTATCCCACTTTGGTCAATGTTATACGTGATGCAGTTAATTGCATGGCTGACGGCCACCAGATGTTCACCCCACCACAGGGCAGGGCAGGCAGCTAGATGTTCACCCCGACACTGTGCAGAGTAGACGCGATACGTCCACTGGAAAAGACTGGGGATGCAGCATGTAGGAGCATATCCCAAAGTGGGATAACACTGACCAAAGAGGAATAATGGGCTGCCTTCCATGTGGTTTCCCTCTGCAGCCCTGCCGCGAGGCAGGATCTGAGGATCGGATTCAGAGGAGCACACTTTTCCCGTCCACCTAACTCCTGCTCAGGGGAGGGAGGGCTGGAGGAGCATGCATGCTCTTCTCTTCCCACCTGTCTAACAGGTGATCGGTCTGGAGGGGGCCCTGGAAGAACATGCATGGTTGGGCTGGTGGAAGGAGTATGCATGCTCCTCCAGGGCCTCCTTCCCCGATCAGATGTTGGGCAGGTGGGAGGAGCATGCAAGCTCCTCTAAGCCTCCCACCAGCTGTCTAGTGGCAGCAGTCCTGATCCTGGAGTGCAGCAGGAGTCTAGACATCAAGCCTTGCGTGGTTGACTCCTCAGCCTGACCCACATATAACACCTGATCCGTGGAATGGAGGAGTTGATGATGGCTGTGGGAGTGGTCAGTCAGTCAGTCAGTCAACTTTTATTTATATCCCGCTCTCTCTCGCCTATGGCGACTCGAGGCGGCTAACAACAAAAGTAGAAGACATCCAGAAAACAGTAGCAATTATAAATTCAACACAAACAGCACAACCTCAAGGACCCTTCAATTAACATAACATACCATTTCATACCATACCATTTCATTTTTAAACACACCCTCCCCATCCCTCATACAATACAGTATAATAAGAACAAATCAATAATATTACAACATATCATAATCATATCAGTCCTTCCATATGTTCCATCCCTGCTGCCACCAGGGAAGGAGCCCATCAAATCCCCCCCTTACCCTCCTGCTCTCACCAGGAGGGGGGGGACCTATCATCCACAACAATGCCCTAGGACAAAAACAATCTAAATATTAATTCAACATTTCTAATGGTGAGGAGTGGTGAGGAGATTGTGTGACCTGACAATCTGGCCCAAAGTGTGGTGGCTGCAATTGCCCACTCCAGGGCGGGTAGAGCAGGATCAGGTCCTTCCATTCTTGTGTTGTTGTACCCATAGAAGTGGGGACGGAGGTGCTTAAGTGGTGTACTCAGGAAGAGGGGGATCCAGATCATGGATTTGTCCCATGGATCTGTCCCCTGTAGTACTTAGACAAGACCATGTGTTCCCTTCCTGTTGGGAAATGCCTACCTTTTGGGAGTGCTTGCAACCGTCCATTAAAATTTCTCCACTGGTCAGTGATGACGCACTTCTGTCATTACCAGGTTGGCACCAACATTTTCCCCATTACTTTTTGGGACTTTCCAGGACATTTTTGGACTCGCTCAGATTTTTTGAGACTTTCAAGACTATCCAGAATTTTGCGGGACTTTTCAGGACTGTCCTTTTGCTTCCTTTTGTATCAGTTTCCAGCACTTTTGTATCAATGTCCAGAACTTTCATGTGTGGTACTGCCTGTGCACACGTCGGTTCCATGCCCTGACCTAATCCTGCCATAGCCAGCCCCACCTCCGCCCCTGAAAATGTAGCCGGCATGCCGGCTGTGCATTTATTTTTACTCATAGATTAGGCACACAAGTTTAAAAACATATGCTTAATTATTTATCCAATCTTAAGTGTCAAAATCAGGACCAGAACCCACAACAGTCTTGGCTCCCAATGTGTGAATATGAGACAGCCTCAAAACCTCACACGCTCACGGTGTCAGGGTTGAAGTGTTCATTTTACCTCCCTTCCTGTTGGGCAAGCAATTAAATCACACACCTCTCCATTACGATGGCTTTTCTCCCAGGATTAAATCTTGCCCTGAGTGAAAACTTTATTGAGAGTCAATATTGTTGCCTGCCCAGTTACTGCTAAATTCAATAAGTCCTGCTTTGTCGATATCTTCGTCTCTTGCGTCTCACTCTGGGTAATTACATACTCTCCCTCAGGAATGTCCCAGCCAACATTTCTCTTCTATTGTGTTTGTTCTGTTCTTGGTGTTCGGAATATCTGAGCTGCAGTTTTATGCATGTGAGAGCTTGCTTTGAAAGAACATCCTGAGGGAGGAGGTAATATTGAACAGCAGACATAAAACCAGGTGTAGTAGCGATTGGCTCTATAACCTTACTATTTTTATTAGGATACTCAGAGGAGCTCTTTTCCCTCACAGCATTCATATTTGAAAATCTTCATTTGGGGCAATTTCAAGGCTTGGCGTATTTGAGGTTTTTAAATAAAAACTTTCAGCTCCAATGTAGGAAATAGTTTTTGAAGGAAACAGCTTATATCAGTGGTTGCCAATTTCTTTTAGACCCTTTCTCCCTTTTTCCTTAGCTGCGGTACTTAAGGACTTCCCTCCCCATGCACATATGTACAATTTTCTCTCTCTTCCCCTTATTGTCCTACTCTCCCTTGCCACCCCACCATTTGGAAACCCACCCCACCTTGGTCATAATGGAGCTAGAGGTTGGTCAGCTAGAGCTTGGTGAGCTAGCTTGGTCAGCTAGCTTGGTCAGCTAGAGCTTGGTGAGCTAGCTTGGTCAGCTAGCTTGGTCAGCTAGAACTTGGTGAGCTAGAGCTTGGTGAGCTAGCTTGGTCAGCTAGAGCTTGGTGAGCTAGAGCTTCGTGAGATAGCTTGGTGAGATAGCTTGGTCAGCTAGAGCTTGGTGAGCTAGCTTGGTGAGCTAGCTTGGTCAGCTAGAACTTGGTGAGCTAGAGCTTGGTGAGCTAGCTTGGTCAGCTAGAGCTTGGTGAGCTAGAGCTTCGTGAGATAGCTTGGTGAGCTAGAGTTTGGTGAGATAGCTTGGTCAGCTAGAGCTTGGTGAGCTAGAGCTTGGTGAACTAGCTTGATCAACTAGAGCTTGGTGAGCTAGGGCTTGGTGAGCTAGCTTGGTCAACTAGAGCTTGATCAGCTTTGTCAGAATGGTGCAGTCCTCAATAAGTGTGTAAGGGGCGTAGCCCAGCAGGCTGCCGGGCTGCTGCCATTTTTGAAAAAGCTGTGCATGCGCAGAATGGGCCAGTGGCCATTTTGTGTCTGCACAGTGATTTTTATTTATTTGTTTGTTTGTTTTGCGTATTTGTTTTGTTTATTTGTTTTGTTTATTTATTTGTTTGTTTGTTTATTCAATCTTTAACCAAGAAATACTAAGAGTTTGTACTGAGACCGAGATCTCAACAAGATCTCAATCTTGGTTATCATACTCTCAGAATTTCTCACAAGAAGCTAAAATGTTTCTCATGTCAGGCCTAAAATAGATCCAAGGACCATATCCAAGAACTGGAAAAGGATCGCATAAAAACTAGCTACAGGCTACATTAGGCCTCTTAGCCTGAGGTTCCCTATTCCTGCTCTATAGGGGACAAGAATCTCATGAATCTTGCCTTCAGCAAAGTATAGTAAAGATGTAGTGCAATTCTTCACCTGCCTTGCACCAGCACTAGTTCTTAGCATTAGCATGAATCCCATCCAATTCCACAATACTGAGGCCCATCCCATGGCCCGCATTATGGATGGGCGAACAGAACGGAGTTCGGAAATTCGGTTTGTTTCGGTTCAGTTTGAAATTCTTGTTCGGAAATACGGTTTGGTTCAGTTTGGTTTGAAATTCGAGTTCGGTTCAGAAGTTCGGTTCGGTCGACCGAACAGACCGAGTTCAGTCGAATTCCGAACTAAGTTTGACCATTCAAACCCAGGTTTTTTTGGTGTGTGTTGCCACTAGGGATGGGCAAACAGAACGAAATTTGGAAATTCTGTTCTGTTCGGTTTGAAATTTGAGTTTGGTTCGGAGGTTTGGTTTGGTCAAACAAACAGACCGAGTTCGGTCCGAACTCCGAACTTCCGAACCACGTTCGCCCATCCCTAGCCCGCGTATCGTGCATGCACCCCTGTGCGCACATGCATATGGGTGGTTTGGTTTCTGCCCTCTACAGAGGTACATAAAGTTCTTGCATGGGGCGTGCACACCAGATCTGCAGGGCATGGAATCGGCTCCATTGTCTCCGGTTTGGAAAATAATTTTTATTGCAGTTGCTGGGACAACCTACATTCATCTCCAACTTCAGAGAAAGCACACTTCTCTGAACTAAAGCCATCCTAATCATTTGTTATGATGGTGGTCTTTTGGAAATGTCTGCTTCAAAGTTCAGATCAATTCCTGGACAGGCTGAAAGGTCAATAAAGGTTATGTGCAAAGAACATATTCATACTGTATGGTACTGTACAAGTGAAATGAAAGTTAAACCCTCTTTACCACTGAAATTCCTGAGTTCCATTTTCCACAACTAAGGTTAGCTATCTGCAATGGTGACTTGTATTATCCGATTTTGTGTGCTCAGTTTCAAAGAGATACAGAGTGGTTAAGGTGAAAGATTGTATTGGACTAGCTCTTATTGGCGAAAGTGTGCAAGTTTTCAAACTTTACAGGACGTTTTCCCTAATACTAACCTAAATCTACCTTATTGACAATATATATTTGCCCATTATTAATTGGTAAGTCAGTACAGTATAACAGCAAAAAACAGGATGGGAACTCAAAAAAATCAGTACTGTAAGTCTGTATTTTAGGACAGGAAGTTGGGAAATCGGAAAACTCATTGTGCACAATTCAGCTACCAATTAGTACCTGAAGGTGATGAGTGGGGTTGAGTGCTGGAAATTCAAGGACTTGACTTTGAACACAAAACTGCCAGTAGGTATGATGAAAAGAACAGTACTGAAGGTTCAGACTATGAACGTGTTAACTACTGTGTAAAAATAAAATGAAAATGGAAGTTGGTAAGTGTGAGATTTCACCTTGGGGCATGATTGACCCCAATGCCCTTGTAGTGTTATTTTTCTGTACACACAGAAAATGACATTTATGAAAACAGACAAAATGCTAAATTCTTGTCCTTATCTTCCTTTCAGAACACTTAACGGAAAGAAAAGGTTCTGGTTTAAACATTTAAAAAATAAATAAACAAATACTGGTTTTACAGCATGTATTGGGGACAAATAAGACCCCAGAATGCTTCCCATTCATTACAATTCGGTCAAACTTACTCACAATACCACTTTAGTGAAATTCTTGAATTAAAAAAAAAATGAAAAAAATCCCTGAGGGACAAGGGCTGAGATGTCATGGAGCGGGAGCTCATGCTACACCCAGAGACAACTGGACACATGTGGGCTCATCCTGCAAAAGAAGGTTAAAGCCTGGGCGGATTGTGTGTTTATGTTTAGGGGTGGAAACCACAGGAAACTCACCAGACAGTGGGAGAAGCCCCTACCTTGAGGATGGGACTGGCTTTAAGGGAGGTGGAAGCCAGATTTAAAGCATGTGGGTAAAACCCAGCTGCTGAGTCAGAGGGAACAGAGCTGATATCCCCAAGGTGGGGAGACAGAGGGTGATTTCAGACGTCACGAATCCAAGATTCACCACGCCTGAACCACACTCAAATGCGGCCCGCGTTTGACTGTGGTGAACGTCTGTTTGCTACCTGCCAGATGTTCACCACAGTCAAACGCGGAACGCGTTTGCATTCACGACACTTCTGAACCCAAGGATGCAAGCGGGTCCAGAAGTGTGGTGAATGGCCAAAACGGCAGGGGTGAATGAAACATAACTTCTTTTCACTCACCTCTGCCGGTGGTGGAATCCATTCCCCCCCGAACGTGGTGGCGAGTGCAGCCGGATTGGCCGCCCTCGCTGCCCGTCCGGCGGGGGAGAGGACTGTTGTGCAACACAGGGGACGGGGCCGTGAGGCAGCACACCGCGCTGCCCGGCCCACCCCCTCTGGGGGCCACGGTTCCCCATTAGATATTACGCCAGGCCCCATTCATCACGGGCCGTGGTTCGCCGGTCCCTGCAGTTCAGGGTGGAGCGGTGCACATCTGTTGGCGTGCCCCTTCACCCCGGGCCATGGTCCGAACCACCCCACGGCCCGTGGTGAATGGGGCCTGGCATAACGTCTGAAATCACCCAGAGAGTAGAAACCCTCCTATAATTATAACTGGGTGGTGGTGGTGGTATGAACAAACATAGGACAATTGACCCCATTACTGTAGAGAAATACATGGAGTATAAAGTGGTCCAGGTTTACTAAAAAATAAATAAATATGTTTTGTTAATTTTTTGTACTCCTTTGGGACCAGATTGACACCCCACCCCACCCCCAATCCATGGCAGGTTTTTTAAAAAAGTATACAAAAGGGACAAAATTGAATTAAATATGTAAACTTTACAACCACCAATGGCTCAATTGAAAAAATGTCACATCCCATCAGCTTTGCCCATTTCTCATGAGCACTTTTTGACCTTACATCTCAAATGTCAAGGTGGTGACTTGATAAATCATAAATCTGTCTCTAAAAGACTGACATGTCTATTTAAATAAAAACCAGCCGGTGTCATCTTGACAGACAAGTGTTTTCCTTGCAATCCACATATATAATTATGTAGCTATGGCTGCAGTGGAGAGGTTAACTGGGAAATGGGTATATGGAGCGTTTCCTTAGTCTACCTCTGGTGTAGAGCTCTTACCTTTTGTGTCAATATCCTTGTTAATTCATCTTCAGCTTTGATCCAGCCTGGACGCAGGCAGCTCCATAACATACAGTAGCAGCAAGGTTACAGCTGAGTTATAGTTTGTCACTGGCAGCAGAGGTGATGGATAGCAGGAGATGTAATCTGCATAAGAATATTAGCTATCACAGATGACCCTTTTTGTAGAGTACATTCTCCCCATAAATTGGCAATATACATCATTCTCCCTTGAAATGTTGCTCAAAAAACTGTCCGCATGAAGATTTTTAGAAAACAAAATGGTATAAAATGCCAAGGTGCATTCACCAGCGTAGAACCAAGTTCTTCTCCTGGTATGCGACTGGGCTGCTATCTGTGGTGTAGCAGCGGGCAGGGCGCAGGCCTCCCTCCTTTAGGCTCCTCAGCACCCTGATATGGGGAATTCGCTGGCCCACTACCACACAAGTCTCTACTCAGTCCTCTTATAAGTAGACTCAACTCTGTTTGGCTTGAGCGTGGCTGGTTAGTAACTAACTGGTCTACCAACACCCCGTACTCAGTTCCATGCCTCACAGGTTAGGGGCTTCTCCCACAAACGGGTGGGACCCCAGGGGTTTCCTCCCCAAAGCAGCTCCCTCTGGCCCAGCCAAGCCAAACCCTCCCTTCATAGCTCAGTAGCCCAGATGGATGCCAGCTGCAGTCCAGAGCTCTGTTTGCTGGGAGATGATGGCTCATTAAGTTGTACAGAACTTCCACTCAGTCCTGGCTTCAGGCTACACTCCAGCCTGGTGAGGTCTGTTCCCTCACAGTCTTTCTCCAGATTATCTAGGGCAGCGGTTCTCAACCTTTCCACAGTCATGAGCACAGGTGTGACATCAGTGACTACTCCGGAGCACTGCATAATTTGCATGAATGATTTGCATAGATATGCATTTATGCAAATCCCCCGCTGAAAGACAGGAAGGGAAAGTTTTCCTGACTAACAAGAGAATGTTAAGAGTAATCCTCCACACATTGAAGTCAATAGCCCAGCTCACATTGACTTTAATGGATGAAGGACTGTTTCAAGTACTCCTGAGTACTACTGACAGCTGGCTTAGGGATCACTTTCACACATTGCCCGAGCACTTTGGTGCTCCTGAGCACCAGGTTGAGAATACCTGATCTAGGGTGCTCATCCCTCTCACTCTCCAGTCTGTCTCTCTCATCTCTCCCTTGCTTTCTGGCTTCCGGCCTTTTCAACTGTGTCACAGCCCAGGTGTGCGTCAGGTGTCACGTTAGTCTCATTGCTTCAGGCTCTAAAAGGGCCAACACTTACTCCACTAGAGCCCTTTTTCAAGGTATTGGTCCCGCGAGTTACCGTACTCTGTTACACAGTCCTTCCATGTAGTCTATTATCTTATACTTGTGTGCTTTTGGGGTTGGAGGCCACCTCATGTATTTTTAGCACATATCACAACTTGAATTGAAATGAATAAGGAAAATATGTTAGGCACGGATAATATCTAGTATTCCAGATAGCTTGCTGGTTTTCCAGCAATGATCCAGTAACCATGGAGGTTAACCGTCAAACCTGCTGCTGCCATAGTATCTGTAAAGGGCCATCCAATGGAGCTCATCATTAATTCATTCATATGCCACTGAGACTGCTCTTGTGGCCTTGGTTGATGATCTCCACTTGATGATCTCCACTTGAAAATTGACAAGGGTAATTGTATCTTGTTGATTTTGTTAGATCTTTTGGCAGCCTTTGATACAGTTGATCATGGGATGTTGTTGACAAGCCTGTGTGACCTGATATCTTCTGTGACCCGCCCATACCCACCAGAGGTTCATGGGACTGCTCTTGAGTGGTTCTGCTCATTCCTGGCTAGGAGAACCCAGAGGGTGGTGATGGGCAGTAGCTTGCCATCCCCTCAGGAGATCCCTTGTGGGGTCATGGTTCCATCTTGTCCCTCTCTCGTCCAAAGTGTATCTGAGACCATTATATCATAACAAGTACCTTTCCTGCCAATGGGGATTGAACAGACGTTCATGCGACATGGGGTTATTTCAGACGTGACAGGGCAGTTGGTGGCCCCGTCACGGAATCACCCGGTGATTCCCCACCGGGATCACACCAGCACGTCCAACAGACGTGCCGGCTGATCCTGGCAGGGAATCGGGGAGGGGGCGGGGCTGCACGGTGCAACGTACGGCTGCATGACCCCGCCCCCCCATGCTCCCTTGCCGCCCACCCTCTAGAGAGACAGGCGGGCACCGCAGCGAATGCGGCCGCAGCGGCCGCCTGCATTGACCACCGCCCGGAATCCCACCGAGAATTCCGGGCCATGGTAACCATCCAGATGGGACGGGCCCCTTCATCGCGGCGGGGAATCACATTCACCACGCGATCGAGGCTGCTCCCGCCGCTCCTGCCAATCGTGTGGTGAATGTGATTCCCCGCCGCGATTGACGGGGGTGAACATCTGGGGGGGGACTTCCGTTCCCCCCAACAGACGTGACGAGACCTTGCTCACCCAGTGGGAATCCACTGTGGTTGAGCGTGATCTTGTCACGTCTGAAAATACCCATGAATTTATAGTCCTTAATAGCTTAAGTTCAGCTGTTGCCATGAATAGTGCAACATCACGGGCAGATTGTGTACAGAATAAGATGAATGTTCGGGTTGAAATACAACTGTTTAATTTCACAAACTAAAAGTAAATATTCAGAGTTCTGGATTGATTTTTGAAGTTTGTATGAGAATTTGCTCTTTGGTAATTTATAGTGCTGAAGTGAATATTTTCAGCAATACCACATTCAGTGGGGCTGACCCCAATCCCTGTGAACAAGCACGCACAGCAAACATGGGGTATTTTCAGACGTTACGAGATCATGCTCAACCACAGTGAACCACGCTCAATCCCGCGGTGGGGCCAAAGCGCCCGGAACGTCTGTTGGGCGCACGCCAGATGTTCACCACGCTCAATACCCACATGGGGTCAATTTCAACCACGCTTCCCGGGCTAGTGGGGGGAATATCCTGGGAAGCGTGGTCAAAGAGATCCCCACCGGGAACCAACAAAAAGTAACGTCTGGACGCCAATCCCCGCCCAGGAGCAAAGGAAAGAAGCCCCAGCCATGGACAATGCATGCAGCGTCGCTGCCGGGCAACCAGCAACAACACAGCCATCGGAGGGAGATTTAAAGGGAAATCAGCAGCAGGCATGCATGGCGGGATGGAGCGAGGAGGGAGGCAGAAGAGAGCGGCGGGCAACAGACCGACGGTGGTGGTGGTGGTGGTGGAGGAGGAGGAGGAGGTGGCAGGGGCAGCGGTGGAGGTGGGCGACCAGGAGGGAGGTGGTGGGCAGGGGAGCCCCATGAGGGGGCCCAGCCTGCACCTAACCCAACATGCCCCTCCAACTGTCCCCACAGACACAGAAAATGGGCCGGATGGACGAGCCCCCGGAGTACACCGGCCCTGCATGGGCGGAGGCAGCGCCGGCGGAGGAGGAGGAGGAGGATGACTGGCCGTGGGGACACCAGAGGAAGGCATACCGCCGAGGGGGCCAGTGGGGTCCAGGAGACCAGGGACTTCATCAGCATATGGGGGACCCTGGAGTACCAGCTGGAGTTCACCCTCAACCAGTGCAACGAGAATGTCTACCAGGACATAGTGCGGGACATGGAGGCGGCGGAGCATCAGCGCACAGCGGCACAGTGCTGCTCCAAGGCCAAGGAACTCAAGAGGGGGTACAAGGCCATCCGGGACAACAATAGGTGATCCGGACATGGGGCCCGGACCGCCCCCTTCTACAATGCCCTGGACCGCATCCTACATATAAAGGGGTCAATAGTCGCCCCACGGCTCGTGGGCAGTGCAGTGGTCCAGGGCAGGGAAAGGGCCGAGGTACCCCCTCCCCTCGCCCCCCGCCCAGTAGACACAAGCTCCGGGGCCCCGGACCCCCAGGAGGAGCACCCAGTGGCCTCCGGCACCGGCAGCCCCCCCCCC
>QEPC01006909.1:5531728-5543023 GCA_003113815.1 Sphenodon punctatus | reverse complement strand
GATAGATAGATAGATAGATAGATAGATAGATGTAGGAGTTAGCTTAGTGATAGAGATAGCGTTAGTGATTTAGTTTTAGTTCATAGCATTTAGAATAGTTAATAGCAGTTAGATTTAGTGTAGATAGATATCATATTAGATAAAAAATAAAAATAAAAAAAACCATATAAAAACAAAAAAACCAAATAAAAAACAAAAGAAAACCATATAAAACCCAATAAAAAACCAAAAAGAACATATAAAAAACAAAAAAACACCCATAACAACATTTCCCAAATGGCCGAATGACTGAACGGAACAGCCGAACAGCCTAACCGAGCGGTCTGTTCAGACGACCGAACTGAACAGCCTAACCCGAACTCGGCAAACTAACTGAACTGCTGAACCGAACGGACGAACCGAACACAGATGAACCAAACGGCCGAAACGAACGGCAGAAACGAACACAGCTGAACCGAACAGCCGAACCTGAACCATGATCTGTTCGCCCATCCCTATAAATCAGTAACAGAAATTATTGATTTTTCAGGTAGCCAATTGGTGATCAGGTAACCCACTGAGTACCCACGACGGTAATGGAAAAGGTGGGTTCTACCCATGGGTAGCAGATTATGTAACACCTTGTTGGCTGAGACCATTGACCGAGTGGCTTCCAGGCGTCCGCTGCCCTCCCGCTCCTGCAGGTCTCCTTGGTTTACTGAGGGCCTGGGGTGTTTGAAGCAGGAGAGCAGGCAGTTAGAGCGACGGTGGCGCCAGACTTGCAACCAGTATGATCGATCACAGCATAAGAGCAGTTTAAAGGCCTATGCTGTGGCGGTGCCGGCCGCAATGAAGCAGTTCTTTGCTGCCCTTATTGCATCTGCAAACTCACGTCCAGCAGAGCTTTTCCAGGTGGTGAAAGGCTTGGTCTGTCCAGCCTGCCTCCACTTGGACCTGGAGCAATCCAGTGACCGCTGTGACTGGTTTATCGAGTACTTTATAGATAAGCTCACTCGCATCAGCAATGACTTCAATACCACAGTTATTGCAGAGGATCATCTTGGGGCTATGGATGCCCTGTCCTGCCCTGTTTTGTGGGATTGGTTTCAGATGGTGGCACCTGCCAATGTGGAGTCCTTGTTGGGATCTGTTCATGCCACTACTTGTGAGCAAGTTCCATGCCCGTCCTGGCTGGTGAAAGCTAGCCAGGAGACGTTACGGCTGTTGCTGGCTGGGGTGGTTAGTGCCTCCCTTTGGGAGGACAGGGTGCCTGACTGCCTAAAGGAGGTTGTGGTTAGACCCCAGCTCAGGAAACCATCTCTTGATGTTGGTGCTCCTGCCAGTTATCGGCCGGTCTCTAACCTTCCCTTTTTAGGGAAGGTTATTGAACGGGTTGTGGCACGGCAGCACCAGGAACATCTGGATCACACCGGTTTCCTTGATCCCTCCCAATCTGGGTTTCGGCCTGGGTATGGTACAGAGACGGCCTTGGTGGCCTTGGTTGATGATCTCCATCTGGCATTGGACCAGGGTCGTCAGACCTTACTGGTCCTGCTAGACCTTTTGGCTGCATTCGACAGTTGATCATGAGGTGTTGGTGACTCGCCTGCGGGGCCATGCCAGAATTGACGGAACGGTCTTGGACTGGTTTCATTCATTCTTGGCCGGGAGTAGGGCTGATGTGACAGCAGCTGTTACCGCGCCATGATTACATTCTGCCATTTCGGAATTTCCCACGGCACACTGCGGCTTTTCTACTGACATTCCACTAATTCCGCCGGCATTCTGAAAATTTGGAAACTATCGGGAAAATTGCGGAATTTTCGGAAAATGTTGGAAAACTGCTGTTCCGTTATTTTGTGGTGCTGGCAGAATGGCGGAAGTAGCAGAAATGTCATGTTTCCGCTATTTTGCGAAGCCTGTGGAAGTAGCAGTATGAAATTAGCGGAACTGCAGAAGTAGCGGAATGAAACTAGCGGAATGAAAGTCTCTGCCATGCCATACCACTTATTGCGGAAACGCTGTTTCCAGCGGAAATAGCTCCCGCTGCAACATTCCACTACAGTTCTAGGCAGGAGTACTCACTGGGTGGTCTTGGGGGAGTGTACGTCTTCCCCCCAGGACCTCACGTGTGGAGTCCCACAGGGTGCCATTCTGTCCCCCCTCTTGTTTAACATCTATATGCAGCCGTTAGGGGAGATTGTGAGAGGGTTTCAGGGCATGCAGTGTCATCAGTATGCTGATGACACTCAGCTCTACCTCTCTTTTTCCATCGACCCAGGCCATGCAGTCTCCTTATTTTCCCAGTGCCTGTCAGCTGTGGGGGCTTGGATGAGGTTGAGCCATCTGCAATTGAATCCTGACAAGACGGAGGTGATGTTGGTGGGCGAGGGCTTGGGGGGCCTGGGGGTGGTTGAATCTCCTCTTGTTGGGGGGGTTCGCCCCCCCATGGTGTCTCAAGTGCGGAGTCTGGGTGTGCTCCTTGATTCGCGGCTCAGCTTGGAATCTCAGGTTGTGGCCGTGGCGGGGAGTGCGTTTCGGCAGTTACATCTTGTCCGGCGGCTTCGGCCGTATCTCTCAGACTCCGACCTCGCCACTGTCATCCATGCCTTCATCACCTCGAGGCTGGATTACTGCAACGCGCTCTACGTGGGGCTGCCCGAGAAGCTGGTCCGGAGGCTGCAGCTGGTGCAGAATGCCGCGGCCCGTCTCCTTACGGGGGCGGGTCGCAGGGAGCACATGACACCAGTGCTCCGGGCTCTGCACTGGCTGCCTATAAAGCACTGGGCCAGGTTCAAGGTGCTGGTTTTAACCTTTAAATCCATTCATGGCCTTGGCCCTGCTTATCTGCGGGACCGCCTCACTCCCCATGTGCCTGTGTGACCCCTGAGATCGTCCGTGGGAGCCTTTTTGGAGGTCCCCCGGGCGAGGTGGGTGGCCACCGATGTTAGATCTTTTTTGGTGTCCAGCCCTGTGCTGTGGAATTTGCTCCCAGAGGAGGCTCGGTTGGCTCCCAGTCTCCTGCTATTTTGGCATGTATGTAAGACCTGGCTGTTCCGTCAGGCTTTTGGCGAGGGGTAGGGGTGGGGGTTCCCCACATATTGTATTTTTAAATTGTTTTAAATTTGTTTTTATTGTTTTATTGATTGTTGTTCACCACCCTGGGCTGCCCTGTGGGCAGGAGGGGTGGAATATAAATAAATAAATAAATAAATAAATAAACTCACTACTCCTTTTAGCTCTTCAAAAAAAGAAAAAAAGAAAATTTGTTGATTAATAATAGTTTATTTGTTTAGCCTTAGGCCATAACAACAATAAAATATAAATACAAGGTTGGGTATCATAGATGCAGTTGGTGATGCAAAAAGCCAAACAGTATAGTAAGGCTTTACTATCCTTTTTTAGATTGAAGGGTGGCCATTTGATTCCTCCGGCGCTAATTTTTTTTCCCCTGAAATGCCTGCCCTCTCTGCTTTTTGGGGCTCATTTATGGGCCCTGGGGAAAGAGAAAGAGGGTTGGAAAGGGTCCAAGTGGGATTTATTCATTCCTTACTGGCCGCCCCACCAGGGATTAGTTCCTTGGTGCTCTCCATGGAATGTGGTCTTTCATCTGTATTGGAGAAGATTTGGGCTGCAGCTTTGGGCTATTGGCTCAGGCTGCTATATGGGATCACTGCTCCCTTGGCGGTCCTGGCAGTGAGAGAAGGTCTCCATAATGATTGGCTTAGAGAGACCAATCTGAAGATCAGAGAGTTGGGTCTGTGTCCTCGGCTCCCTGGGTTACCCTGTAACCATTGGCTCCCTGGGTTACAGTGCAGCCAAAAGACTGATTCTGAGAAGGCTGACAGATGTAGCCCAGCAAGATCGGAGGTCAGCCATTGGAGACCAGAGGTCCCAGGTCTTATATTTACAATGGGCCAATGATGCGCCCACTTTGTCTCCATATTTGGATCAGGGGCTGTCCGTTCAGGACAGAAGGCTTTTTTTGCTGGCTAGGACAAATTACTTTCCCCCGGCTATTGTTGAGGGGAGATATAAAGGGATCCCGCTAGCCCAAAGGTTGTGCAAATGCCATCTAAAGGCTGCTGAGTCTTTGGCATATATGTTTCTGGTATGTCCCTTCCATGAGACACCTCGGCGAAAGTTCATCTCCCCGGTGATCCTTCCCAGGTAGACCCCCAAACTTTTATGTGAATTTGCTTTTGGGGGGGTAGTTCCTCAGAGGTGACCCTAGCGGTGGTCCGTTTTATGTGTACGGTGACCCATGGTGATAAATGATTGCTCTTGGGGGTTGGCTTCCCCCCTTTTTTACAGCTATTATAGCAGTTTGTTGAATTATTTTTCTTCCTTTTTAAATTATAATTTTGTGAGTGTAAACGATTGAGGGTTGATTGTTTTTATGGTTTATTTAGTTATATATTAATTGTATATATATATATTTTTCATTTGCTTGCTTTTTTCCTTGTATTTTTTCATAATGTTCTGCAATGACCCTGGTCAAGCAGAAATAAACAATTACAATTATTATTATTATTATAAATACAACAAAGAAGAAAACAAAGACAAAATACAATAAAATAACAGCATAAAAATCATAAGGTTCACAAAATTATAATTCCATTATAGCTGTTATACGCCTTCAGAATCTCTAATACCAAGCCCTCCCACTTGTGCCCTACAGAAATGCCTCAGCCATAGCACATAATAATTCAGAAGCAAGAGGAGACTTAGTCCAGACAAGCCAATACCTGCAAATCTGCGGGGACAATAGAGAGTTTTACCATTCCTAAGTCTTGTGGCGACACACTTCGCCCATATCAACACTTGCACTGTTAAAATGGTCGTTTAAATAGACAGCCTCAATGTTCTATACAAACAATTCACTGGGAGAGCCAAGAATACCTTACCCTTCTCGGGCTTGTGGCAGCACACTTGACCCCTGTACAACACTTATATAATACCTTACCCTTCCCGGGGTTTGTGGCGGTACACTTGGCCCCTGCATGGTGCTAAACAGCAAATAGAGCAATCCCATGGTGGAGTTAGGAAACAGTAAACCTGTGCACACGATTCCCAGAGAGATAATAGGGTAACTTGCCCTTCCCGGGGATTTTGGCATCACTCTTGTCCCCTGCATGACACTACTATCTTCAAATAGAAGCGATCATGGGATAAAACAAGGGGCACTTATTCCTAATCCACTGCCTTTGGCCATACATACTAGGGAAGTTCCTAGAAGCCCACCCTCAACACTACCCACAAAGGCAAGAGGGAGGGTAAAACCCACAGGCAACCAGCTAAGTACATTGCCCAGCAATCTCTCTAGCCGGGGGTATCGCACAAAAATTCCTCAAAGTTCCAATACCCAGAGACAAAAACCTGTTCCATTCAGAATTGTTAAGAAGGTGCCAACTGTTGCTTTCTAAACAGTTCCAGTTGAACTACCCCTACAGCAGCTTGCCAAGCAACCGTCTTGCTCTGATTGGCAAGAATATACTGTATCCTCCTTTGCTGGTCCCAATGATCCTTACCCACAAACCAAGGACTGAAAGACTTACTTCGGATCTCAATTGTTTTAGGGCAATAAAATAAATAGTGTGGCAGATCTTCAATTACCAATTGCCCGCAATTACAAAATCTCAGCTCAGACGGGATGCCCTGATATCTACCCTCAGCTACTGCAGTGGGCCTCATATTTAGCCTCGCAAGTGTCATGGCCCTTCTGACTTTAAAGTTCTTAATGTCTGAGAGATACTCCTCGCATCCAGTTCCCCGCTTTAACAGCGGGTACCAAGGAGCAATTAGTTGTTCTCAGATTCCGACTGTGGGTGATTTCAGACGTTACGGGTGCCCAGTTCACCACAGTGGATTCCCGGTTGGGGTGAACCGAACAATCACCCCCTGGGGTCAATAGAAGCCCCGAAAAGATGTGCCAGCTGATCCCAGTGGGGTATCGGGGAGGGGACAGGGCCGCGCGGTGCAATGTGTGGCCGCACGGCCCCACCCCCTCACTCCCCCGCCGCCTGCCCTCTGGGGAGACAGGCAGGTGCCACGGCCAATGCGGTTGCAGCGCCCAGCCGCTTTGACCACGGACCGTGATCGCCGGCCAGATGTTACTTTTTATTGCTTCCCACCGGGAATCACTTTGACCACGCTTTCGGAGCTCGGCCCGCAGGAAGTCCGGAAGCATGGTTGAAATTGACCCCATGTGGGAATCGGCCGTGGTGAACATCTGGCGACTGCCAAACAGACGTTCAGGGCACTTTGGCCCCGCAGCAAAATTGACCATGGTTCACTGTGGTTGAGTGTGATCTCGTAACGTCTGAAAATACCCAATGTCAATTTGTAATCTTACATCACTGATCCTACCTTGTATATGGGATTTTGCCTGGACTATGGTGTCATTTAACAAATTTTGCCTAGAAAAACCCAAGTGTGCCAGATCTTGTTCTATAGAGGAGTACCATCTATAGGAGACCAGAGGGTTTTCTTGTTCTTGGAGGCAAAGAAAAGGAAGACGATCGGGTGACATTTTTCTGATCTTCAACCAATAACCTAGTTGGGTCAGCCTTATCTTCGAGGGGGGCAATTCAGCACTTTGCTCGCATCAGGACAATGGGGGTGCCTCAAGGCACACCCAGCCCTATCCTCAGGATCTTGTTCTGGACTAGTGATTCAAGAATGTCGTGACTGCCCAAACCCCAAATTTCTGCTCCAAACAGAAGCTGGGGAATCAATTTCCCCTCAAATAGCTTGAGTAGGGGCTTCATTTTCTTACCCCCATTAGAGTTCTTGTGCCCTGTCATTCTGCTCATGGGGCACTGTCATTCCACCTTTTCTTTACGCAACCTGCTGTTCATGGAGAGAGAGAGAGAGAGAGAAAGAGAGAGAGAGAGTCTCCCCACTGCTCAAAGGAGAGACAGACATGATCCCACCCATGCTGTCACCTGCACTATATGGCCAGAGAGCGAGAGAGAGATGTTCCCAGCTAGAATGGGAGGGATGGGTGTTGGAGGGGGAGAGGTAGGTGTATCCCTATCCAGCTACCCTGGCTGCCACCTGCCAGAACCAGGAAGAACTCCCATCTGTAATCATGCGCCCAATGCCCATTGCCCACATCCAGCATGCAGCAAACCTACCATAATTGATGGAATATAACACTACGTATTATATGTGCCTGCCTGCCTGTGTGCATTCCTGTACCTGCTGCTACCACCTATCGCATGATTGAATGTAGTGTGCCCGATAGGCTTTAGGCTGTCATTCCACTATCCCTGAATCTGTCATGCCCGCCCGTCCCAGGAACCATCAACTAGATTCTGGGACCATCATTCATCACTGGGGGCTGCATTCTATTCCCCTGCATCCAGAAGCCTGGTGTCCACACGCCAGCCTGACTCCCCAACAGGCTACAGCCTACTCCTCCGCACCCACCCGTGGATGCCCGCTGACCTGCTTGAAATAAAAGCCCCTCTGACCAACCGCTCCCGCCGCCTGCTGTCCAGCCCGCTGCCAAGGAGCCTATCTCTCTTTCTCTCTGTCACACCCACCCACACAAACACAAGCCTTGCATCTCCTGGGGGGGCTGTCTGCAAGTTGAGACCCTGCTGCTGGGACAGCACATCTTTGGGTTAATAACTACACTACATGGGGTGGCAGGTGCTGCTGGTAGGGATCGACAAGCTGTATGAGATTTGCCACCTGCCAGCCAGAACTTCAGCATATAGGGATAAAAGATTGGACAAGTCAAATGACGCTCGTAACAAGAAATACAACTTTTATTAAAACTATTTAAATAACAACAACAAAACAACAACATCATCATTCTGGAACCAAAAGCAAACATTCAAAAGAAACTTATAAATTAAACTATGAGTCTCTGGACCTGTCCCCTGGGGCTTGGGGGAAAGGCAACAGCCATTGGGGCGCAGCACAGGGCTGAGGGCCGGCCACCCAGGACTCTTCCAGCTCATAGCCATGGGAGACAGCAAACGCCACGGCCCCTTCCATGTCCCGATGCCACCTGGAGATATATTTCCAGGCGTTCCATCTTGGCAAGGACATACTGGCCGTATGCCTCCACCTTCTTCCTCTCCACCTGGACCGCTTGGAACTGCTCCACCAGGCGGTTCTCTATGGTGGCTGCTGTCTCCCGCAGGCTGGCCAAGAAGTCCCAGGTGGGCCTCTCCAACTCGGCCAGAAAGGCCTTGGCCTCAGCATTCTCCCAGGGCCCGGGGGTCTCCACACTGGGGCTGGAGGGAGGACAAGGGCTTACATGCTGTCACTTGTGGGTTGCCTTCCACCCCCCCTTCTTCTGGCACTATTGCTCGGGCTCCATGGCCTCCTGCCGCCTCACCGTCTGGTCGTGGAGCTTTTCAATGTGGGTGATTAGCCCAGACCTCGTCCCCTCTCTCTGCCTCCTTAATCTTTTGCCGCAGATCTAAAGAGCATAAAAAGATAGGAACATAAGAAATGCCATACTGCATTAGACCAATGGTCTGTCTCAAGCCCTGCCTGCATTCTGTCTCCACAAGTGGGTGGAGCCCATTCTCTCTCTGCAGGGGACTTCCATTCCTAACATGTCATAGGGCAATCCATTCCCTATTGTTCCAGCCTCCATGCCTTACCTTGCAGATGGCGATTCTGTCACCCTTGTCATAAAACCTCCAGACATCAAAGCCTTTTGTCTGCCGACTGTCTGTGGGTGGCACTGGCAAGTCCGACCTCCGCCTGGGTATCCTGCGTGGTGGGGCACCAGCGCCAGCATCCGATTCCTCTCTGAAACAAGAACACATAAACAACACCAAAGTAATATCATGCATTTATGATTAGGGATGGGCGAACAGAATGCAGTTCGGATGTCCGGTTCGAAACCCGAGTTCGGGTTCGATGGTTCGGTTCAGCCGAGTTTGGGTTGGCCGAACTTGGCCGAACAGTCAAAAATAGCGTTATCAAAACCAAAACCAAAACCTACTTTTTGGCCCTGAAAAGACGTTTTTCCTGCCCCCGAACTCATCCGAACATGACCGAACTATTCAGTCGTTCGAGAGTTTGGTTCGGACATTCGGTTCGGTTTGGTTCAGTTCAGACGTCCAAATAGACTGAGTTCCGTCCAAACTCCGAACATCCGAACCGCGTTTGCCCATCCCTATTTATGATGATGTCTCTAGTCCTCCCTCCTTGGGGTGCTAGGGATGGCAACGGGAGATGGTGATCCTGGCTGGCACGTGCCAATCCTGCCCTCCCTGGGGTGCTGCTATGGAGCGATGGCATTGGAGAGACCCGGACTGGCACGTGCCAAACCTTCCCTCCCTGGGCTGCTGCTAGGGAGGGATGGCAATGGAGAGACCCTGGCTGGCACATGCCAATCCTGCCCTCCTTGGGGTGCTGTTAGGGAGGGATGGCAATGGAGAGACCCTGGCTGGCACGTGCCAATCCTGCCCTCCCTGGGGTGCTGCTGGGGAGGAATGGCAATCAAGAGACCCTGGCTGGCATGTTCAAATCCTGCCCTTATTTGGGGGTGCTAGGTAGGGATGACAACTGGAGAGTGGGGATGGCTGGCAGGCACATGTTTGGGTGGGGGTGTTGCTCGTGCTCGTGCCTGACTGCTGGAAGAGCACCCCACACTACAGTAACCTCTCTTTCTGTGGCAGACATCTGCAGCTACCCGCTGATGCCCACCATTTGTGCCTGAATGATGCCCACCACCCATGCACCCACCCGCACGCCAGTGAACTCGCTCTAATGGATACAGCCTTAAGTTTATTGTTCTCAAAGTAAAAAAAAAGTTTACAAACCTGGCAGCAGTGGCAGAAGCACCTCCTGTGCCTGCCAGCACTGGCTCCTCCTCCACCACCAAAGGTCCAGCAGCGGTCGGAGGAACCGCTTCCTCTATCACCGGCTCCGCCACCTTGGCCTTCCCCCACGCCCGGCGTTTAATGGTGGTGGGACTGGTCACCTTCTTCTCCATTTTTTTTTAAACACACACCCAACACAGCCAACACAACACACATAGCACCCACCAACACTCACCAACCAGCCAAACTAAAACCAACGAATCAAAAATGAACACACAGCCAGACACAACACATGCTCTCACCCACACAAGCTCTGCATGCACTCGAATTTCCTGTTTCCGGCACGATCACAGGCTCTCGTGATACTTTTTCCGAATGCCCGAACCAAACACGACCAAACTGAATGGCCGAACCCGAACGCAGCGACCGAACCGAACCGAACTGAACCGAACCACGATCTGTTTCCCCATCCATGAGGTATACCCATTTTTGTGGGTACTCATTTCAGCTCTACCATTGCAAATCAGTAAATCTGTACAAATATTTGGAAAACACCAGGACAGTACATTGGAACAAAACTAGTAAATCAGTAACTCGGGTAGCCTGTTGGATTAGGGTAGCAAGTACTGATTAGGATCCAGTGTTAACAGGCTGAGTCAATACCACACTTCTGATGGTTATGCCCATTTTTGTGGGTACTCCTTTCAGATCTACCTGACAACCACTCCTGCTCTAGCCCAGTGAGAGTATGTGTGTTCAAAAAGCCATGCATGCCTATCTGTGTTTTATGTTATTTTGCTTCCATGGAGAATAATCTTGTGAGGTGCTGAGTGATACCCATAAAAGCAAGCGTGTTTTGAGGACACATGGTACCTAGCAGGATCAGGCCTTTAAATCTTCTTTTATTGGCTTACATTCACTCTAACCTTGCTAGCTCCCTTTGTATTATAACTAGGACTCCTGCTGGTCGAATTATATCTTTTCACTCTCCTCCCTGGGAAACATACATCTATGACTGGGTTATGGAAAAGCATTTTTTCCCTTTAAAATAAGAAACCCACAAGCTTAAAATCACATCAAGACAGAGTAGCATGTTGAGTGGGTCTAATTTGTTGCAATTGTGCTGGTTCAAAATTAAGTCAAACGGACCCACCGGTGCTGTTGAGTCATAGCAGATTCTCTAATATTTTATGCAACCCCCTCTCCACCCCTTCCCACCAATAACACACATTTACTTTTCAGAAAGGTTATTAATAAGCCGGATGGCTTAATCACCAATTGGCATCTTTCTAAGAGTCTTCGAATCTAAGTCCTTATACTGCTTGTACAACATTGCTGGATGGTGCAGTTTTATTTAATTTATTTATTTTACAGATTTATATCCCGCCCCCTCCTGCAATGCAGCTCGGGGCGGCTAACAACACAATAAAATATTAAAATTCACTTAAAATATAAATATAAAAACATCATCTAAAACACATCACATAAAACAGGGCTAGAAAACAAATGAATAAATGGG
>QEPC01006909.1:5497566-5530833 GCA_003113815.1 Sphenodon punctatus | reverse complement strand
TTAAATAATAATGGAGACAAGATCGATCCCTGCGGAACGCCACACGGTAAGGCGCGGGGGCTCGATGTTTCCTCCCCCAACACCACCCGCTGGCTCCTCCCCGAGAGGAATGAGCGGAACCATTCAAGAACAGTCCCGCCCAGACCCCCCAGGTCACGCAGCCATCTCAACAGCAGCCCGTGGTCCACGATGTCAAAAGCGGCCGAGAGATCTAGCAGGATGAGAAATGTCGAGCATCCTGCGTTAGGAAAGATAAAGAACTAGGACACGCTAAGTAGCCGCAATCCCAGCCCCCTCCATGCGAGAGCCGTGTCTCCGCTATTGACTTGCACGTGGTTTGCACACACGTGTGCACACGTGGGTTGTGCATGGTTTGCGTGGGCCATGGGATTGGCCCCAGTGCGTGAAGCTGTGCAGATCAGGGTAGGCTAGTGGTTAGGGCATTAGCTTGAGATTCTGATAACCTGAGTTAAATTACCTGGCGCTGGACTTTTGCAAGACCCCAAGTCCTGTTCAACTCCCCCAGATTTCGGATAACTTTCTTTGTCTAATTTTATTACAGTTGAAATAAACAGGTACCTAATTTAGTATCTGCAGGTATTACCTGCATTTTTGGGTACCTGGCAGGCTAAAACCCTACAACCAATAGGGTATCCAAATAATACTCCCAAAAATGTTACTTTAAATTACCGATTTACTGATTTTTTGGTTACCAATTAAAAAAAACAGGATGGGAAATGGAGAAATAAGGATGGAAACCCAAAAATCGGGACCAGAAGTTGATATTCTGGAACATTTGAGGACATTTGGGTAATAACCAACACCTTGAATTGGATCCAGAAGACTATAGGAAGGCAGTGCAGAAATTGGAGCACAGGTGTTATGTGGCATTACCTTATAGCAGGGAAGATTTTTCTTTGCGCTGATACGACAGACATCTTCAGAACATGATGTTATTCATCATAGTTTCCTGCTACTACTCACCAGATACCTCTAGGCACTTTGGATTTACAGGAGGCTTAAAGGCATCTATGTCTCTTTTGGAAACAAGATTTATGGGCCATTGTAGGAAAAGACCACTGAGGCTTGTGAGCTAGAGAAACTTTACCTTCTGAGCTGACAATTAACATCAAGAGGCTAGTCAGCCAAGTCTGCGGCCTTTAAATGTACATCAAAAACTAAGAAGTGGAATTGTTCATGAAGAAGGTGTTTAAGACATGGAGAAAACAGGAATGTCTCAGGGTAGGAGGCCATTTGTTGGAGATTTGGGATTAGTAGGGGAACTGCAAAGTCTGGTGTATTACCAGTGCTTGAATACAAACCTTTTGAAATCTGATTCATGCAACTGTCATGAACTGAACCTAGCAGACTCCATTAAATTCTAATTTATTCTCCCTAACTTATCTGAAAGACCACCTCTTCCCCTGTGTCCCATCATGATCCCTAAGGTAAGCTGGGAGCACTCTTTTGCAAGTTCCATCAGCGCAGTCTGTCCATATGGTGCGGGCGTGCAGAGAGCCATGCTTAATCGCTGCTCCAGAATGGAAGACCTATTCGTTTGTCCAGCCCTTTAGCTGGTAGGGATGGGGTTCAGAAAGTTGTTTTAATCATAACTGTATATATCTTTTCAGGGTTTTACTTTTTTAATATTTTATATGTGTGCATGGCTGTGTTTGTGCATGTTGTCACCCACCCTGGACCTTTAGGGAGGAGTGGGTTAAAACTCTAAATAAATAACTTAAAATCACCCTTTCTTCAGTTGTGACTTTGCCCATCCTGGCAAGAATGTGCTCTTGAGGGCTACAATGAGTGTGGCACAGCATTCATGGTGCATCTGGTAGGTGTGAGGCTCCAAGTGGGAAGGCTTGGATCCCCGGGAGGGGGAAAAGGGGAGAACCACGCATGCACACACTTAGAGGGTGAGGGGAAGCAGCAAGGCTGTACCTGGAAAAACGTGCCCTCAAGTTGGGATAGGGCTATCTGGAAGATAAGTCCCTAGCCTGTCTCATCACAGGGCTTGTGAGTGAGCGTACACCTTGCTTGCTGCTTGGGAGGCTATCCACGCACACAGGGGACAGGAGAGGAGTGGGGTAGTGTGAGTGGTGAGGGAATGGGACCAGTGCACAGCCCAGGGAAATGGTTAGGGAGGACAGGTCTTGCACAACAGGGATGGGGCCCAGGGGGTGCTCCCCCACAGCAGTGGAGTACCCCTGCTGATGCAACCCACAAGCCCCATGGGGGGGTCACATTGGCAGGGTCGCCTCATTGCACTGAGAGGCTTGCTGCATGCACGACACGTATGCGCAAATGTGTGCTGGTGTGTGCCTGGCGTAGGCACAGTTTACAATGAGATGTTGGATTGCACCCTATGATTGCACACGGGAATTTCACTCCTCCTCTGTCATCACCTTAACTTTTAGAGCTGAAACAGGCACCTAATTTAGTACCTGCGGGTAATACCCATGCGGTCCGTGCCGGATACCCAAGTGGCTACCCAATCAGGCACCTGAATATCTGAAAAATTGGAAATTTCCAGTACTGATTTACCAATTTCCCAGTTCCTGATCAGTTACTCAAAAAAGTCGACTTGAAGTCAATGTTCCGGGATCAAAAGTCAACATTCTGGGACAGTGGGTACCCAAATTGGGCAATAGTCAGGTAATAAATAATAATAATAATAATAATAATAATAATAATAAATAAATAAGTGAACATATTCTGTGTTAATATGTTTTGGGTTTTTTTATTATTCTGAAACAATTGCAATTTTTAAGTTTGCTTAAAACCTTTTCCAAAATCACTTTACGCACCTTTGGGTTTATCAGTTACCTAGCAGAGTTTTATATTATATGGAGAGAATACTTGTGTTGTTTAAAAAAAGAGCACATTTTAACTGCATGATTTGTTTTCATGTTGATAATTAATTTTTGATACAACATGCATAAATTAAGATTTAAAAAACCCTGCTGGGCCTTACTACAAAGTACAAAGTCCTTTGAAGCATTAATCCATGCAGATTGAAATCATGCCATATTCTTGGAGTAGCTTTAGGAAACAATTCAGAATCAGCATGCTATAGTCCAAAGGTGAAGGGCTGAGTTCCAGGTATGAATTTTCACATCGTTCAAGGCAATCACATTTGGCCCCTGTCCAATTAATACAATAATATACTATTTGTTATCATTAATAAAACAACCAACCTCCTCCCCCCAAATGCACAAAAAAACCCAACAACAACCCCCTTCCCCTACAAAGCAAATACAGCAGAAACAATACTACAGCCAATACATTGCTGAAATGGATCGGGGGGGGGGGGGCAATGTGGATTAAAATATTTTTTAAATCCCCTTAATCTTCCCAGTACTTTCCCTACCCCCGCCCAGTTCCATCACGCCTGCCAAACAGAAAGGTCTTACATCACTTCTTGAGGATGTGTAGCCTCAGGCTACGGCCATCATTTCTGTAGTGCTACTAGGTGTACATAGTGCATAGATTTTCAGAGACAGGGCCCTGCCAGGTGGATTTACAATCTAATATGGACAAGGGTGAGGAAAACACAGAGACAGATGGACACAAATTCCCAGTGTACAGATGGGGAACAGAGGCTGAGAGATTGTGACTTGCCCAAGGCTATGCAGTGAGTTCATGGCTACGGCAGGAATTGAACTCTGGCTTCCTAGGTCCAAGTCTAGCACCTTAACCACTACACCATAGGGGTGTGCATGTCATTGTTGTTATTACAATAATGACAATTGTCATTTTCATTATCGTTATTGCAATAATAACTTAAAACTCACCTCTTTCGCTCTGCTCTGTCTGACTCTTTATCCTGTTGAGCCACTATTCCTATACCTAAGATCTGTTTACCCTTATCCTTGCCACATGGACCTGCCTGCTGTCATTCTCATCGTAACCAAGCCAAGTACGTGCACTTGAGACCTCGCATCTTCATGAATGTTAGACCCCTTGTCTCTCCCTCTGTTCCCCTTCCTATGTCTCTCCCCCAGCTCCTGTCGCTCAGATTGTAAGCCCTAGGGGCAGGGACCCTGTCTATTTTATTACTTTGTAAAGTGCCATGTACACTGCTGGCGCTATATAAATGTTTGTTAATAATAATAATAAATAATAATAATGGAAACGACAATCAATAACAAATAATGAAAATGACAATGTTGTTATCGTTGTCATTATTAGTGCTGTGGCAGTTGGGTTTTGGAGGGAAAATGTGGAGAGGGGAAGGAGGGAGCAGACATCTCGGAGCCCTAAACAGGGTTGAACTCTTGAACTGTGCCTGTGGTGGGAGGGGCGAGCAGCTCAGCAGTATCTGATGGATGTATCGCTGGCCAATGAGCAGTGCAAGCAGGCCACAGCCGTCTCATGGCACTCTATGATTGCTCAATGCCTGCTGCCTCCCACAACCACTCCCTCTGAGGGGGACAGCACTGCAACCCTTTATAATGGGAGGGCCAGGCTTTTTCTCTCCATTCTGCGAGAGTTCTGCTTGTCAGGTTGTATTTACAGAACTGGTGCTTGCACACAAAAAAACCTCCCTAGTCCTCATTGTATTACCAATACCTTCCCTTCCTCATACCCTACATTTTACCTTCTCCCTTTCCCTGCCCTTCTCCCCCCTGTACATTATATATAGCTAGGTAGTATAGATTAGATATAGATATATATTTATTTAATATTTATTTATTTAATATATTTATATCCCGCCTCTCCTGCAAGCAGCTATATAGACATATAGATTAGAATAGTTATATAGATAATTGATTAGATAATAGTTCTCCTTTTCCCTTCTTCTGTCTCCCTTAGATTTAGATAGATATTACTTGTGTACATATAGAGAGAGATTAGATATTATAGGTATTAGGCTAGTCTGTTTTATTATTATATATAATAATAATAATAATTATTATTATTATTATTATTATTATTATTTTATTGTAAGCTTAGCCACACGGGCCATCACTCAAGGTAAAACAAAGTCATATCCAGTACAAATTCATAACAGAGTAATGGGGACAGGTTCCCAATAACTACAAATTTAAATGTAGTTTAAATAAAACAACCCCTACATATTCCTACTACCCCCAGGTGTTCGGGGGGGGGGGGGTTTTCCCTATCACTCCACCAGCCCCCCACTTGAATTGGCTGCAAGACTTGCCGATCTTACAAACTTATGGATCTTATTCACAGGATCGCACCCAATATCTAACACAGAGTGTGGGTAATATCCATCCTGAGCAGATCCATAATCCACCCCCACCTCCTACAAGAGGGTGGTGTCCCTTGCCTTCAACCTACTAAGAAGGTGCGTCCATATCATTTACAGCTTCTGGCCCCACTTCAATGGGCTGGAAGTTTAAAAATTTACTTCTGATATGGAAGGCGGCTACCAGGAATCCTGCAACCGCCTGTGTCATCTTTGGATTAGCATCCTCCAGCAAAATCCTCACCAAGGTACTATTAACACATAACTGAAACTGAGTTAATAGCAGGGCTATATAAGTATCACGTATTTTGGCATAGAGTTTGCATTCCAGCAGGCTGTGCCCCACCGTTTCAGCTGTTTGGAAATCGAATGGGCACAGACGTTGGGCAAAAGCCATTATATATATATATATATATATTACAAGCAGCATTATATCCAAGACACAGGAATTAATCAAATTTACTTTTAGATACTCGCACCTCCCCCCCCCCGACACCCTTTAAAAAAAACCAATGCTTCAGGTTCAATTTTGAAAGTTAAAAAATGCTTGACTCTGCTTTTTTTCTTATCTTGAAATTTAACAGCTAGGATACTACATGGGAAAATGCCATTTTAGTCTTTTGATGCTCACCACATGACTTACCTGTTTGCCAAAAGCATTCACAGCTCATTCTGCAGTTGTTGAGGAAAATCAAATTGCTCTGCAAATAAATGGATTTGCTGCCAATTAGCAAATGCTGCTGAAGGTGCAATTGATCCCTAAGTTAGAACGAAGAGCTACAGTACAGCACTGCTGAAGGGTGGGGAACTTTTTCTGTCCTGGGGGGCTATTTTTAAAATTAGTACAATTTGTATACAGCCTCCAAGGGATCAACACACCTTGTTATTGGATTTGATTTTTGCTCATACTTCATGCAAGCAGGGGTTTCGACTAGATGATCTTTCAGGTCATTCTTTTCCACTTCTATGATCATATGATTAGTCTTGAGAGTTAGCTTGAGTAATCAACAACTGTGTGCACATTTTTGATAGAATATCCTCAATTTCTCCTTTAAGCCATGACCTGCTTCTAGCCGGAAAATCAATGTTACCGAGCTTTTTAACTCTGATGATATGCCATTTGAGTAATTTGTGGGTTTCAGACTCATTTAGCAATCGTGCATGAGCTTCCTCTTCAGATACATCGTTTCAGTATTGGCATTTTGATTTCAAACAATTCCATCCAGGTGTAATTTAGAGTGTCAATACTAAATTCTATGTTTTCAAAAATTCTAAGTTTTCTAACTCAAAAATTCTAAGTTTTCAAAGAATGAAAATTTCATCCAAAAAAATTGAAAATGCAAAACTTTATCTATGCCACAATTGTCACCTTCAGCACAGGTCGAACGCCACCGGCATTCCAACTGCTTACCCTCCCACTTCAACTGCCTCAGGTCCTCCGTATACCAGAGAGACCTGTGCTGGCGAAGTGGTGGGAGTGGACGCCTGGGTGCAACCATGTCTATAGCTATAGTCAAAATGTCATCCTATAAAGCGACCAGGTCATCAATAGTGCAGCCATCAAGGTCAATTCCCCCTCCTCCAAAATGACAGCACTCAGAGGGCCCGTCAGGGCCTGCAGAAAGGGATGGCTGGAGAAAGACCTCCGTGTCCAGTATCCCCAGAGGAAGGCGGCTCCGTACCCAACCCATACCCCCCAAAGTTCTTCGTCTCCCACCCATTCGTCCCATACCTAACCCCCCCCTCCAACCAAAACCTCATATCACACCATCTTCCCATATGTCTGAACCCTCCTCACAATTGGGTGGGCATGGTAGTGCCTCCAACCATCTTTGTGCCTTATCCCCCCCTTCTCACTTGGGGGGTCATGACACTCCTTCCCACCCTCCACTTTAGTGCTTGAACTTTTTTGAGTTTTATTTTCTAAGTCTCTACCATTGATCATGACTTAATAAACAAATTATTATTAGTGTCTGAAAAAGTAAGAAGTAATTACCTCCTACCTTACTTTGGCCTCCTATTGGCCTCACCTGCCAATGTGGGGGGAAGTATTTAAGGCATTGAGGGCAACCAGCTGTGAACTACATCCTTGCCTGTCTTGGCTGGTGAAAGCCAGCCGGGAGAAATTGGTTTTCTGTAAACGGGCTCCTATATGTGTCCCAGCCATGGAGCTACTGGCTCCTGCTGGCTGGGGAGGGCCCCTGCCCTATTACTCTCGGGCGTGTCTCACTGGGGCTTGGGGGAATAACCCTTGCACCTCGACGAGTCCACCTGCCCCAGGCCACCACCTGTTAAAGCCCCTTAAACACTCCTCTGGGTCCCCAGTCCCGACAGTGAGTCCCAAAGGGGTAGTGAGGGGTGGGGGGAGGCACTGTTAATGCACAGGACTCCCATATCTCACAGCTGAGTGCCACAAGTGAGGTTAGTTGAGGGCCAGTCCGGTGCCCTTCCCTGGTCATCTGTTGGTCAGGGGTTAGAGGTGCCTTCCTCCTCATGGCCATAACTGCTCCTTCTTTGCCCCCCTGGTGCTGGGCTCAGGTGCCTCTTGAAGGGTTGTCCCCGCCACTTATCATCGACTCTAGAGTGCTCGCCTGAGCTGAGCGTGTCGCTCCCTGATGACGTCATCAGGGCGACTGCAGGTGGGGAAGCTCCGCTCCCACGGGGCTCCAGGACCGGTGTTTCCTCCTGCAAAGGCCCTGCTCATGAGTAGGTACAGTGCTCCAGGGGTGGGTCCCCTGGATTCGAGGTCTGGGCATGACAGGGCCATTGTTGGATGGGGTTGTCAATATCTCCCCTTGAGAGGGTAAGGTGTCAGACACCCTTAAAACTGTGGTTATCTGGCCCCTGATTAAGAAAGCATTTTTAGATGCTGACTCCCCAACCAGCTATCGGCCTGTCTCTAAACTTTTTTTGGGAAGTGCGTCGGGGCTAGACCACAAAATGGCACCTCCCCTGAAGAGGACTATCTACAATGGCCACCACAGGAAGTGGCTAAGTCTGGGGCATGTCTAGAAGTATAAAGAAAGAGGAAACAGGAAGTAGAGAACAGTCTGCTCCTGACCAAGAAGGAAGACACGCCTCCTGGAGAGGCTGCCTGGAGGGTTCCTGTAGGAAGGAGGTTTTGGATGTGAGCTAGGCTGGAAGAGCCTGATTGTGAGTTAGAGTAGCCTGCCAGTGGACTGTTGCCTGGCTAGGCTTGGGCTGTGAGATAAAGGCTTGTATACATTGAGAGTGCTCTACTGAGACAGACCAGAGGCTTGCTGTTTGGCCTAAGAAGTGACTGGCTATGTAAATAAACGGTGGTTATGCTAATCCCCTCAAAGTGACCCTGTGATTCGGACCTAATCCTGACAACACTTACCCCACAATGAAGTGGGACCCTGCTACAGGAAGGTTATTGAATGGGTGTTTGCCCAACAGCTCCAGGCTCATCTCGACATTGTCAGATTTCTGAACCTATCTCATATGGGCTTCTGTCGTGGTTATGGTACAGCGGCCACGCTTGTGGTCTTGGTCAATGAACTGCACCTGGAGACTGACTAGGGAAATTCTACCCTGTTGATCCTGTTAAATCGTTCAGTGGCCTTTGATACAGTTGACCATTAGGTGTTGTTGACACAACTGCGAGATCTGCCGCGGGGTGTGTGTGAGGTGCAGGACCACTCTTGAGTGGTTTCACTCCTTCCTGTTGGGGAGATCATAGAGAGCGGTGATGAGCGATTGCTTGTTTTCCATTTGGGACCAGACAGGGTTCTATTCTGTCTCTCCTCTTGTTCAATGTGTATATGAGGCTGCTGGATGAAGTCATTCAGAGGTTTGGCGTGAAGTGCCATTTGTATGCTGATGACACTCAGTTCTGCCTCTGCTTTTTATCCACCCCAGGCCCTGCAGTCCTGGCTGCTGTCAGGTACTGGATGAGGATGAGCTGATTGAAGCTGAATCCAGACAAGACTGAAGTGATAATGGTTAGCCGGCCTTGTGACCTGGAGGGGATTGGGACTCCTGTTATTGATGGATTCTGACCCCTTCTGGTCAGCCAGCTTCGCAGCCTTGGAGTGCTTCTGAACCCCTTGCTGCACCTGGATTTTCAGGTTGTGGCGATGGCCAGGAGCACTTTTCACCAACTCCATCTGATGGGAGGCTGTGACCTTTACTTTCTGATTCAGAACTGGCCACTATCATCCATGCTTTCATCATCTCGAGGCTAGATTGCTGCAATGCACTCTATGTGGAGCTGCCCTTTATGACTCTTAGGAAGCTTCAGCTGGTGCAAGATGTGGCAGCTCGTCTCCTTTTGGGGATGAGTTGCTGGGAGTATATTACAGTCGTACTTTTGCGGATAGGTCGCCGGGAGCATATTACACTGAGCATGAGTCAGCAGTGTGATGCAGCCACAAAGAAGGCTAATGCAATTTTAGGCTACCTCATTCAGGTTCGTGGAGTAATTTCCTACCCATGGGGCACAACTCATACAATAACTTAGAGGTCTGTGGTCTTCTGACTTTGTCAATTCACTGCACAATGTCTCCAAAAGACAATCAGTTACCAACCATTATCAGTTAGTTTTCTGTGGATGAAAAACCACCTTGGGTAACTTTGTACCCCAGACACAAATAGGTTTTCCTATATGGGGTACAAAGTTACCCTAAGCCCATGTTAATGGTTGGGGCAACTTTGTACCCAAATGCAATTTTAGGTTATTTTGTGCTTCGTGGGGTACTCTCCAATCCCATGGGCACATCTCATGCAATAACTTAGAAGTTAGTGGTCCTCCGACTGTGTCCTTTTAGGACATTGTTACCAGCACCCCAGTACACAATATCTCCAAAGGACAGTCAGTTACCATAAATCTTTAGTTTTCTGTGCACAAAAAACCACAGGAAGTAACACTGTAACACAAGTGTGAATGAATTTTCCCATATGGGGTTCAAAGGTATCCCAAGCCAACCACACCAGCAAGACAAACTCTTATCTCGGGTTTCTGTGTGTGTGTGCGTGTGTGTGTGTGTGTGTGTTTGCATGGGATGTGGTGTGTATGTGTCTTGTTGGACATACTGACTTCTGCTGTTACATGAAATGAAAATTGATATGGGTGCATGTGTACACCATAGGGGTACAAAGTTACCCAATGATAAATACGTAGGTTTTCCCCCCACTAAATTGGATGGGGGTTTTAACAGAAGCATCATTTCCAAGTCACAAGCAGTAATAGTTCCACTCTACCCTGCACTGGTCAGACCTACTCTGGAGGTCCAGTGGTGTCCAGTTCTGGGCACCACACTTTAAGCAGGACATAGACAGATTGGAATTGATTCAGAGGAGGGGGACAAGATAGTCAGGAGTCTGGAAACCAAGTCCTATGAGGACTTTTATTTCATTTAGTTATTTATTTTGTTAAATTGATCAACTTCACCCTCCTGCTAAAGCAGCTCAGGGTGGCTCACAACACTAAAACCATAAAAATACATAAATAGAAATAGAAATAGTAATAAAAAACAAAATACAAATGACACCCAACCATAAAATAAACCAAACATGGAGCTAAAACTCCTCCATTCCCCCACCCATCACCCATCTCCTTTGCTGAAAGCCTGGCAGAACAGCTAGATCTTGTACTGTCTTCAGAAAGAGGGAAGGTCCAGACCAAGGGGAACTCAGTCAGGAGGGAGTTTCACAGGCTTTGTGCAGTCACTGAGTACGCCCTCCCCATGGTCGCCACCCAAGATTGAGGAAGGTGCTCCCAGCTGACCGCAGGGGCCAATCCAAGACCAGGGGGGAGGCAGTCCCACAGGTAAGCAGGGCCCAGGTCATACAGGTCAAAACCAACACCTTGAATTGGGCTCAAAAGACAATAAGAAGCCAATGAAAGAAACAGAGCACTGGTGTAAAGTGCTTGCAATGATCCATCCCCATAAGGAGGGGGGCCACTGCATTCTGCACCACCTGCAGTCTCTGAACTGTCACCAAGGGTAGCCCCATGTAGAGCGTGATGTAGTAGTCCAGTCTTGAGGTGATGAAAGCATGGATGATGGTGGCTAGGTCGGAGTCCAGGACATACGGCCAAAGCCGTTGCACCAGATGTAATTGGCAAAACACGCTCCTCACCACAGCCACACCACCTGGAAATCCAGGCAGAGCTGCAAATCAAGGAGCACCCCCAGACTATGAACCTAAGGGACCAACCAAGGGCAGACGCAATCAATGATGGGCGCCACCACTCCCCCGGCCCCTCCCACTAGCATCTCCTCCATCTTGACAGGATTCCGCTTCAGATGGCTCACCCTCATCCAATCCCCCACATGTGCCAAACACCAGGTAAGCACCGAGACTGCCGGGCCTGGGTCAGCTGAAAATGAGAGGTAAAGTTGGGTGTCATCAGCATAATGTCAGCATACTGATGACACCGCACACCAAACCCGCTAACAACCTCACGCAAAGACTGCATGTACACGCTGAACAGGAGAGGGGACAGAATAGAACCTTGCAGGACTCCACACGTGAGGTTCCGGGGAGATGATGAACAATCACCCAGCACTACATGTTCAGTTCTCCCGGCCAGAAAGGAGTGGAACCATTCAAGAACAATCCCACCCACCCTGGCTTAGTCCCATAAGTGAGTCACCAACATCTCATGGTGAAGGAAAAGTTGAAGGAGCTGGATATGTTTAGGCTAGAGAAAAGATGACTAAGGGGAGACATGATAGCGGTCTTCCACTACCTGAAGGGCTGTCACAGAAAGGATGGCAAAGACTTGTTCTCTCTTCCCCCAGAAGGCAAGACTTCAAATAATGGGCTTAAATTACAAGAAAGCATATTTCAGTTTAACATTAGGAAGAACTTCCTAATGGTAAGAGCTGTTCGACAGTGGAACACCTTGCCTAGGGAGGTGGCGAGCTCTCCTTCCCTGGCAGTTTTCACTGGCAGTTTTCAAACAGAGGCTGGACAGCCATCTGTAGGGGGTGCTGTAACTGCCGATTTCCTGCATTGAGCAGGGGGTTGGACAACCTGACCTGTGAGGTCCCTTCCAACTCTGATTCTACACCGGTGCTCCAAAGTCACTGCTGGCTCCATATAGCTTTCTAGGCACAATTCAAGGTGATGGTTTTGACCTTTAAAACCCTAAACAGTAGGGATGGGCGAACGTGGTTCACAAGTTCGGAATTCAGATCGAACTCGAGCAGTTTGGTCGACCAAACCGAACTTCCAAACCAAACTCGATTTTCGAACCGAACCGAATTTCCGAACTCGGCTCTGTTCGCCCATTACTAAAAGATAATATTCCATTTAGTTCAATGGGGTTTGAATTTCCGAACTTTGTTCGGAAGTTCGGAGTTCGGACCGAACTCTAATAGTCTAATAGTCGACCGAACCGAACTTCTGAACCAAATCGAATTTCCGAACTGAATCAAACTGAACCGAATTTCCGAACTCGGTTCTGTTCGCCCATCCCTACTAAATGGTCTGGACCCCATATATTTGAAAGATCCCCCGTCCTTCCATGTCCCGTCGCAGCCCCTGCAATTGGCTGGGAGCACCTCCCTGTGGGTACCATTCATAGTCTTGTTCATACAACAGGGGCTTGTAAGGGGGCATTCTCGATTGCTGCCCCAGTGCTTTGAATTGGAACTCCCTTCCAAAGCAGTTCATTTGAGCCCGAGCTTCTTCCAGAGGCAGTGTAAGACGCTTTTATTTGAAAAGGCGGGTGGGGATAGCGAATTAGGGTGGGGTTTGGTAGATGGTTTGGCGGTAGAGGTGTGAGTGTGGGTGGGGTTGGTAGGTGTTTTTGGGTGGGTTTTGTGCTGGTAGGGTTTGGGTTGGGTTTTTTTTAGAGATTTTTATTGGATTTAAATGTTTTTATGGATTGTAAGCCACCCTGAGCCTCAGGGAAGGTCAGCATACAAACTGAAATAAGTAAATTAAATAAATATTTGTTTCAACAAGCACGGTGGCTAAAGTAAGGTTAAAAGTGAGGTGTTTACCTCAGCAACGAACCAGGGTTAAAGTGGGGAGAGAGGCTCCTACACCAGGAGAGTGATCTTTTGTACAGGAAGGTGGTAATTGCCTCCAGCCCTTTTCCCAAGAAGCCAGGACTTCCTTGCTCTTGTGTCCCTCTTACGGTATCTCTGCGTCACTACCTGCTTGTATTTAGAACTGCCACTGCTGGCAATTCCTTGCCAGCTCCCAGTCAGAGAGAACAGGGGAAGGTAAGAGTTATTAACACCAAGTTTTTTCTGCTGCAGGAACAGAAGTGGAGGGAGATAGTCCAGAGTAACTGTTTTGGAGTAACCACCCTTGTTCAGGAGAACCACCCTTGTTCAGGAACAAGAGACCTAGCCGGGGATCAGGGTGATATACGTACCCTCCAGAGGCGGTCCCATGAATTGTGGCTTCATAAACAAACTGAGCATGCTCAGAATGGCCTGATTGACCCTACTTGGCATGCTCAGCCCTTTACAAAGGTTGGGGGGGGGGGTTTACTTATCCTCTGGAGGTCTGTTGATAGGTCTGGTTTGGGTGACAGAAGTGGCACATGTTCTTTACGACTTATCCGTGTATTGCCCTTCAGCTCATTCCACTCTGCTTCCGTTGTGATTGATGCACTCTCCACATTTTGAACAAATTGATAATTCCACACCTTTTCTCTTGTAACCTTCTCGCATGGGTTTGATTGATGTATTTATTGTTTTCATGGTGTGTAGGCACATTGCTCTCCAGGGAGAAAATGATCTGCTTTAGGTAATATTTTAAAGCATGCAGATTGGGGATTGTTTTATGTTTGGGAATGGGGCGGTGGGGGGGAATAGAACTTTGAGAAAAGCTGGCTTCAAAAGAAAAGAACAGAAAAAAAAGAAAAGAAAGGAAAAGAAAATCTTATTTGGAAATTAGACAATTGTAGCTTTCCCCTTCACACTAGAATTTCTCCCTTAAAGGATGAGAGAAAAACATTCTTTGATGTTTGTAAGGGTCAGCGGTTAAGGTATGTAATATAGATGATTAACCAATAAAATAAGTATTAAAAAATAAAAAAATATTTTATTTTTTTTAAAAAGGACATGAAAACATAGCAGTAGCTGTCTCTGGTAAGACAAAGACTGAGAATGTTTCACTTTGGGTGTTAACACATGGGCTGAGAGCAGCCCAGAACCCATAGCCTTCCTGCATGGTCCCCAAACAGCAGCCACCAGCTTGGACAACGTTGGGAGCCCTTCACATGGGCAGCTCCCTGTTCGCAGTTCATGGGCTTGCGCCAGCTGCCACAAATGGAGATTTCCCCCTCCCCCAGACCTCCTGACATTTTGGCAGCTGCTCCAGCGATCTCACTTTCCCCGGATAACCGGGGGACCATGCAGTCAGCAGCATGTGCCCCCACCCCCAGCTGCCAGGTGACCCCCAGGGACAGCACAATCGCCAACACGTCTCTTCCTCCCCGCCCACCGCTGTCAGCTGCGAGAGATGCACTAGTGCTGACTTCGATGGAAAAGGGGGGAGTCCACAGGCAGGGATGACTTCTTCCCTAGCTGTGACACCCTTTCCATGCTCACTGCTCTCCTTTTCTGGCTGGAGAAGAGAGGAGCAGGGATCAAAGGCAGCGTACGGCCTCTTCAGAGGAGCCACATGGATCCTGCCATCCCCTCTCTGCAGAGGAAGCTGGATCCCAGGGAACGTTTCTCCTCTTCCTCCCCCAAGGAGCAGGGCTGGGAAGGGAAACTGAGGTGGTTGCAGTGCAGGCCCTGTGTTTGTGCTCCCCTCTCCTCTCCTGGCTGCCTGACAGCTGTCAGCTGAGAGGGTCACGCTTCGTGCTGACTTTGATGGAATGGGAGTCCCAGCCGGGGAAGGCTTCTTCCCTGGCTGTGACACCCCCACCCCCTTTCATTTGGAGCCAGCACGGATTGTGCGCAAGCACTGGGAGAGGAAAGCTCAGATTGAGCCTCTGGGACTTCTGCACCCCCGTCTCCCAGTCAGCTGTTAGCTGAGGTGGGTGTGCTAGCTACACATCTATGGTGCTGGAGGATCCAGGGCTGTGGGAGACCCTAACAAGTGAGGCCTGCCCCCATGGCTTCCCGTTGCCTTGGTTTGAATCAGGTTAACCTGCAGTGCATGCTCTGCATTATTTCTAGACCTGAAACAAGCCCAGGGTTCCCCCTCGGAGAAAATCTCGCCAGACTCGAAAAGGAGGGGGACGAGGCATCACATTGTCTCCCTCCCTCCCACAAGATCTTGGGGCTGGGTAGGTGCCAGAGGTGAGCAGGAGGCAAACACTTGCCTTCTGGCCACTCCCAGCACCTGCCTGGGCCCCCTGCCTGCCTGGAAAGGGAAATCCTGGGTGGGGGGCTGGGAAGGCAGTCAGGGGCCTGGCAGGGGGGTCGGGGTAGGGTACTACTTACCCTCCAGAAGGGGTCCCATGATCATCATAGCAGTGCTATGTTGACTCCAGGAGGCTCCAGGTTACCCAAGAGAGGTAGAGCATTAGAAACCCCAGGCACCAAGTCACATACAACAAACTTTAGCACAAGGGGGAGGGGAGCAACAAGCTACAAGGCAAGGAGGGGGTGAAAACCAAGGTACAGAGCAACAAAGGGAACAAACAAGACTCACACACTCCTAGGCTTCACTGCAGGGGTGTGGGAACGGGAGGGAAGGGGGGGGCAGGGAGAGGAAGGAACAAGGACAAACACAGCAACGGAAGGGGGAAGCACAATTAGGGAAGCAATAGAACTAGATAGGTAAGGACTTAATGAATGCTGTCTCAGCGAAGAACCTATCACAGATGCTGAAACCAACACATAAGAGCAAGAAAAGGGTCCAAGGACAGTAAATAGGAAAAACCCTTGCAAATAGAGGGAAAAGCGGGAAGGGCTGAAGCAACCCAACTTTAGCAGTCACCACGAAATACAGGAGCAGGTAGGAACAAACAGTGGGGCCGATCCCAAGCCCCGCAGATCCCGTGCACAGCCAGGTGCGCGCAAACCGTGAGCACGCGGTGCAGACCTCCATTGCGGGTCCATCGTGCCTCGCGGAAACCGTGTGCATGCATGCGCACGTGGAGGATCCATGGAGCTTGGGATTGGCCCCAATGCTAACAGCATTTGGGGCCATCTCTCCTGTGACCTATTGTGATCTTTACAATCAGCCAAGAACAGCCTCCTGCTAATTCCATCATGGTGCCAACTGCGTACATCCAACGCCTCCAAGGGAGGCCGACTTGGTGGCTGTTCCAAAGCTTATGAACTCCCTTCCCCTAGATGTTCATCACAACTGAAGCCTGAGCACCGTTTGGAGGCGCTAAAACACCTTCATATTTTGCCACGTATTTGGTGGCTGGGGATAGGCTTTGGAGGGGAGAGGGTTAGCAGGGTTTTCCATATATGCTGTATGTAAATTTTACCAGAATCTCCAGGAAGGCTCCTTTCTTCCGGTTTCTCCTCTCTAGCCTCTCGCTCTCTTCTCTGACCCTCCTCCCACTGTGACATCACTTCCTCTACTCTACAACATAAAGGAATTCCTGTAGCCGGGCAACCTCTGTACCAGTTCATGTTTACAAAACTCAATTTGCAGCTAGGCCCAACCTTGACACAACATTCTCAACTGTTATTTGAGATGGGCTTCTTCCTTTGTCAAATGACTCCTTTGCTTTGTGTCTTTCACAAACAGATTCCTTTTTTTTTGCTTTCTTGATAATGTATCTCAAGGGATGTTTTGTCTGCCAAGAAAGAAACAATTCATAGTATTTTCCAATAAAAAGAAACAAGATTACACTAGCATGTATGTCAGTAAACCTTAAAGCTTTATTGACAAGTGCTCTGTAATATGGTATAAAATTCTTGCTAACTGTCTCTTGAGATAACCTAAAATATATATGTATTAAAGCATCCTTCAGAACTACAACCTCAATATCTGGCAAGTTACATGTTTTGAGTATCTGTTTTTTCTGAGGTTTGTTTAATTTTTCCTGAGAAGGCACAAAATTCTATCTAACTAAACCCATTTAACAGGATTCTGAATAGCCAAAAGAAAAACCAAGAATTGGGCAATAAAATACTGTGCTTTCTGAACAATAACAGACACCCCTTTTAAAATACAACAAAGTCTACACCCTAGTGTAAATTTTCCCTGTCTCACACCCTTTAAATCCTATCCTGGCTTCCTGATTTAGACTACCTTGAGTAATAATTGCTCCAAATACCTATTTAGCATTTCATATGGGGCTCTACGTGGGGCTTCCCCTGTTCTTGGCCCGGAGGCTGCAGCTGGTGCAGAATGCGGCGGCTCGTCTTCTGACGGGGACAGGTCGCCGGGAGCACATTACACCGGTGCTCCGAGCTCTGCACTGGCTGCCGATAGTGTGCCGGGCCAAGTTCAAGGTCCTAGTGATGATCTATAAAGCCCTATACGGTCTTGGCCCCTCATACCTTAGGGACTGCCTCGCCCTTCGCGCCCCGGAGCGGCTCCTGCGGTCGGCCGGGGGTGCCCTCCTGGAGGTCCCCCGTGTCAAACGGGGGGCCACGATGGAGCAAGCATTCTCGGTGGTAGGACCGCAGCTGTGGAACTCCCTTCCGGAGGAAGCTCGCCTGGCCCCAAGCCTTTTAACATTTCGGCGGAACTGTAAGACCTGGCTGTTTGCCCAGGCCTTTGGGAGGGAAGGTGGGGAGGGATGATTTTAGTCCCCCACCCATTTATTTATTTATTATTTTTCTAGCCCTGTTTTATATGATATATTTTATATTTAATATTTTTAAATGAATTTTAAATGTTTTAAAATTGATTGTTGGAAGCCGCCCTGAGCTGCATTGCAGGAGGGGGCGGGGTATAAATTTGCTAAATAAATAAATAAATAAATATGGTTTGGGGTTTCTTTGGCAAGTTAATTGTTTTCAGTCCTGGCAGAAGCAATAGCTAAGAACTAAACAAAATTCTTGAGTTGTCAGCCTTTCTTATGTACCGAGCAACTTTTAAGCTGTAGCATGGCTAATTAAATAGAAATTAAAAGCATTTCATGCTCAATTTATGCATGTGTCAGCATAACAATAGAACAATCAAATGCGTCAAATGCCATAAGAGAGGATTATGTGTTTTTTTAAGTCATGGGGGACAATCCAGTGGCCTGCTTACGCCGACCCAAATATCACAACAAGTGTTCACTACAAGTGTTCACACATTCAACAATCCTATGGTGTACAACACTCTGAAGCTGTTTGGCTTACCCTAACAGCTTGGGCCCTCTATATCTGAAGGATCTCCTCCATGCCTATTTTCCACACAGCGCAGGGCACATGCCTTAGGACTGGCCCCTCCATCATTACACCAGGTCTGTATGGAAGGGCGTGCGGAGAGGCATTCTCATGACTGTTCCACAACTTTGGAACTCTCTTCTCCTGAAGGTTCTCCAAAGCCTTGGCATTCTCCAGAGGCCTAAGACCATGTAAGACCTATTTAATTGGCCAGGCATTTAGCAGGCAGGGATGGGGTTCAGGGAGTGAAGGAGGTAGTGTTTTTTAATTTGAATTTTATATAGTTTCATATTTTATTGTTTTTATACTATTTTGTATATTTTATGTTGTATGCTGCCCTGAGCCTTTGGGGAAGGACGTAATACAAACTTAAGTAACTACTACTACTACTACTACTACTACTATTATTTATCATTTCTTAAAGTGCTACTAGTCATACACAGTGCTTTATATGATTTATACATGGATAAATACTGCATTATTCTTTTACCTTGAAATATTGTACCCTTCCTTTTAATAAATGAAAAAGCCCTAACAAGACATTTAGTACTAAAACGTAGAGCTGAAATGAGTGCTAAATTTAGTACCCATTGGTAAGACTCATATCTGTCCTTGGCCCTTTCCTCTTCACTATCTACACCCAGTCCCTAGGCAAACTCATTGCTTCCCACGGCTTCTAATACCACCTATACGCTGACGACACTCAACTCTATCTCTCCATTCCTTCCCTCTCCCCCTCTGTTCAAGCTTGTCTCACTAACTGTCTCTCTGATATCTCCGCCTGGATGTCTCAACGCCAACTCAAACTGAACATGGTGAAGACTGAACTCCTGATCTTCCCTCCCAATCCTTCCTCTCCCTCTTCCAGGTCAATTACCATTGATGGGGTCTCGATTCTCCCTGTCCCTCAAGCCCGCAGGTTGGGCTTCATCTTCAACTTGCACCTCACCTTCAAAACCTATATTGACTCCGTTGCCAAATCCTGCTGCTTCTCCCTCCACAACATTGTCAAGACCCACCCTTTTCTGTCTGTCTCCTCTGCCAAAACTCTCATCCACGCCCTAGTCATCTCACGCCTCGACTATTGTAACCTCCTCCTCGCTGGCCTTCCCCGCTCTCACCTTTCTTTCCTTATCTCTGTTCAAAACTCTGCTGCCAGGATCATCCACCTAGCCCGTTGCTCTGACCACATGCTGCCTCTCCTCTCCTCTCTCCACTGGCTCCTTCTTCCTGAGCGTATTCTGCACAAGCTTCTTGTATTCACCTACAAAGCCCTTCACAACCTTGCTCCCCCCTACCTCTCTGCCTTAATCTCCCTCCAAACCCTTTCTTGAGCCCTCTGCTCCTCTTCAATCCCCTCCCGCACCCTCCCATGCCTCCCCTGCTCCCACAACCGCCTTCGTCCCTTCTCCCTCACTGTCCCACACACCTGGAACTCCCTCCCTACCCTCATCCGCCTGACTCCCACCCTGCACACCTTCAAGTTTCTCCTCAAAACCCACCTTTTATGCTCCTCCCTTCCTGACTCCTGCTAACCATTCCCACCCAGGATTATCCCCCACCTGCTATCTGTAAACTCCCAACTTACTGTAACCAAGCCAAGAATGTCTACCTGAGTTCTCACACCCTCATGAATGTTGCATCCCTTGTCTATCTCTCTGTTCCTCCTTCCCTATCTCCCCTCCCCCTGTCTTTAGATTGTAAGCCCCCGGGCAGGGACTGTGTCTATCTCATTCTTTGTAAAGCACCAGGTACATTGCTCATGCTATATTATAATAATAATAATAATAATAATAATATTTCCAGGGACTGGAAATACTCACTGGGTTACCTAGGCACCGATCAGGTACATGTAAACCTGGAAAATTGATAACTTATTATACCAATTTTCTGATTTTCCTATTACCAATTGGTATATCAGGTTGGAAAAACGGGGGGGAAAAACAGGATGGAAATTTAAAAAGTTGGGACAAAAAGAAGACAAATTTCCAGGACTGGAAGTAGATTTTCTGGGATGGAAAATAAAAAAATAGGCATCTGAAATCAACGAATCAACACAGAAGTCGAAAATCAGTACTAGAAGTCAACATTCCATGGGACATCAGGTACCCAAACTGGGTTGCAACCCAATGTTATCAGGTTGATTCAGGTACAGGAAATTCATTGAGTACACCCATTTATGCTAATCCCTATGGTTGAAAAAGTCTGGATTTCTCCTTTTTCTTTTTTCTCAACAGAAGGACAGCTGCTAAAAAAATAAGCCTATTTCAGATCAACATTTCAATATTATTATTATTATTATTTTTTAAGTGCATGATATTCTTTTCTACACCTTTGCATGAGCCTGATTCCCTTACATTGTCAATCCTCAGCATATCAGGCCAATAAAATTATGGCTGGAATTTGAATGTTCAATTCAAGAGGACAAATAAAATGGCAGCCAACCAGCTGGATAATAAAATTAAGAAATAAATCATGTCTGTGACTCATCATATTATTTTTTTTCACCGTGCCTACATGATTATTCAGCCTAACAAGTAACAGGAAATCAGTAAACAAAATCTTTATTGTAGATGGGGAAAGTCCCAGAAGAGGAACTATGTTTGAAATAGATTGTTTTCTATTGACATCTGGGGTATCCTGCTACCCTCATTAGCCCTGCCAGTCGATTTCATGTTTGCATAATGAAAGTTGGTGGCAGCTTAGAGCCTGACATTAGGTTTTAATGAGTGGTTCTTACACCTATAGTCAAATTAGGGCAGCCACAAGGGCTTTTTTTTTTTTTTTTTGGCATAGCGAAACAGCACTAATGTGCCTGGAGTTTTCCTTTGCTAAGTATTGTGCGCAACTACAGTGCTATGAATAATACAGTCTGTTAAGCCCACTGCAACAATAGATCTGCATATTGGGAAGTGCAGTGAATTGGATAATAACTCTGGGTGAATTCTGGAAGCATAAATATCAGCAGGGAGTCTGTGAGTGAGTTTGTGAAGTCATTTGCCTTCTAAGATCAGTGAGAATGGGAAAAGAGTTGATCAATTTTCCACACAAATTTGCATATTTTTATTTTGTTACTTCACTTTTGGTATCTTTTTTCCCCTTGTTCATTTTGCAACTGTGGTATTTCAGTAACTTTTAAAAATCTATCTCAAACTTAAATAGGTACCCATAAAACAGGTATACCTGTTGAAATTGGGGAACCTGAACCATTTTGGATGGATGGGTACATGTTGCATGCCCAACAGGTTATCCGTATTATCATGTTACCATTTAAATAATAATAATAATATCATCTTTTTTTATATAGCACCCCCCTGCCATGGCACCCGGAGCACTTTACATACAACAATTTAACACAGCTTTTAATCCTCACAACAACCTTGTGAGTAGGTTAGGCTGAGAGAATCATGTGACTGACCCAAGGTCACCCAGTGAGTTTCTGACTAATTTTCTGGTGATTTTCTGATATCAAGATACCAGGTTTCATTACCAAGTAACCACTTACATGTTTTGACCCATTTTACCAAGTTTCCAATTTACCGTTTTCCATTCTTTTCCATTCATCCATTGATGGTTCCGTGGCCCCTCTTCTAGTGGAAATTTGGCAACACTGCTAAACTGGTAAGATGGTAAATTGGAATAGGTCATTAAAATGGAGATATGGTTCCTTGGTTATGGTAATACTCAATAATAATAATAATAATAATAATAATACTGCAGGTAGTAAGATTGTAACTGATAGGCTACCATAAATTGTGGGTATTTACCCATCAATGCAAAATTTGTTACCTATTTTGGTTCTAAATTGGTACTTCATTTGGTCGGGATTAACCTGTTCCACACTGCCCTTAATTCTTATCAGTTTTCTTCTGCGGTTCTAACAGTGGTGTGCAATAGTACTGAACAGTACCACTGAAGTAAACAAAGTACTGAATACTGTAAAATCAGAGTCAGTGAAATACCAGTGATGTTACCAACAAATCAGAGTAAATGAGATATCAAAGATGACATAACTAAAACAAGTATTCAGTTCCACAAACAAAGCAGGAAGTGAATAGCTCTTTGCATCTGCTTCATTACAATGGATACAAATATTTGTTCAATTTGATGTTCATGCCAAACATTAGTTTTAGTTCTGATAAGTTTCATACAACTTTAAATTGTTCAGGCTTCTTGTGCCTGTCAACATGCCAGATGCATCCTGATGTTATCCACAATGAGTGTTTACACACACATTTCTCCTGGATGTTTTCTGTTACATCCTGAATTTTGTGTGTGTCTAATCACTCACCTGAATCTTAAACATCCGGATCTTTGAACTTCTGCATAGAACTTCTCCCAGAACTTTTGTATGTAAAACGTTCTCCTGGTAAACTGCTTTACTCCAGGCAGCTGTGGTCACTTGGTTTCCATGGCAGCCTGTCACATTTACAGCTGCGGCTACTTTAGGCTGCCTCAGGGCAGTGTTTGTGTGAAAAATGCATCCGGAATTTACTTGTGGACTTATAAACCCCGAAGACTGAAAAATCCAGAACTTGAACGTGTGTGTAAAAATGCCCAATGTTAATGGAATCCCCGTTTACAGTGTAAAATTGAAGATTCATCCATGGGGAGCTAGTGTCAATGTTCCTTGTAGTGCTGAAAGTCAGTCCTCAGTTTCCCTCAGGAAACACCAAGGACTGGTGTATTCAGCCTTGATTTCCAAAGTTCTGAGGAAGGGCCCCGTAACTTCAGAACCTGGAAAATCCTTGGCTGAGTGCAGGGAAGGGGGCCAGAGGGCAGGGAAGCCGGGCCTGAGCCCAATGCTAGACCCCTGTTCCCCCGTCCCTGACTCCTGCTGGCAGGAGAGGGAATAGGCCGGCGGGGATGGGGGGCAGGGGACTAGCGGGGGAGTCAGGGGTAGGGTGGGTGCTTAGGCATAGCAGTGGGCCTACTAGGGGGGTCGGGGTGGGTTACTTACCTTCCGGAGGGGTCCCACACCAATGCATGGCCTCTTCCCAGCTGCTAACTTTGAAAGTTAAAAAAAACCTAACTGAGCATGCTCAGAAAGGGCCTGAGTGGCCCTTTTCAAAGATGGTACTGGCAGCATCAGCATGTGCCTCCCCAGTCACATTCATGCAGCACCTCGCCCTTCCCAGAGGGCTGGCCACCGGCACATTTGTTGGCCAGCCGGATCCAGTCAGAACCATGTTACCGGCAATTTTCCAACCCGAGTCAGGTTGTGAAGGTGACGTTTCGCTGTCACTTATGTTAACACCCACTGTTTAATGACCATCTGACCTTTTCTCTTTCTCTCTCTCTCTCCCTCTGTCTGGACTGGTCCGGTGATGCCATAACGTGATAAGCAATAAACGGTCATTCAGTAAATGGTGATCGGTAAACAGGAATTTCCTGTATTCTGGTTTGGTGGTTAGTCTCTGTAGCTACCATGTTGTTAACGAATAACGGCTACACCATCCAGAATGCCAGATATAAACCATGGGCAATTTTTTTCTATCTGTTTCAGCTCTACTATAGTCATCCTGCATCCAAGCCAGGAGTTGGACTAGATGACCTTGAGGTTCCCCTTCCAACTCTATGATTCTTTCGGTGCCATCTAAGTCTGGACTTTCAACAGCTATAATCCACATTCACATTTCATTGACCTTTGTGCCTCTCTCTCTCTCCGAATTTTCAGACTCTGGTGTCAGTTTAAACCATCATCCCCCTCACCAGCCCCACAGCGTGTGTTAAGGAGCCAACGATAGTAAAAACATTGCAAAAAATGTAATTAATATCTCCAAGGAGTAGCCAATTAAAAAATCAAATCTCAATCAATTAGACTCCCTAATTAGATATAAACTTTTGTGAAATGGACAGCAGGGGGGGAAATGCATATTAACCTCATTTTGTATTGTGGGATTTTGAAGCAGAAGTGAGCGCAGATGAATGAGTAGCATCTCCTATAATTAAGTAATAAAGCATTAAAACTTCATTGGTATCTAAAATAAATGTGACTTGAGAGTATAATGGATATATTGAGGCATAAAATTTTAGATCAATTGAAATGTACAAAGTTATGGTTGAAACAGTGTTAACTCTGATTTGCTAATAACCTGCTCTTATTGCAGCACACGAGACAATATTTAAATTGCTATTGGATAATATGTTGTGTTTGGCCTCAGTCTTGCAGTATGCAATGCATATTCCAAGTCTTATGGGTGGTTGGGTACAGACTGTGGAATAGGAGGGAAGCCAGTCAGTTACTACATGGACAACCATATGATACTTCAGTGAGGTAGCAGATCTGTCCCTGGATGCCAGAAAATCTGCCTGCAGGTGTTGCATTCATGAATCAAGATGTGCCAGTGGGTTTTGAGACCATGTTTCTACTTCATCCCTCACTTCCTACCTTGATTCTGGAGGCAGCTGTGTATATGGAGGAGGAGACATCGGTACCCAACCATGGGATCTAGCTATCATTGCTTTTGTAGGGATATACAAGGAGATGGGGGACAAATTTTTTATTCCTGATTTCTACTCTGGTTTCAGTGCCAATTTTTGTGTCTCAAACTTGTTCAGCCATCTCCCAGTCCCTCAGTATATTTATTAATTTGTATGTATGTATGTATGTATGTATTTATGTATGTATGTTATTATTTATCTGTTTATTTATTTATCGTGCGTTCCCTTAAGGCTCAGAATGGGTTACAACAGTTAGGGCGTTTTTAGACTGGAGAGCTTTCTCCCGCAGCTTTAAAATGCCCTGTGGGGCCAATCAAATGCTCCTTGCTAGACCAGAATTCACCCGAGTGCTGGGTGATGCCCAGAAGCTTTGAGACACAGACTAGGTAAGTCCCTGATAATGGAGGTCTTAACTAGTCTGCATCTCAGAACTTCTGAGAGTCACCTGGAACCGCTGTTTCCAACGGTGCCTGAGCGACTTCTGGACCAGAATCTGATTCCTCCCCATGGGGGTTTCCCCGAGCCGCATTTTAAATCAGCAGGGAAAAGATCTCCCATCTTAAAATGCCCTTTAAAAACATCTGTAGCAATACATTTACAAAATCAAAATATTAAAATATGCAAGTAAGAACAATATAAAACCCCCAACAACCCAACCCCATCCTCACCTTCCAAATTCCTGTCCAAACAGAAAGTTCTTACATTGCCTCTAATAGATGAGCAGGTTTGGACTCTGACAAACCTCCAATAGAATGGAGTTCAGGAATTGTGGGGCAGCCACCGAGAATTGTTCACCTACCTGCGCTGTTCCATCTGCTGCTGAGGGGGAGTCCACTGCTGCCGCCGCTGCCACTACTCCGTTCCCACTGCTCTGCTGGACCTTCGGGGTACCTGCGGGGAAACAAAAGACCTGTGAGTGCTGGGGGGGGGGAGGGGCTGAGAGGGAGCGAAGAAGCCAATCGCAAGGGCCGGCTTGTCCCCTCCCCCACCTGGAAGTAGTTGGGGACTATAAAGCCCAGCGGCCAGCAGTTCCACCGCAGGCCGTGAACTGCAGGCGGTGGGCCAAAAGGCCGTGGTCAAAGGGCTCAGCACTTAGGGGCACTTCAGGGCTGCAGGGGACTCAGGGGAGTTTTTTGGCAAGCAAAAGCTTTTTATTCAGGGCTAGGGAGGAAGGGTGGGGGGGGTGTAGGAGGGTTGGTTATAAGGTAGGGGGGTTGGTGAGGGTGTCCCAGTGCCAAACCCTGGTGGAAGCGGGGGAGGGGGGCATGGGGAGAGTTATTGGTGGTGGTGGGGAGGGTGCCCATACCCTGTGAGAGAAGGAAGTCGAATGGGGGGATATGTCTTGTGCTGGCCCCTGGTGGCAGCAGGATGACTGGGGGATCTGGAGGGTAAATGTGGGTGTGGTGAGGGAAGGTAAGGTCTCAGGGCAAGCAGCCAGGTCTGGGGTGTGGCAGGTGGAGGTAGTGGCGAAGGCCACTTTTCGCCAGTTATATCTGGTGCAGAGGCTGCGTCCATACGTCTCCGGCCCGGACCTGGCCTTCCTCATCCATGCCTTCATCACATTGAGGCTGGACTACTGCAATACGCTCTACGTGGGGCTGCCCTTGTTCCTGGTTCACAGGTTGCAGCTCGTGCAGAATGCAGCGGCCCAGCTCCTGTCTGGGACGGGCCATTGGGAGCACATAACACCTGTGCTCCGGACTCTGCACTGACTGCCAATAGTGTGCCAAACCAGGTTCAAGGTATTGGTGTTAATCTATAAAGCCCTTCACGATCTGGGCCCCTCATACCTCAGGGACCGCCTCGCCCTCCACACCCCAGAGCGACTCCTTCGGTCTGCCGGGGGTGCCTTCTTGGAGGTCCCTCGTGTTAAGTGGGGGGCCACAATAGAGAGGGCATTCTCGGTGGCAGAACTGCACCTTTGGAATTCCCTCCCGGAGGAAGCTCGCCTGGCCCTAAGCCTTTTAACATTCCATCAAATTTGCAAGACCTGGCTCTTCGCCCAGGCCTTTTTTTGGGGGGGGGGAGAGGTTAGGTTTTTTTTTATCTCCTGCCACCCTTATTTATTGTATTTTTTACCCTAGCCTGTTTTATCGTTGTGATTTTATGTGTGTTTTAATATATTTTTATAATTGTATTTTATGTCCTTGAAATTGTTAGCCGCCCCGAGCTGTTCTCAGGAGGGGTGGGATATAAATTGAAAAAATAAATAAAATAAATAAAATAAATTGTTGTACAAATTTTGTGGACACATGAGATTATACTTACAGTTAAGGTGGAGAATGGTGCTTGGCTGTCTCTGTCTCGAGACCTGTGGCTTTGATGTGATTTGAGACTCTGTGGCTTTGATTTTTTTTTTCTGTTTTGTTTTATATTTGAGCTCCTTCACACCAGGACAACAATGGCTTTGTCAGCTGATTTTTAGGCATTTGTCTTTGGGCAAATGCTCCTTACATAGGGAGTTCGAACGTGACCTTAGTTACGGAGTCCCCTAGTTTTCCTGTGGGATTCTCTGATATGGCTTCGCTTCCTAGGCTATTCTGTTTGAGACATGCCAGTTAGCTCTGTTTGGATTTCCTGTTGAGTTCTCTGGATAGTTTGTGGGCTTTCCTGTTGTGTTCTCTAGATGGTTTATGTCTGTCTCGGCTATCTTGTTTGAGATGTGGCGGGAGGTTCTTATCTGCTATTCCGTTGAGAGGATTCTCCAGATGCCTTTGCAGTTTACACTGTGGTGTTTTCTGTGCAGGCTGACTAACTAGTTTTTGTAGTTGTTTTGTTGACCTTGTTTGAAAAGTGTAGCCTTGATGAGTCTTAATAACCGTGATTTTGTCCTGGATGCAGCTGTTGAGCAGTTTGTCGAGTATTTATTTAATTCCTCTTGTGTGCCCACTGCTCTGTGTGATACTAGTACTACTGCTACATGGCGGGTATCTTTTTTCCTGCTTACTTTGCGAGACAAGTTTGTGTTGCATCTGCTCACTGAGGCCTGTCTTGCTTTTCAGGCAAAGGTTGACCTCAGAGAGGGGGTCTTTCAGATATGGCAAGTGATACTTCAGAAAATAAATTCTTATCATTGTTGGGAGGAGATGAAATATAGAGATGGGCGAACAGAACGGAGTTCGGAAATTAGGTTCGGTTCGGTTTGAAATTCGAGTTCAGTTCGGAAGTTCAGTTCGGTCGACCGAACAGACCGAGTTTGGTCGAATTCCAAACTTCCGAAACAAGTTCGGTCATTAAAAACCAGGTTTTTTGGTGTGTGTTGCCACTGGGGATGGGCGAACAGAACCGAGTTCGGAAATTCGGTTCGGTTTGGTTCGGTCTGAAATTCAAGTTCGGTTCAAAAGTTCGGTTCGGTCAACTGAACAGACCGAGTTCGATCCGAACTCCGAACTTCCAAACCGCATTCGCCCATCCCTAATGAAACATAAACTTGGGGCCTGGATAATTGTGCTTCATAATATAATAAACTTTATTTACTTAGCCGAAGACCATCAAAAGTACATAAAAGCTTAAAAGTACATAAAAACACAAACAAATAACCACCAAACAACAGGCAGGAAAAGTTATAAAAATATAATAAAATAATAATACAGTCCAAAATCCATATCCCTTTGCATACTAAACCGATCATTTAACCCAATCTATTCTAACCCCCTGGCACCAATCCACAGGTCCTACTCATTCAGTAGGGTCTGCTTGGTTTTGAATACATAAAAAAGAAACCTGGTCACATTAACTGAGGTATTACGATACGAATCCCGTACGAGTAATAACTCCAACTGCGATGGGAGCAAGCTTACTACTGAAGTGATCAGCTCAATATACAGCTCTCTCCTGTAAGCATATGCAGGACAGTCCAAAAGAATATGTGCCACCATCTCCTGGGGTGCTTGTTGCCCTATTCTTTTGCAATATTGGCATATCCTCTCGATCCGAGGTATTCCCCTCAATCTCCCCTCAGTAAAAGATGAAGGAAAGACATTGAATCTAGCTAGAGTTAATGCAACTCCGGTTTCCCCTATCCTGGGGTTAGACAAGTAAGTAGCCCCCTCAGTGGGAATCAATAGATTCATACATAGGTGGGCGACCCTTTGTGAGCCTATGTGCTTCTGTATGTATTGGGCTTTCTGATCCTTTTTCCTATGTTTAATCTCAGCCCAGGCATAGAGAAAAGGCTTGGACAATATGTAGGAGGTGGAAAATCCCATGGTATGAAGAATTTCCACAACCTTGGCTAGCCACTTACCAACAGCTGTAAGGAATAATCTGCCGGGCTACTGAGTCTGAGTCAATTAAATTAAGTCCATTCCATTCCTCTCATTAGGCCTGACTGTGGCTACTCAAAGTACTTTCCACTACCAGTACCTGCTTAGCCGATTACTATTCCCGAGTGTTGACAGACCTAAGTTATCTAGAGACACATGAAGCATCAGAGTTATGTTCTACTCTCCTTGAGGGTACTTAGTGGCCCAGCCTTATGCACTACATCATACAGAAGACGCAAGAAAAATGGTTTCTAATAATGGGGAAATGTTCATTTTATACATTCTCCCCAAATGAATGGGGGAAGTTATGTGAAAATGGCCCAATAACTCATAAAGAGTAGGGTCTTTTGCTCTCTTAGGATTCTTTAAAGAGAAAGAAGGTTCATAATTCTTGTTGTTCCACTGACAACAGTTCTGAAATTCTCCTCCTATTCCCTGGTCTTCCATCTGTTCCATTAACTCACAGCAGTCAGTAATAATACAGATGACAGAACCACCCCCATCCCCACCCCACCCCCAAATAGGTACCTATCGATCTTTTGGCTTCCTCCTTAAATTCCATTTTCTAATGTTCCATCAAGAAACTGTATGTTAAATCTGTCTGACTCTAAACCATGTTCAAGCCTGAGGCATCCCCAAACGGGTTAGTTTAATGTGCTGTTATTTCCCACCAAAAACACTTTCCTTTGCATTCTCAGGAAAGGATAAATGGTTTTGCATTACCAAGCACAACAATAAAATGTTTCTGCACAAATAAAGGATCAAATCTGGTGACACTTCTGTCCCATCAATTATATGAAATGGTCTTTAAAAATATATGAAATGGTCTTTCCTGGTCTTTAAAAACTAAAAAACTCTGTATAAAAGCATTTTGGTGATGGTTATAATGAAGGCTGAAATTAATATTCAGAATTAATACTAAATTCAGAATTAATACTAAATTCCTCAAATTTGGTGCACATTTCCCTCGGACAGTGACAAAGAAAAAAAGTCCCAGAAAGTGACTTTTGGGTGCACATTTCCCTCTGACTTTTTGGTGCACGTTTGGTGCATGTTTGGTGCACTTTTTGGTGCATATTTGGTGCACGTTTCCCTCAGACGTTTTGGTGCACGTTTCCCTCAGACAGTGCCAAAGAAAAAAGTCCCAGAAAGTGACCAAAATGACCAAAAAACAAGGTGGAAGCATGGTATCACCGGAAACTGAGAAAGTACCAATGGACACTCACAAGCATTCCTGAAAGGGTTGTTATTCCCTGCAGAATGGGAACACTTAATCTCTAGGGATGTGCGAACACGGTTCGGACGTTCAGTGTTCAGTCCAAACTCAGCCCGTTCGGACAGCTGAACTGAACAGCCGAACTGAACGCCCGAAGCCCCAACCACTTTGGCCACATTCGGCTGCGTTTGGATGAGTTCAGGTGGGAAAAACAGGGCTGGAAGGACCAGGGAGGAGGGGACACAGCTGAGGAGCAGACTTCCTGGTGCCAGGGGTGGATAGACTTGGAATAGCAGCCAGCTTGCCCAATCACCATCCCTCTTTTCCTCGGACCACTGGCTTCACACTCTGCGATTGGCCACGGACTAGGCTGAACGGAGCCAATGGGGCTTGTGGTAAGGCAGGGGCAGCAAGTAACAAAAGTCATTGCCCTCCCCACTTCTAACTCCTTCTGAGCTAGCCACTGATCCTGTCAGCAGGTGTCTTCAGAAGTCTCCCTCTCCCAGAAGTTTGTGTTCCTAATCCATTGCCATCCTGCTCCTATTTCACCTATTCCCACACATTTACCTCCATAGTTTCATTTATTTAGATGAAATTAGATAGATTTAGGTATTATAATTATTTTTTACCCTTCCCTGTGTTGTTTCTCCCTACCCTCCATTGAATCCTTCCCTCCTCCCTGCTCAGGCTGTTCCTGACCGTGATGGAGACCATCAGCTCCCCCATAGCCACCATCAGCCAGGTGACCCTTCTGGTTCAGACTGTCCTCAGGAGGCTGGAGGAGATTCTCCAGGGGTGGTATTGTGGCCCTCGGGGCAGGAAGCTGGGGGATGAGGTGGTTGCCCTGGTGCAGCAGCTGAAGGCAGGGCTGAAGGCGCGGTTCGATGAGCTCCTGCAGCGGGTGGAACACGTTTTGGCAACCATGCTGGACCCCAGAGTCAAGGGCAGCGTGGCACGCCAGACAGCACTCTATGGGCACTGGAAGGATGACCTGGTGGAGATGGTCTGGCAGGCAGAGTGGGCTCTTGAATGTGCACAGCAGCAGCAGCAGCAGCAGCAGGATGCCCTTGGGGGTGGTAGGAGTGGGAGCAGCCACTCCTTTCAGCTGGTGCAGTCTATCCCTGCCCCCAGCCCTAGCAGTTGCAGCAACACAGCCCCCTAAAAAAACACAATAGGGCTGTTTATTAAAACCTCCCCTATCGAAAAGGTTTTGTTATTGAAAATGAAAACTAAAATGAAAATTTGGTCCGAACTTCGGAAGCGCATTCGCACATCCCTAGTTCCAACCACTCTGAAAACTTTCTTCCTGGCGGAGTTGCTGCTTCTTGGGAGAGGGGCCACTGGGAGTTGAGGATGGCATCTCCTTCATTAGTAAGCCCTGCTTCTCATCCTGGAGACCCTGCCCCTTGCCCTTGGGGGAGGCGCATAATTGGGCCTTGCTACAACAATGCCTTGTCACCGTTCCTCCCTTGTCCATTCTAGAATGTAACTCCCTGAGATTAGAGATCTGTCTCTAACCATGGCTTTTCAGCACCAAGTACATTGCTAGTGCTATATAAAATAATAATCATAATACACTGTTGAACCCCCCCCCCTTGTTTATGTAAGATTCATGTGGCTCTGTTTTGCCAAACTTTTTAGTTTCTTTTAATGCTGCTTCATTTTAAGAACTAGAAAATGATAAATAAAAACGTTAACAGCCCATAACCATTAGGATTATATGGAGTATTGAAGTGCTTTCTGTTAGTTACGAGCCTGCCTCATTTAAAATTAGGTAGATAAATTAAACACTTATTTGACCAAATGGTGAAAATCTTATCTACAAAGGGATAAAAAAAACAAAAACTTTAAATGCATTTCCAACCATCAAAGTGAATGTCACAGTAATGATTTACACTTCTTTGAAGCAACACAGAGTTAAAATAAAGTCCTTTATGCCCTGTCACTAAATCCTCTGATATATATGTCATTAAAATAAAGTACGGAAGGAAATATGTGACTCTATCAGAAATTGAGGTCAATTAGGGACTCATTATGAAGGAGCAGTGAAATTGATTTGTAAGTTTATCTCTTCGGGCTGCTGCCTTTCTGCAGAGTTAATAATAAAATCTGAATTCTGACAAGGAGAGTCATTAAAGCACTTCATAGGCAAGAGTTATTCATTACTTTAAAACTTATTATCTGGAATTTATTCCCTTCTGTTAGCAAGATTTGTCATGTCCGAGAGAGTAACGGTTTTGAATACAAAATTGTCAGCTGGGATCCCTTGTAATGCTCTACCTTTTTAGCAGATTTACAGGCACTTTTACGGCTTCTCTGCACAATTTTAAAAATTGCCACCATTGAGCTGCACATGACTTCTTTTTTTTATTTCTCTCAAGGTTTGTATTCTTAAGACCTGTTTTGCAGGTTCAAAATGCTTACACCACATTTGTGTTAATCGCTAATGTTACAAAAACTGACAAGCAAATGATTATCGTTTGCTTTCATCTTGCACTTCTGACTGATGCAACTTGAAATCCTGTGCATCATTTTTTTTTCCTTTCATCAATTTTGTCTGCTTCAGATGTAAATCAGTAGGAGCGGTTTGAGGGGTTTCAATGATATTTCTTTATTGATTTTTAGGGATGGGCGAACGCGGTTCGGTAGTTCGGAGTTCGGCCCGAACTCGTCCTGTTCGGATGACCGAACTCGAACCCGAACCCGAACCCAAACATACCCAACAAACTGAACACCGAACGGCAAAATGGTCGAACAGTTCGGTCAGTTCGGATCACGTTCGGGTGAGTTCGGATGGCAAAAAAAGGTTCACTGGAAGGTCAAACATGACAGGGAGGTGTCAGTCACTGAGGAGCAGACTTCCAGGCACCAGGGGTGGAGAGGCTTGCAAGAAAT
>QEPC01006909.1:5474707-5485774 GCA_003113815.1 Sphenodon punctatus | reverse complement strand
GGGGGGGTGGGGGTGTTAAACACCCCCCCCAGGGATCGAGTCATACTTACCGGCGGCTGCGGGGACATCGCTCAGTCCCATCGACGAAGGGATGCTGAGGCTGCTATAATGTCCCTCAAACAAGGCAAGGGCACGCTGTTAGATTACGTGACCCGGTTCCAGCAACTGGTGGTAGACCTCCACTGGCCAAATGAAGTTTTAATCGTGCTGTTCCGGAAGGGACTGAGCGATGAGCTAAGAGACCAGCTGGGACCTATTCTGGATCCCAAGGTGTTTGCGGGCACCTATCTCTCTCCAGGCCAACTGCAACAAGCGACTGCAACAGAATTGAGTAAGGAAGTCGACCCATCGTATGAGGCACGAGATGGGTTGTATTTCAAGGAGGATCGAATAGTGGTTCCGCCTTCTTGCCGGAAGCATGTGTTGTGGGCCCTCCACGATACCCCTCTAGCAGGCCACCCAGGGCCTAGCCGAACTCAAGAACTTGTTCAAAGAACCTTTTGGTGGCCACACCTTGCACGAGATGTGCAGCAATATATCCAATGCTCTCTCCCTTGTGCACGAACAAAAATACCGCAGTTAGCCCCGGCTGGCCTTTTACAACTCCTGCCCCTTCCCAATGGCCCATGGCAACGAATTGGAATGGATTTTATTGTGGAACTACCCCCCTCCCGAGGGTACACCACTATCCTTGTGGTTATTGACCACTTTACCAAACTTGGTCATTTTGTAGCCTGTAAGGGGCTCCCTACTGCTCAACGCACCGCCCACCTCTTTATTTGGCACATAGTACACCTGCATGGGTGGCCCAAAGAAATTATCAGTGACCGGGGAGCCCAGTTCGTGTCTCGTTTCTGGAAAGCCTTGTGCAAGGCCGTGCAAGTTGCTTTGAAACCTTCCACAGGCTAATGGACAGGTAGAACGCGTGAACCAGTCTTGAACAATATTTGTGCTTGTATACCAACTACCTTCAGGACGATTGGTATGCCTGGCTCCCGTTAGCAGAATTTGCTTATAATAACACAGCAAATGCCTCCTTGGGAACCTCTCCATTTTACGTAACTTATGGGATTCACCCCCTAATGAACAACGTCGATGTAGCTACGACCCAAGTACCCCCTGCAGGAGCCTTAACCCTGCGTATTCAGGAAGCTCAACGCATGGCCCAACGTACTCTAACCCAAGCACGAAAGAAATATAAGCAATATACTGATAAACGGCACCGCCCCGCACCCTCCTTGAACCCCGGGGATTATGTATGGTTGGACCGACGGCATTACCCTTCAACACGCCCATCTCGGAAATTAGCCGATCGATTTATTGGCTCATTCCCCATTCAATGAAAGGTGAACGAAGTCACCTATACCCTGCAACTACCGGCTCTCTGGAAGATCCACCCCACCTTTCATGTCTCCCTTCTCAAACCCTTCATAGGCACCCCCGCAGCTCACCCCTCCACAGAGAGCCTGATCCCTATGGACACTGAGTGGGCGTACGAAGTGCGGGCCCTTCTAGACTCTAAACACATCCGTGGCCGCCTCCACTATCTCGTGGATTGGCGGAACTATGGGCCTGAGGACCGCTCATGGGAGCCCGCCTCGTTGATCTCGGCCCCCCGGCTGGTGCGTTTGTTCCACCTGCGGCATCCGGGCAAGCCCCGACCTTCCTGGACCCTTCCCCGGGGGGCTCGGCGGGGGGGTACTGTCAGGGTTGGGGGGCAAGGCAAGGGAAAAGAGGCAGTGGGGCTGCCCGCGGTCCCCACCGGCACCGCTTCCGGCTCGGGGCCTCCCCCGCGGCGAAGCTCATCCCCGGCGCTGTGCGCTCCTGGTTTCCCAGGCAACCAATTTGGCCGTGCGCAGGACTACGCGGTTCCGGGGGACGTCCAGAGGGGCGGGTCCAAGTCCTGAGCCCATGCGCCGCTCTGTGCGGCTCCAGCCACACCAGGGGGGCGTGGCTGACACTTCTTAAGCTGGCAGGGGGAGAATCCCTGCTGCCGGTAATTGGAGCTTGAAACTGGCCACTACACAAAGCTAAGTGATTGTCGAATTTGGGAATTGGAGCATGTGGGGAGGTGCTTGTGTGACGTGGGTGGTGTGGTTGGGGGAAAGTGCTTGTGTCTGTCCATCCCTGGTTTTCCCTGACCTTACTGGGGTGCGTGGGTGTGTGATTGAGAGAGCGAGTGCAGTGTGTGATTCCTGCTTACCCCTGCCCTGGGCGTGTCCGTTCCCCCTTCCCAGTGTGCGAGTCTCCCCTCTCCAGCTTCCCCTTCTCGGTTGGGCCCTCACCTTCTCCGCCACATTTGCCCCCACTGAATCCGTACCCCGAACCCTTCCTGGTGTGAGTGTGGGGCGGCGGCCTGTAGGGGGCAACCTCGGCCTCGGCCTAGTTTTGTGCTCCATGCCCAATGCTGATACATGCCCCGTTTCTCTGAAACATATTGGGCCACCACGTTATCCTGACGGGCTTATTTCCCCTGCACAAGGGGGGTGGAGCACAGGAGTGCGAGTGTGGGTGTCTGTAAACCCTATTCCCATGAGGACTAGCCCATCCCTTTTTCCCCTACCCCCTGACACATGGCTTCACCCCTTGCAGAGCACGGTGATGTCAGAATGCTCCAAAGAGGGTAAGACCTCTTTGTCTCTGGGAGTGTGCAGTTCATATCGTCAAAAATTAATGGAGCCCGGTTCGTTTTCATGACTAATGTTATGAAAACAGAGTTGTTTGCTTTCATCTGTTTCCCCCCCACCCCCCCGCATTTAATTTGTTAAAAATAATAAAAAGTTAAAAAACACTGCACCTGTGCAAATGGCCCCTGTAACCTTCTGTGCATGTGTTCTTCTTATGTTTAATGCTGGGGTTGATGGATCATTGATCCGATCTGACCCAGTATGATTTTTCTTTTGTTCTTATAAGCCACATGCAGCTCTTGGGCATTTCAAATGTGGCTTTCGGCCATGGCTGGTCCTGAATCCCATGACGTTTTAATTACCCTGTAGCTTACTTCATTGCACTTATGTCTCAGCAGCTGAATCACAGCTGCTCCTCAGAATCTCAGAGCATCAGCTCCATCAGCCAATCATGAAGCAGGAAAGGTGTGTGTGCACATGTGATGTGTGTGTGTGTGTTGTGGATCTTGGAATGAGCTGAAAAGGGTACCTAATTTGGTGCCTATGAGTAATATCTGCATTTTCAAGTACCTTTTTGGGTATTCATTCAATAGGCGGTAGCCCAGCCCCCCCCAGTTACCATCGGGTACCCAGGATCTCAAAATATCAGTAATTTCTGGCAGCGATTTATCAATTTTCCAGTTAATTTTTTAAAAATCAAGATAGAAAACAAAAAATTTGAGACAGAAAATTGAAAAACTGGGAATGGAAGTTGACAATTTAGAACCAGAAGTCAATTTTCTGGGACATCAGGTACCCAAATCAATTTGAAATCTGGTACCGTACTGATTTCTACCCCAACTTTTTGAGCAGATACAAATTTTAGGGATATACCCATTTTTGTGGGTACTCGTTTCAGCTCTAGTTGAGAACTTTGCTCCTGCCATCATATAACTTAGTTCAAGAAAGGAACAGATTTGTGGACAGAAGGACCATCAGTAACCATTATTATTATTATTATTATTAATAGACATTTATATAGCGGCAGTCGTGTGGCCTGGTGCTGTACAAAACACAGAACTAGATGCGGTCCTGCCTGTGGCTTACAACCTAAAAGACAAAAGGGTGGGGGAGACAGGGAGAGGGGACAGTGGGAGAGACAGGGGAGAAGACAAACAAACATTCAAGCGGATGCAAAATCTCAGGTACGTGTGCTTGGCTTGGTTACAAAGAGGTTGGTAGCAGCAGTCATCAGAGGAGGGCAGACAGTAAGAGTAAGGGGAAAGACTAGCAGGCATTGGGAAAGGCAGCAAGGAAAAGGTGGGTCTTGAGGAGGGATTTGAAGGAGCGGAGGGAGGAGGCAAGGCGGATGTGGGCAGGGAGGGAGTTCNTACCCTTCAACACGCCCATCTCGGAAATTAGCCGATCGATTTATTGGCTCATTCCCCATTCAATGAAAGGTGAACGAAGTCACCTATACCCTGCAACTACCGGCTCTCTGGAAGATCCACCCCACCTTTCATGTCTCCCTTCTCAAACCCTTCATAGGCACCCCCGCAGCTCACCCCTCCACAGAGAGCCTGATCCCTATGGACACTGAGTGGGCGTACGAAGTGCGGGCCCTTCTAGACTCTAAACACATCCGTGGCCGCCTCCACTATCTCGTGGATTGGCGGAACTATGGGCCTGAGGACCGCTCATGGGAGCCCGCCTCGTTGATCTCGGCCCCCCGGCTGGTGCGTTTGTTCCACCTGCGGCATCCGGGCAAGCCCCGACCTTCCTGGACCCTTCCCCGGGGGGCTCGGCGGGGGGGTACTGTCAGGGTTGGGGGGCAAGGCAAGGGAAAAGAGGCAGTGGGGCTGCCCGCGGTCCCCACCGGCACCGCTTCCGGCTCGGGGCCTCCCCCGCGGCGAAGCTCATCCCCGGCGCTGTGCGCTCCTGGTTTCCCAGGCAACCAATTTGGCCGTGCGCAGGACTACGCGGTTCCGGGGGACGTCCAGAGGGGCGGGTCCAAGTCCTGAGCCCATGCGCCGCTCTGTGCGGCTCCAGCCACACCAGGGGGGCGTGGCTGACACTTCTTAAGCTGGCAGGGGGAGAATCCCTGCTGCCGGTAATTGGAGCTTGAAACTGGCCACTACACAAAGCTAAGTGATTGTCGAATTTGGGAATTGGAGCATGTGGGGAGGTGCTTGTGTGACGTGGGTGGTGTGGTTGGGGGAAAGTGCTTGTGTCTGTCCATCCCTGGTTTTCCCTGACCTTACTGGGGTGCGTGGGTGTGTGATTGAGAGAGCGAGTGCAGTGTGTGATTCCTGCTTACCCCTGCCCTGGGCGTGTCCGTTCCCCCTTCCCAGTGTGCGAGTCTCCCCTCTCCAGCTTCCCCTTCTCGGTTGGGCCCTCACCTTCTCCGCCACATTTGCCCCCACTGAATCCGTACCCCGAACCCTTCCTGGTGTGAGTGTGGGGCGGCGGCCTGTAGGGGGCAACCTCGGCCTCGGCCTAGTTTTGTGCTCCATGCCCAATGCTGATACATGCCCCGTTTCTCTGAAACATATTGGGCCACCACGTTATCCTGACGGGCTTATTTCCCCTGCACAAGGGGGGTGGAGCACAGGAGTGCGAGTGTGGGTGTCTGTAAACCCTATTCCCATGAGGACTAGCCCATCCCTTTTTCCCCTACCCCCTGACACATGGCTTCACCCCTTGCAGAGCACGGTGATGTCAGAATGCTCCAAAGAGGGTAAGACCTCTTTGTCTCTGGGAGTGTGCAGTTCATATCGTCAAAAATTAATGGAGCCCGGTTCGTTTTCATGACTAATGTTATGAAAACAGAGTTGTTTGCTTTCATCTGTTTCCCCCCCACCCCCCCGCATTTAATTTGTTAAAAATAATAAAAAGTTAAAAAACACTGCACCTGTGCAAATGGCCCCTGTAACCTTCTGTGCATGTGTTCTTCTTATGTTTAATGCTGGGGTTGATGGATCATTGATCCGATCTGACCCAGTATGATTTTTCTTTTGTTCTTATAAGCCACATGCAGCTCTTGGGCATTTCAAATGTGGCTTTCGGCCATGGCTGGTCCTGAATCCCATGACGTTTTAATTACCCTGTAGCTTACTTCATTGCACTTATGTCTCAGCAGCTGAATCACAGCTGCTCCTCAGAATCTCAGAGCATCAGCTCCATCAGCCAATCATGAAGCAGGAAAGGTGTGTGTGCACATGTGATGTGTGTGTGTGTGTTGTGGATCTTGGAATGAGCTGAAAAGGGTACCTAATTTGGTGCCTATGAGTAATATCTGCATTTTCAAGTACCTTTTTGGGTATTCATTCAATAGGCGGTAGCCCAGCCCCCCCCAGTTACCATCGGGTACCCAGGATCTCAAAATATCAGTAATTTCTGGCAGCGATTTATCAATTTTCCAGTTAATTTTTAAAAAATCAAGATAGAAAACAAAAAATTTGAGACAGAAAATTGAAAAACTGGGAATGGAAGTTGACAATTTAGAACCAGAAGTCAATTTTCTGGGACATCAGGTACCCAAATCAATTTGAAATCTGGTACCGTACTGATTTCTACCCCAACTTTTTGAGCAGATACAAATTTTAGGGATATACCCATTTTTGTGGGTACTCGTTTCAGCTCTAGTTGAGAACTTTGCTCCTGCCATCATATAACTTAGTTCAAGAAAGGAACAGATTTGTGGACAGAAGGACCATCAGTAACCATTATTATTATTATTATTATTAATAGACATTTATATAGCGGCAGTCGTGTGGCCTGGTGCTGTACAAAACACAGAACTAGATGCGGTCCTGCCTGTGGCTTACAACCTAAAAGACAAAAGGGTGGGGGAGACAGGGAGAGGGGACAGTGGGAGAGACAGGGGAGAAGACAAACAAACATTCAAGCGGATGCAAAATCTCAGGTACGTGTGCTTGGCTTGGTTACAAAGAGGTTGGTAGCAGCAGTCATCAGAGGAGGGCAGACAGTAAGAGTAAGGGGAAAGACTAGCAGGCATTGGGAAAGGCAGCAAGGAAAAGGTGGGTCTTGAGGAGGGATTTGAAGGAGCGGAGGGAGGAGGCAAGGCGGATGTGGGCAGGCAGGGAGTTTCAGGCATGGGGCGCAGCGAGGGAGAAGGGTCGAAGGCGGTTAGGCGAGCAGGAGAAACGAGGGAGAGCGAGAGAGGGGACAATGGAAGAGCGGAGAGCAGGAATGCGTAGGGAAACCAGGTCCGAGAGCTAAGGGGGAATCACTGAAGTGTACAAATATGGACTTCCCTTCATTGCTGCACCTACAGCTCCTCTGAGAAAACAGTCATCGGTTTTAAATGAATATCTTATCCTGTCTCTCTTAAGCTACGGAAACCTTCCCATATTAAAAAAGCCAAATAAATCCCAGTGGGGAAATAAATAAATAAATAAAATAATAATACTAAAATAGCTCCCAAAACAATCAATATGTTTAGTTTAGTTTATAAACATCTTTGCCCTACGTATATCAAGTCCCCGCTGTTCTTGAAAGGATCCAGTGAGATTCAGTGCATTAAAGTGCAGGTTGATTTACTGTGTTCTTTGATCAGACACTCAAAAACCCACTTTAACATTGCACACAGGGCAACACTTACATCTAGCACATATATCATTCATACCAGGCTTGGAACAGATATTGTGCATCCTGGCTTATATGAGAGGGCCGTGTGTCAGCCTTCTGTATCAATGATCCTAGCTTCAATTTGAGAGCTCGCACCGTGAAATAAACAGCAATCCAAATGAAATGAGTTTGCCCAATATTGATTGTACTGGTTTGGCCCATAGGTCCGTAGGCTTGTGTGGAGATGGGGTTCTCCCTAGGTGTTCAGAAAAAAAAAGAAAACCAATTTGAGTCTTTGAAGTCATGCTTGCAAAGCTCACTGGAATTTCAAACCAGCTGCTGAATTAGCGGGGGCAACAAGGAGGCTTAGCTCTCAAACTTTTTATTGCCCCTACATTGGAGAGAAGCTATTAAAATGTTGTCGGGAAATGGCCAAATGTGAAGGGGAAGAAAAGGCTGGTAAATAGTTGAGACAATATAAAACAGGGGTAGGGAGGGAACCTTTTCCAAGGTGTGTGCTACCATGACAATTATTAGTGCAAGCTCCATTGGTCATTATTGTGACACTCCATTATGGGGTAAGGTCACATCAGACAGGGGCAAAGAGATTATCCCATCTTTTTTGATTCAGCATCAACCACCCATTGGTGCATCATGATGAGATCTGAAATGGGTAGCTTATTTCCTACCTGTAGGTAATACCCGCAATTTTGGATACTAAATTGGGTGCCCAATGGGCTACCCACGTACCAACCAGGAACCCATTTCCACCAAAATACCAGATATTACCATTACTCAGTTACCATGTTATCGATTGATATATAAACTGGGGCAATAAACTGGTAAAAGAATTGGGATAGTAAGTCAAAAACACGGTATTGGTAGCCAAAAAGTTGGTACTGGAAATCACAAAATCAGGGCAAAAATGGTATTTTGATACATCAACTTGTCAATCAGGCACTAATAGAGTACCAATTAGTACTCAATTTTTCATTTTGGATAGAGTACCATAATTTCAACGAGTTTACCCATTTTTGCGGGTAATCATTTTAGCTGTGATTATGATGTCATGATGCTCTATGGGGGATTGGGCCATGCTGGAAAGGGATGGCATAGTTTCTTTAGGTGCTTTTAGCTGGACAGCAGCTCCACTTCCACTCGCTTCACCCCTGGGTTGACTGGTTCATGTAGAGGTGCCTGCCAGATGTGCAAATTGGAGCAGGCAGTGCCTACTCTGGGGCAGATCCCAGAACATGTTGTGTGGAGCAGGATGGCCAAACCCAAGGCAACAGTCAAACCCAGAGCTGCTGTCCATATGTTGGGTGGACTCACGCTTCAGCTCCATGTCCAGCCAGCCATTGCCCCGGTCAGCACCATAGAGTTGTGACCTCCAGCCTAGAGCATTGGGCGAGTGGCCTCAACTCTATGGCTGGAGGCGGGGGGTGCCACACAGGTAGACTGCAGCCAAGGGACACCCGCCAGTCCATCTAAAGTGGACCGAAGCAGAGACGGAAGCAGGCGGATGCAGGGGTGCACTCCCATAGCAGCTCCAGGGGCAGGCAGGCTCTGCATCCATCTGTTTACACCCATTCTCTCTCCTCTTTTCAACATGTTCATACCCCTCCCCCCAAAAAACACATTCTGGCAGCACAGGGCTGCTGGGGATAGAGCCCGGTCCCCTTAACAAAATTCTACCCCTACCATTGACATTCCCAGAAAGGGAAATCCCAGTAGTATGAATGAAACTGTTCTGCGGTTTTAGGCAGCCAGGACAATCAGCATTCCAAGGACTTCTTAAAGATTTAGATAGCCTGTTTCAGAGACACAAAGCTTGGGCCAGTTTTGTCTTCCAAGCAGTGGCTGGATGCTCACTTGCCTTGCACTCTTGCTTCACTCTCCCCTGTGAGAGATGTCCTGTGCCACCTAATCAGAATTTGTTCATGCCTCCACTATAATCCCCTGATTCCACAATAATTCTCCCAACAGGTCCATTGTACCATGGCAAAAGTCTGTTAAAAAATGGCATGATTGTTTAGGAGAGTAGGGATGTGCGAATGCGGCTCAGACGTTTGGAGTTCGGACCGAATTCGACTAGTTTGGTCGATTAAACTGAATGTCTGAACCAAACTCAAATTCGACTGAACTGTTTGGTTCAATCCGAACCAGTTCAGAAGGCCAAAAACAGCTTAAAACATCGGTTTTGAATGTACGAACTCGGTTCGGAAGTTGACCAAACTCAACTGAACTGAACTTCTGAGCCGAACTCGATTTTTGAACCCAACCGAATTTCCGAACTCGGTTCTGTTCGCACATCCATATAGGAGAGTGAAGCCCAAGGTCTGCATCTCCGTAGAATCCTTATTATTATAACAAGGTTGGCATGTGCCAAAGGGAAGTATAATGTCTACACAGTCTACACAGATCAGTTGTGTGGAGGTGCGTGTTGCATAGAGCAAGACTGGATTTAATGCTGCCCAGTGTGCAGAGGGAGAAGCAGCACTTAAATGGTACATTTTATTGAACACTGAGGATCTACATGGTTGTGGATGGAGTTCCTTTGGCCATTGAAAAGGAAGTTGTGATGAATCTGCTAATTTTTTCAGAGAGAATTGGTAGCTGCTTATCTTCATCCTGGTGCTGCCTCACACCTGCAAGTACAGTTGTTTGACAGCTGTTGTTTTTATGCAAACTCACTGCAATAAATTGACAACAGAGTGTGTGCATCTCTGGGAACTGGAAAATTCCTTGAAAATAGCATTAAATATGGAAAATAATGTATAAGATGATGGTTGCAGTCCCTTCAACCTACAATTCTATGGCTGTGATGTGTTCTGGAAGCAAGTTTGCTCTAAATTAAGCTGCAGCAAGAACAGACCTGTATCTGCCCAGTAGTCCTAGTTACACCATGGGGAATCCCGCCCCCTCCCCCCCCTCAAATCCTGCAAGCAGTTATGTGAGTCCCTATAGGACCTACAGCGTCCAACTTCCACTGGAGGGTTTTGTTCAGAGTGCGAGATTCCTCAAGTATCTCAAAATACAAGAGACAGATCACCGAGTATAAGGCATGATGGGCAGCACCTTCCTGACATTTTTGAAGTCAGTGGCTTAGCAGTCCTTGATTCTAATGGACGAGGATCGTAACCCAATGAGAAAACTTATTTCCTTTCATTTTCAAAAATGAGGCACACAGCTCTATTGCTTTCAAAGTTATTCTTTTTACAAGCATTTAATCGGAGTGCATCAATTTGTTGTGGATTTTTTTTTTTTATGTTTTTTGTTTAAAAATTGAGAGTTCTTAACATCTGACCATCTTTTGCTTTCAGCTTGTTGTATGGGGAGGTGGCAGATGTGTTGCCCAATTAGGACTTTATATGGCTTTGGAGTAGTTGTTTAAGTGATCTATTACCACCATCTGATCTGGTTGGAGACAGTATCGGAGTCTTCCAATGTACAAGGGGGAGCAGCTGCCATCCACATGTGGCTCTGAAATACATTGGGATGGCTGCATTTATTAAGGAAAGTTTGCACAGAGTACATTGTAGCATTATTGCAGTTCGTGCGTGTCTCATAACCCTTATCCTTTCCACACGAACATTTAAGTGGATATTTGACCAAACCAAAAAAACCCAAGGCAAAACCTCCCCCACACATATCCATCAAATTTCCACTATCTGACATGGATCCGATCAAGTGGATAACTACCATTTCTCAGATATTGGTTTTGGATATTTTGTTCTGGTTTATTTCCATATTTTGGTTACTTTGTTTCAATGCCCTAAGGGCTATTGTGTATATGCCACAGCCGAAACAAAGGGTGTCTTCAGACGTTACGAGATCACGGTGAACCACGGTGAATACCCACCTGTGGTCA
>QEPC01006909.1:5464330-5474385 GCA_003113815.1 Sphenodon punctatus | reverse complement strand
GGGGTGACCCCGGCGGGGAACGAAGCCGGTGGTTTTGGTACGGGGCCAAAGGGCCCCGTAACATCTGAAAATACCCAAAGTAACCAAAAGAACCAAAATACAGGTGAACTAACCAAATCTAACTACCCACATAAGCAGCTATGTGAAGATACATTTTGCTTTGTATACGCTATGTGGAAACATAACTAATATCCCTGGGTACCAAATTTGCTATTCATTTCATGATATTCACTCAAAGGGACAGGTGTCCTCCATGCAACTAGGACCAATCTTAGACAGAGACCAGAGGGGTCTTGGCCCCAGGCCCTGCACTTCTGGGAGTCCCTCAAGACCCTCCTGGAGGGAGTCCAAGTAGCCCTAGTTCTCAGAGCCCCATGAGAGCTAGGGCTACTAGGGTGTCTTAAAATAGTAGCCAAAGTCTAGTCAAAGTCTCATGGCAACCCCCCCCCCCACAAAATTGTTCCTCTTTAAAGGGTTAAAGGGAAGGGACCATGTTAAAAGGGTAGGACTATGGGGGTGGAGCAATAGGGCCTTGACATTTTGCTCTCACCCTGGCCCCAGCAAATCCTAAGGGTAGCCCTGCATGCAACCTGGATGATGTTCCCTTTCAAATGTAGTTCAGTGTTGTTGCATGACTATTAACTAGGACAGTTACCAGGTCTGGGTGGAGAGCTATGGCAACCTATGAGGCAAGCTGTTGCCAAGTTCAAAATGGCTCTGATGCTTAACTGCGCGTCATCCCTCTCTGTGCCACAAGCGTGCATTTCATCCACTGAGCAAACTATTGCTGCTCTTGAAGAAGCAGTTGCATGGGGCCACATGAGAGGCTATCAGAAGAGAGAACCATTAGCAACGCTGCAGGGTTGTGACCAGGCAAGTGCATTTTGCAACCACTAGACCACAGGCCTTGCAAGATGAAAAGCAATAGGTAACAGCAAAAAAAAAAAAATAAATGAGAGAGAGAGAGAGCAGGAGAGAGAGAGAGAGCACGAGCAGGAGAGAGAGAGAACATTCCTCTTTTTGGTATGGATGCAAACCTTTCCAGAAAGGCAGGAATTATTCTGGAAGTTTTTCAAATTGGCAGCTTAGGGTTTTTTGTTTTTTTTTCCTAAACAGATTTGTCCATCCTTAAACAGCTGTCCCAGCTGTCCCTACTGGGAAAGTCTGCATCTCTTTTCTGCATGTCCCTGGCTGTGCTGAACTGGCATTTCCAGAACTAATTACCACATCCAAGTGTGCTCGTACACCCCAAAACACTAAGAATTGCTAATTCAGTGCCAACTCTGCTGTTTCACCAGCTTGGAAATGCTGGATCAGCACAGCAAGGGACTGGGCGGGGGCAGGGGGAGGAGCAATAGAGAGAGATAAGACATTACCAACAGGGATAGGCTACTAGACAGCTGCAAGGCGTGTGTGTGTGTGTGCGCGCAATGATTTTCATGGAAGGTGAATCCAAGGCTGTATCTCAATTAAGAAACAAACTACCCAAATAAGCAGCTATGTGAAGATACATTTGGGTGTCTTAAAAATAGTAGCTAAAGTCTAGCCAAAATCTCATGGTGAAAAACAGTTCCTTTTTAAAGGGTTAAAAGGAAGGGGCCAACTCTTAGTTGTTACATAGGAGTTATATATGAGAGGCATCCATATCCATGGGTATTTTTTTCATCCAACAGAGGACCTGCAGGCTCAGTGCTCACTCAGTGCCTGGCTGCCAGTGGGGACTAGATGTGGCGGGTAAGCCATAGGGATGTGCAAACACGGTTCGGAAGTTCGGACCGAAGTCGACTAGTTCGGTCGACAGAACCGAACTTCCGAACCGAACTCAAATTCGACCGAACTGTTCAGTCGAATTTGAACCAATTCAGAAGGCCAAAAACAGCTTTAAAACACCGGTTTTGAATGTACGAACTTGGTTCGGAAGTTCGGAATTTGACAGAACTCGACTAGTTCGGTCGACCAAACCAAACTTCCGAACCGAACTCGATTTTTGAACCGAACCGAATTTCCGAACTCGGTTCTGTTCGCACATCCCTAGTAAGTCAACTGAGGCTGAATCCAGGCAAGGTTAAAGTGTTGGTTGGCTAGTCCTGCCACCTCAGCAGGGGGAAGGGGAGGACACACCCGGGCCATCAGTGATAGGGTACAGCTTCCCCTGGTTACTCAGGTCTGTAGTCTTGGGGTACTCCTGGATCGTGAGCTGCATCTAGAACATCAGGTCTGGGTGGAGAGCTACTGGCATCTGTGAGGCAAGCTGCTAATTTCACTGCTACCGATTTCCTCATGGAAAGCACCATGCGATGAAACCTTATGAACATATCATAGGGTTTGACAGCTCCTCGAGAATGATGTGGTCCAGCCCTCAGACTCCCAAGACAGGATGTTTTAATCTGCACCTACAGCATCACAGACAGATGTCGATCCAGCCAGCTTTTGAACACATCCAATGGCGGAAATTCCGCTGCTTCCTTATGCAACCTATTCTGCTGTCCATTTATGAGGTTATAATCATGGACTTAGGCTGGATTTTGACTTAACTCTCAAATAAAGTCACCAAATCCAGGACTCTTCCCCGCACTTCATCCCTATTGCTCTACTAATTCCTTTACAATGATTTGTCCAAGAAATCCACAGGTAATGCTTTGAAACTGATGACCTCTAGACAATATTAATTTATGCAGGTTAAGCTGCAAAAGCAGAGCACTGTTATACCTTCTAGAAAATTAAATATTCCTTCATTCACCGCGAGCAAATCACCTTCCCTTTAATATTAGCAGCATCTTTCTTGTGTTTGTCTCCCTTAGCATTGTAAAGTGTTGCTTCACACACTGTCTAGCTTGATGGAAAGGCATTACAGTAGTACAGGATAGGCTCTTCACTCAACTTGTTAAGAGCAGTCACCCTTAGCCCTACTTCCACCCGGATATCCTGCCATCTGACACTGTTTCACTAGCAGAGTGCATTAATTGTATCCAGTGCCTTAATTCCTATTTCCCTTAGGCTGAATTTATCTCTGGGCTAATGCAGAGAGATAAAGGACTTCCTGTTAAGTCCACGCAAAAGCCTGAAAGGCAGATCTCTGCCATATAATCTCTAAACGTGACAGAGAGCTGGATTCTTGGCTGCACCTGCTCTCATGAAAGCCTTCGGCCACTTTCACACTGGATTAGTTGTGAAATGAGTACCCACAAAAAAATCAGATTCTCCATCGAAATTATGGAAATTAACCTGACCCGGTAAAATGAGGCACTGAATATTGTCTTTGTTTTATTTGTGTTGTAAGCCGCCCCGAGATGCCGTAGGCAAGAGGGGGCGGCCAATACATTTAAAGAAATAAATGTCAAGAAATAAATAAATTAGTGCTGAAATGAGAATGTTGTGCATTCTTGCGAGAATCTGTGACATTTTAGTGAGAACCTGCAACATTCTTGCAAACCCTGGTGAGATCGTGTACATTTTAACTGAGGTTTTTGAGAATCTCGTGAGATCTTCGAAAATCCCCCAAATGCTTTGTGCTGTATGCAAAATGGCTGACACGGCCATTCTTCTCATGTGCGCTCCCTGGTGGCTATTTTGCACATTGCAGAATGTTTTTTTGAGGTTTCTCAAAGACTCTTACGAGATGTGCATGCACAAAATGGTCTCCACGATCATTCTGTGCATGCAAGGCCCCCTGGCAGCCATTTTACACATGTGCAGAAGGTTTGGGGGGCTTGTTTGAGGTCCACAATAATCTCATCGAGAACAGCGCTGAGAACGCCGATTCTCATGATAGTCTCGATCCTGAGCATCTTGACAAGAAGACTGTTCTCACTGAGATTCTTGACCAGGGTGAGAACTCATTTCAGCCCTAGTACTATCCCCTATTGTTTTAGTTTTAGTTTTCATTTACCAAAAAAAACCTTAGTTTGGGGTGGGTGGGTTCATAAATGACCCTACCAGGGGGGTGGGAGGGTGGGTTCTGTTTATTTATTTATTTTAAATGGTTTTTTTTAAACCACAACACATGTGCAAAATGGCCACTAGACCATTCTTTGCCTGTGCAGCCCTTTTCCAAAATGTTGCTAGTGCTGCCTGCCATTTTGGGGAAGGGATGTGCAAGTAAACTTGGAACCCCTCAACACAAGAGACTACAACTGGTTCTTCTTGAAAACCTGTTTAGGTACCAAAAAGTGCCTGAAATATTTGGTCAAATTCAGGTCCTAGAATTTCATTTCAATGAGTCCACCCTTTTTTGTTGATACTCATTTTAGCTCTATCCGGAAACAAATACGCTTTTTAACACTCGTTTCTTAAGACAGAAGGAAGGAAAGAACTTGATTGTAGTATTCCTACTTAACAAGGAACAGAAACGAACACATTTCTCTGCTTGCTAGACTTCTGCTGTTTCCAGACTGCCAGTCGCACCAATACCTGTTAGACATGATCCTGAGCAAACTCCTTGCCAAACTTGTTTCTGAAGTGTGCTTCTCTCTGGATTCTCATCCACAACTATGGGGTTAAATCCAGTTTTTGTCAAGGTCGGTGCCCCAGATGCTCCTGAATCTCAGAGTAAATATGCAAGCTTTGCTTCCCATAAGCTCTCACTCTACAGGAAAACATTTTGCTTGGGGTCACCATAATAGGATTTGTGTTCACTATGGGTAGGGTTCATGCTTTGGCTAAGGCAACATTCAGGCGGGAGCGGGGGGGTAATTTACTCCTGTCTCCTTCTTGCTAGGTAGGGTTATTCCACTGAGCGGAGAGCTTTTGCCTTTCCTTCTGGTATCTACATGCATCATCATTTTAGTGGGGGTTAAAGCTAAATGATATTTATTTATTTCATCTTATTATTCTACCCAATCCTGATGGCTCAGAGCAGGTTATAACACACAAAAATATAAACAACAACAACCCATCGGTCCAAACCTCCCCAGACCCTTTCCCCAACCTCCTCAAACCCTATCCCTGCTTGCTAAATACTTAGCCAGATACAAATGTCTAGGGATGGGTGAACAGAACTGAGTTCGGAAATTTGGTTTGGTTCAAAAGTAGAGTTCGGTTTGGTCGACCAAACTATTCAAGTTCGGTCCAAACTCCGAACTTCCGAACAGAGTTCAGAAATTCAAACGCCATTGAACTAAATGGAATATTATCTTATAGCGATGGGCGAACAGAACCAAGTTGCAAAATTTGGTTCGGTTCAAAAATCGAGTTTGGTTCGGAAGTTTGGTTCAGTCGACCGAACTGGTCGAGTTCGGTCTGAACTCCAAACTTCCAAACCACGTTCGCCCATCCCTACAAATGTCTTACATTTCCTCCAGAGGTTGAACAGGCTCAATCTCTGGAGAAGCCGCCAGGGAAAAAGAGTTCCACGAAAGTGGAGCAGTAACCCAAGAATGCCTTGCTGCACACCCTGACTATATGGAATAATATGAAACAACTTTTTTAGTCATCTTTACTTTGCAAAAATCCTGAAAACTCCTTGGCTTGGGGAGTTGTTCCTGGGAGTCAACATAGAAAGAAAGTAAACAGAGGGGAAACATATGGAAAGGAAATGAGCAAAACAAGGAGGATTACAATGAATTAAGAGTCTTGAGTGAAACAAGCAGTTTTAATGGCCAACTTACTGTAAAATCCAGATGATTTCTTGATGTGAAGGGAATAGTGATGACCTACTGTCAGAGCATTCCTTGATGAGCAGTGAAAAGCTTGGGCAGAATTTCTCTTAGATGCTACTGGAAAGAGCGTGAAAAGAATAGAAAAGTACTGCTCTCAATAAATAAAACCACAGACTTGGAAGAGTAGAGCTGAAACAGGTACCCGAGTTATTACCCACAGACAATGCCTGCAATTTCAGATGCTGTGCCTGGTACCCGATGGGCTACCCAAGTGCCAATTGGGTATCCAATTACCCGACAAATTGGGAATTATCATTGCATGTTTATTGATTTACTGATTTGCTGACTGGTAAATCTGTATGGGAAATAGTGAAAAATGGGATGATAACTCAAAAGACAGGAGAGAATTTTGGAAAATCAGTACCAGAAGTTGGTATTTCAGGAAGGCTCGTAAGTCGGCAAATTGGGACATCCAGTAACCTGTTGGGCACAAATTGGGTACTGGTAAGTAGGGGTGGACCTCTGGTGGAAATTATGGATATGGTTCTGTTGCAGTTCATATCTGTAAATTTCTGGATTTAAATACAGATTCATATTATGGATCTGTATTTAAATCCATTTAAAAATAAAAAATAATTTTAAAAATTTAGTGCGCAAAACGGCTACAAGACCATTCTGCACATGCACACCCTTTTCCACAATGGCGGTGGCAGCAACATCGCTGGCATTTTGGAATGGGCCAGCCAATCTGCATATGCACAGCGGCCACTTGGGTGTACATGGATTGCTACCCTGCAAGCTCCATTACCTTGTTATGCTTAGGTTGACAATTCATCTTTTTTGAGTCTTTGAACCAAAAGGAAGAGGGTCACATTAGAAAAGGAGAGGAAGAGGGATTATCTCATCTATTTTGGACATGGTCACACCTTAGGGGTGTCAGCCCGCACCAATTTTCGGATACAGGCTGATACGGATGTGGTTTTTTCAGATTTAATTACAGGTATGGTTATGGTTAAATCCAAAAAACAAAACAGTTACCCCCACCACCAAGGCTCATCTTTCCCACCCACCACCTCCCTGGGGCCCTGGTATGGTACTTACCGGCTTCAGTGTGGGATTGATTGAAGGTTTGATGGGCTGCTGCCTGACTGAAGTTCCGGGGAGGCGGGATCCTCTTGTGTGGAGAAGTCCCCACGGCAGGCTCCCTCTCACCACGGTGCACTGTGGAGGTCCTTGCTCGACAGCATGCATATGCAAAATGGCCACTGAGGCATTCTTCCCAAAATGGCACTTCATACCCATAGTTGCCATCCCGTTGTGACCACGGGTGAAACGAGAAGCATTATAACTTATCGCTAGTAATACCAAGAATCCAAGAACTGGGACCAAGATCTCGATGAGATCAGCCATCAACAGCCACCTCAATTTTTTCATAATGCAGCCGCTATTTTGCACATACACGGTACAGCCACAACCATTTTGCGCATGTGCAAATCAGACGAAAATGTTTTTGATTGATTCTGGCGAAATGGAATTGGAATGTTCCTTCATTCAGTGTTTTGCTAGAATTGATGGATTGACCAGATTCCTTTGGACATGGAATATGGTCATAAATGAAAGTTCACCCATCCTCAGTGGAAACACAAGATAGAACACCAAGCCACCTGCCACTATACTCAACATCACTACTTACACATGCCAAAAATTTACTCACAAGCTGGGCCAAAGCCTGATTGTATTGGAGTCTTCCCACACGCAAAGACTGATGCGTCCGGATTCTTCTGAGCCCAGAGCCAACGTGTAGGGGTGGCCCAACCCGGCTATGGAATGCAGTGATATCACGTCACTCCACAAGGGGAGGAGCTATGACAGAAAAGGGGAGGAGCTAAAGGGAGCTAAAGGGGTGGAGCTAAAGAGGTGGTCCTGGAAACAAGGTCCCAAAAAGGAAGCAGCCAAACCTGTGTGTCGAGTGGAGCTCAAGCTGTAGCACTCAAGACTGAGGGCCCCAAAGTTATGAATCCCTAACCCTAACAGCAAGCTAATGAAGGGAGAAACAGAGGAATTTGGTACAATGTAAATCATATTGAACTGCACTACTGATGAAATAAAAGGTGAAGGGAAATTGAACAGAAGGATCTAAAGCCTGGTATTTCGGGAAGAATAGAGTGACATGGAGTACATGGTCCTGATCCTGCTAGGAAGCAGTGGGGGTAAGGGGCTTGTTTGCTACAGCATCCCAGAAGGCCTATAGGAAGAGACGGTTCAGTGGCAGCCCTGTGCTGCATTAGCACACCCTGTTCCCAAATAATCTTGACTGCGTGCGCCAAATCCCACCCGTTCCCCATTCTCTCTTCATGGCAATATCCAGCTATCACTGGCCACTTGTAGCCTCCCCACCCCATGGCGGGGAGGCTATAGCTGCCGGCTTCTAATCCCTCATGCAAAGGCTTTTGGTTTTTTTTCCTGGGTGGATGTAGTGTCTTGTTTAGAAATAGCAGCAACTGAGAGCAGAACAATAGCTCCGTCTCTTTTAGAAAGCAGAACGTGTCTGACTCAACTAAGAGCTCAGCGGGACAAGGTTCAGTTGCTTTGGCAAAGCACAAGAGAGAATCTGATGTGAAGGAACAGCAGGATGACATAGCACTGCAGGGCCCGGCTGGAGTCGAACAAAGCGAAAGATTTGTCACTAGGGGGCAACACAGTATCAGGTAAGCGCATCAAGGTTCCCCTGGAAATCAAGGAATGAGAGTGTCCCACCGTATGGAGGGGATAGCAAGGCAGCCTGGTGAACCACTGCAGAGGAACAAATGAAGTTTTACTGACCTTCCTTGTCAGATTGTAAATAGACTCAGCAATGAGGAGGGGGCGGTGGGAGCTGAGGAGGGGAGCCCTGCTGCTATGATTACATCAGTAATACCGGCTACAACGCAGTATCAGAGCTAAGCTGTTTTCTGACTAGAGGCGACAAGATAGGATTGTCTTCGCCGCTCAGGGAACAGATACGCAAGCGGCCGAGCACTGTAAGGGTTTCAAGCAGCGATCCAGACTGGGGATTTAAGCCTATCGAGTCTAGATTAGAAATCAAACTTAAGCTTAGAGGGACCCAATTCCTCAACAGACTATCTGTACTGGGCTCTGGGCAAGGCTCATTCAGCAAAGTGGTTTTTCCTTCCCCTTAAATCACGGCAGAGAGAAATCCCCACCCCCATCCTAGTGGCTGGATCCCCATTCCCTCAAGGCTCCATGTGCTTTAGCATCCTGCAGGGTGTGAGCATGACCTCATGTCACCTAGGTAGAGGGCACGGCCACCAATGTGGAAGCGGCCGAGTGTCGCTCCTGAGAGAGTCTGGGGTGGGTGCAGAACAGCTACCGTGGAGTGAAGGGGCTCTATTGAACTCGGGCTGTGAACTCTGCGGGGGCCCTTTGCCAGTAACATGAGCGCTGCTAGGAAATTTTTAGAGGGGGGAGGGAGCAGGGTCAGCACCCCTACCCACTCTGAACATTTCCAAGTGGTGTTCAGACTGCTCTGAACATTTCCAAGTGGTGTTCAGACTGCTTGCACAGGGGCAGGGCCCTGTCAAGGAAGTTTTCAAAGGGGAGTGCTGGCCTCATTGCTGGAGAACCAGTGTAGCCTACTGGCTTAGTTGCTAGCCTTGACCCAGGGAGACCGGAGTACCAATCCTGTCTTAGCTGTGAATGCACCAGGTAGCAAGGTCCCCCACTTTACCATGGCTAAGTGTATGCGGGATCAGGCCCAAAGTAGGATGGCACTCCAGGGCTTCACATAAACAGAGCTTATTTACACTCCAAGTACAGTCAACGTCTCAGGCCAGGCACCAAACCTCTGGCCAATCATTGTCCATATGCTAGAGTCTAGCCTAACTACAATCAGAATTCCAGGGTAGCTCTTTGGGCAACTCACTTTCTGTCTCACATCAGGCTTCACACTTCAAGGCCTTCTGGGTCAGCATCCAGCCAGGCAGCCGCTGGCGGTGATGCACACTCCACAACAGTCAGGAACAGACTGCTCTCAGCCACCTTTCTTCTGTCTGCTTCTTCTTCTCTTTATATGCATCAGGCCACGCCCCATGCACAGCCACTTCCTATTTGGTGGCCATTTTAATGGTGGTCATCATTTTGTGGCTTAGCCCTGCCACAGACATGTCACCATCTTTCTTCTTGGAACTCAGCATTCAAATCTCACCCTAGCCAACAAAGTCACTCGGTGTTAGCCCTTAGCCGCTGCCGCCGCAGGCTCCTTATGGAGTACCCGCGGAAGGACCCCAACACATTGTACCCCACTGTCCTGGCACAGGATACAGCTCCTCTGCCCCCTGCCATGACCCTGACAACGCCCACAGCAGCACTGATGTCAGGACAACCCACGACAATGGGGCATCGGCGGCAGAACGCTCCCGGTATGATGTCAGACCGTCCTGTCCCCCACAACGCCGCTCC
>QEPC01006909.1:5439846-5464230 GCA_003113815.1 Sphenodon punctatus | reverse complement strand
AGTGGACTTTTTGAGGATGGGGGAGACAGTGGCGTGTTTAAAGGCAGAGGGGAAGGAGCCGGTAGAGAGGGAGAGGTTGATGATGTGCAGGAGGGGAGGGGTGACGGTAGAGGCAATGGAGGTCAGGAGGTGGGAAGGAATGGGGTCAAGGGGGCAAGTGGAGTGGTTGGAGGAGGAGAGCAGGGAGGAGATTTGGCGGGAGGGAAGGAGGGCAGGAGAGGTTGGGGGAGGAGGGGGGGAGTAGTAGGGAGAGAGGACTTGGAAGCAATTTCAGGCAGATCTTGTCAATCTTAGAGGTGAAAAAGAGAGCAAGATCCTGAGCAAAGAGAGAAGAGGGAGGAGGAGGACAGAGGGGTTTGAGAAGGGAGTCAAAGGTGGAAAAGAGGTGGCGAGGGTCCCGGGAGCAGGACTCAATGTGAGAGGCATAGTACTGCTATCTAGTGAGGGAGATAGCAGAGTTGAGTGATGAGTGGCAGAATTTGAAGTGGAGGAAGTCAGCGCGGTAGTGGGATTTGCGCCAGAGGCGTTCTGCAGCCCGCATGCAGGAGCAGAGCCAAGGGCGAGGGTTACGGGAGCGAGCTGGGAGGGAGGAGAGGGAGGCAAGAGAGTCGAGGGTGGAGGTGAGAGAGGAGTTGAAGGTGGAGATGGCAGAATCAGGGGAGAAGGAGGAGAGGACTTAAGGGAGAAGAGGGGAGAGGGAGGAGGCAAAGTCCTGGGGCACAATGACCTGCAGATCGTGGAAGGGACAGGGAGATGGGGAAGAGGACGGGGAGCAGTGGGAGAGGTTGAAGGAGGCAAGCAAATGGTCAGATATGGGATGGGGCTCAAAGGAGAGATCGGAGACAGAACAGTTCCTAGAGAATACGAGAGTGACCATCAGTGTGGGTGGGGGAGCTAGTCCAGAGGTGGAGATTAAAGGAGGAGGCTGGGGAGAGGAAGCAGGTGATACCAGGCTGAGAGGGTGCATCAACATGAATGTTTAAGTCACCAAGGATGAGTGTGGGGATGTCATCGGAGAGGAATAAGGTGAGCCAGGATTCAAACTCAGAGAGAAAGGAGGAGATGGAGCCGGGGAGGGGTAGATAACAGAAACACGGAGGTGGAGAGGGAAGTAGAGGCAGACAGAGTGAGCCTCAAAGGAGGGGAAGGAGAGAGAGAGGGGGCAGGGTTTGAAACTGGCAGGAATAGGCGAGGAGGAGGCGGCCTATGTCACCCCTCGGCCTTCGGCGCAGGGCTGGTGGGAGAAGGAGAGACCTCCATAGGAGAGGGTGGCAGGGGTACAGAGTCAGTGGGGGAGATCCAGGTTTCAGTGAGGGCGAGAAGGTGAAGGGAGCGAGAGAAGAAAAGATCATGGGTGTAGGGGGCTTTATTAGCAGAGGAGTGACAGTTCCAGAGGGAACAGGAGAATGGGAGTTGATCAGGGGGGAAACAGGGAATGGGTATAAGATTAGGGGAAGGGGGTGATTGGGTCGGCGAGAGAAGGGCACTGGGGCAGAGGGAAGAAGTGCGGGGGAGGAGGAGGAGGGGGTGTGGCGACGGTGGGGAGAGTTGACAGGCTTAGTGGGAGGCAGGAGGAGTGGGGAAGGAAGTAGGGGGAGAAGCAGGTGAGAGGGAACGGGGAGGGAGGGGACGAAGGGAGATGGGGTGAGAGAGAAGGTCAGGCATCTTGGTGGGTCAGTTACAGAGGGGGGAGGGATGGGTCTTGTGGTTGTGATGATGGCCACCTCCATCCGCTAATGATCTGCCAATGGAATGGGGGGTGGGTTGGCCTAGTTTGTGACTTTCCCTTCTTGGATTATGATGCAGTCATTCACTGCAGAACTCCTGACTCACTGAAAAAGACTGCAAGAACCTTCTAGCATGGAAAGGGTTTGTTATCCTTATTTGTGGGCAGGGGAATGTTTCTAGCACAAATAGTTTTATACAGTTTGGGTTTTATTCCATTTTTTAAGTTTCTTTGGAATTCAGATTTTTAATTCAATCAGCTTACTAAAATAAATTTTGTCTAATATATTCCGGATTCTTTCTGTACCCCTGATGAAGGGTTGGTACCCAAAGAGCATTGGGTTGTATGGGTTCTTCATTGTATATCATTGTGAGTGTATGTTTTTTTATCTTTTGTACACACCATATATTTACAGTAAATGTTCTTTACATTTATAGATCAAACATTTATTCATAAACTGAACATGATGCAAATCCAACAGCATTTCTATTATCCAATGACAAGGGGTTAGCTGCTAAGTGAGGCTTTCTGGTTTGTTATGTGCTGGTGTTTAGAGTGTGCCTATTGGTCACACTCTAAGGCCACTTTCAGAAACGCTCCCCCGCACATATCCTGGCTGCGGGGGGGAAATGCGCAGCCAGAATATGTGCAGGGATCGGCTGGTCTGAAAGCCCCCCTCCACCAACGCGGCTTTGCCGGCAGAGGTGCGCAGAGATGCAGAGCTCGATCCGCAGCCCGAATATGCGTGGGGCATGTCTGAAAGTGGCTTAAGAGTGCAATCTTGTGGGTGGCGTAAGCCATGCCTACGCAGAACTCCCACGCTCAAGCGTGCATGCACGCGGATCCAGCAACCCACATGGGATAAAGGTGCGGCCCCTGCAGATGCGACCTGCCGCCCCCCCTGAGCCCACGCACCCCACGGCCAGGAGGATGGAGCAGGAATGGTGCCTGCTCAAGCCCCTGGGCCACAGGGTGTGCGGGCTCGGGGGTTGCACGGCACTGGTCGTGATTTTGCCCCACGTGGCTTGGTGCGTGCGCACCCACCATCTGGCCAAACACTGACTCTGTGGGCAGCATATACTGGCCACAGGATTGCACCTTAAGAGGGTGTCTCCTGTGTGACATGGGGAACCCTGTTTAGCCAAGCTGCCTGAGCAGCTTTATGCACTGAGAGAGCATGCCCAGTTGGGACTACAAAGCCTTCCAGAGACAAAGGGGGCGATCTCATGCCATTGTGCACGCTACGCACATCCTGCGCACGCGCCTGTGCGTGCAAACTGCACACATCTCCATAGGGATTGCATTGTGCCACACGGATCCTGTATGGAACCTGCATGGATCTCACACAGATCCCGCTTGGAATTGCGACCATTGTCCTTAAGCATCCTCAGTTCGGCTGCTGCGCTGCTTCGGAGTCTAAGTCCCCAGGCATGCTCAGTCGGTGAGCACTCACTGAGCAGTGCAGAACGAGCAGGCCCAAGCCCTTTACAAAGGCTGAGCTCATTCCAGACTGTGACTTTAGGAAAAGGAGCTCTCTGCAAAGGCTCCAAACCAGCAGGACACGCTCCTGAAGCCTGGAGATTGCCAGTAGGGATGGGACTATCGGTAAGTTATTGGTTATCGGTTTATTGGTATCGGATTAATCTGATATTGGATTTATCGGTATATCGTTTTTTTAACATTGCCGATTTTTCAGATCTTTAACATTGCGGCCATTTTTAAAATGGCTGCAATGTTAAAAATCCAGAAAATCGGCAATGTTAAAAAACTGATATACCGATAACGATATTATCGGTATTATCGGATTAATCCAATATCGCTAATTATTGACATTATCAGATTAATCCGATACCAATAGTCCCATCCCTAATTGTCAGTCAGACAGACTGCTACCCTCCGGAGGAGCTACCTGGAGAAAGCTCCACCCAGGTGGGATGTGCCCAGCTTGGGCCACACATGAACTATATGGACTACAGCGACCCAGATGGGTCTTGGAACTGAGAAGGGCTTTGGCACAACATATTCATCAACTCTTGCACTACTAATGGCATAGGCCTGGCTGTAAGGGTGGCTGGAGGCCAGGAACAGGACCACACTACTGTGAGGCCCTGCAATAGATAAACTTACCCACGCAGGATTGGTACCTGTTGGTGAGTTGTTATGTGACTGACCAGAGGTTTTGTTAATTCCCCAGACTGCATCCCAGCACCCTAGTAGAGAGGCCCTGGCCACACAGTCTAGGCTGTCTGTCCAGATAATATAAAATATAATGTAGGTACATGAGGTATAAGAAAGGTTTGGTGGTATATTTTTTCCAGGTAGTCTTCTTCAAGGTGGCCTTTTATGCTCTGTCTGCTTGAGAACATCCTCTTTGAGTTTAATCATTGGCACATTGAGTGAGGTTGCACATAATCCACCCAGAGACTCTGATTCTTCTGTAAAATGCTGTCTCTCCCATACCACTAGTTTTGCATGAATAATTCAGGATGCATTAGCAAAGTGCTGAAAATTTCACTCCTGCAATGTACGACGATGATGATGATGATTTGTTTCGATTTCTTCCCTGCCCTATCTCCAAAGGCTCAGGGCAGCTAATATCATAAAAAAACCATACAATACAAAATAAAACTCATAAAACTCCATAAAATACTTATAACACCCTCTATCTACCCCAGGCAGTTAAATGCCTGGCTAAAGGTCTTACACTGTCTCTGGTAAATGCTCAGACTAGGGCTTAGAGGAACCTCCAAGGGAAGGGAGTTCTACAGCAGTCACCAAGAATGCCTCTCTGTGTGCCCAGGTGATATGCGCTTGGGCCAATGGTTGAACTTGCAAGTGGATGCTCTTAGCTGAGCTTAGAGGCCATGGAGGGTCATAAGAAGGCCCCTCCACCCCCCTCCCAACCCCACCTCTGATCACCCGTCTGCCTCACCAAAAGCCTGGTGGAGCAGCCAGGTCTTACACTGTCGTAGGAAAGAGGGAAGGTCGGAGGCCATGTGAATTCCGCAGTCTTGGTGCAACCACCGTGAATGCCCTCCCCAGAGTAGCCACCCGAGAAACTCGAGGGACCTCAAGATGGGCGCTCTCGGCAGACCACAGGGGCCACTCTAGAGATATGTCCCTGCCCCAGGGGGTTTACAGACTAGAAAGAATGGACAAGAGGGGGGCAGTGTGGTGTAGCGTAGTGGATTAGGTACTGGACCTGGACCTAGGAAGCCAGGGTTCAAATCCTGTCTTAGCCATGAATTCACTGGGTGGCCTTGGGCAAGTCTAAGCCTTGACAGCCAGTGTGGTATAGTGGGTAAGGGGTTGGACTTGGACCTGGGAAGTCAGGGTCTGAATGAATTTGCTGGGTGGCTTTGAGCAAGTCAAAGCCTCAATTCCCCATCTGTAAAAGGGGGGATGCGTGTGTGTCTGTCTCTCCCTGTGTTGCACTCACCCATGTCCATCTAAGCCCTCTGGGCAGGGACCTGTCTCTAAAACTGTGACTGTAAAGCACAGTCTGTGCCTAGTAGTGCTATCGAAATTATTAATCCCAGCGGGGGAGAGACACAAGACCTACATTCATGAAGGTGAGAAGTTGCAGGTGCATGTGTTTAAGCTTAGTTACAAAGGCAAGCAGGAGCTCCTGAAGGATAAGATGGTATAAGGAGAAGCATAAACGAGCAACCAATGGGAGGAAGGAGTTAGGGGAAGCCTGAAGAGAAACAGAGGTTTTCAGGAAGGATTTCAAAGTTGCAAGGAAGGGAGCAGAGTGTGTGTTGTTGTGGCTTTAATACAAGAATGGATCCTAACATCAGACAGGAAGGTAAATGTGACAGGTGCAGTTCAATCAGTAGATGGGATGCGCCTTCCTGATATGCCAACTTGACATGACAGCCTTTCAGAATGCTCCTAAACATCAGGATTACTCTCAAAGCCACAGAATTGCTTAGGCTTTGTGGGTCACCTTGTGTGCTCCTCTCTCATTGTATCAGCAGCCAGCTTGTTTGGCTTGATTTTTGGTTTGCCTTTTCAGGAGCACACCCTCCGCAAACGTACATTGTAGCTGTATGACCTTATTCTGCCATTAAGCTCCCCGGCTTCCCTGTTTGTTTTTTTTCTTCTTCTCCCTCCCGTTGCATCTGAGGGGAAAGCATTTAAGTTGCATTTCTCCCTGTGATTCAGCATTGGTTGTCTCAAAGCATAAAATGTCAAGGTGTTCCCTGGGCTAAGCAGGTTACCAAGGTCTATTGCTCTGACTGATGCAATTAGAGATTTCCCTTCCAGGTGCTGTATATTATCACTAAAGTTTTTGTTTGTTTGTTTGTTCATTTTTGTGAGCGTTCATCGAAAGGCAAGGGAGACCTCAGCAAGTAAAACAGCCAAAAATTGTAAATAATTCAGTCATGTTTGAAAACGCAAGTTTATTTTTTGAGCGCCTTGATTATAGAGAAGGAAAGTAACCAAGCAATTGAATTAGAGGCGTTTTCTTCACAGAAAGACTTGAATGCTTAGTCTGGCAGTGCAATTACCAGTGTACACAAATCCTGCCCTGAGGAGCTTACAGCTGGGCATCCCTGACTAGGGATGGTTATGCCTGTCCAATTTCTGAGACTCAACTCAAGCTTGAAAATACTGGCTACGAATCAGTATCCATTTCTGACCCAATTTAGTTATGCAATGCCCCAGAATGTTCTGGTCCCGGAACATTGACTCCAGGTCCCAATTTTTTGGTTTTTTGTCCTGATTTTTTAAATCGGTAACTGAATTTGTAAATCGTTAATGGAAAATATTGATTTTGGGGGTATCCAGGTACCTGATTGATGATGAGGTACCCGTTGAACACCTGACATGGTAATTGAAAATGTGGTTATTACCTGCGAGTACCAAATTAGGCACTGGTGTAACCTCTAGCTCTGCCCTTTGAACACTCTGCCCTCATATCGTGGGTTCAGCTGTCTTAAGATTTACCTCATCACTTACTGTAGCAGAGTAGAGCCTCATAAGTGTACTGGCTCTTTAAGAGGCTAAGTATTGGGCCTCAGAGATACACCCAGTGGGGCGTGGCCAACCCAACCCAGGGATATGAAAAGACTCTGACTGGACTAGTCAGAGGGCAGATAGGGGAACTGACTAGAGAAGAATTGGCTTTAGAGACCAGGAGCCAAGAAGGCTGAACTGAGTTTGGGGCATCTGAGCATGTATCAAGGGACCAAGTTGTAACTATGTAAATAAGGTGGAAGATGTGATATTATAAATAAATGGACACTGTTTGCTAAACCCCTGCAGGGACCTGGCTATTTTGGGGCCTTCATCCTAAGAAGAGCTATTGGGCCAGGGACCACATCTGTGAGCGGTATTGTGGCAGGCAGAGCTAATTCCCAATATACAGGCTACTCTGAGCCAAGAGTGTCTCCCTGCTACAAAAAAGTGGTGGGGAAATTGGGCAGCGATCACCCTTCTTTAAGTGGGGGGTTCTACTGCTAATCAGCAACCCTATCTCTTCTTGTGGAGACATGGAGGATTTTGCCCCAGATGGAGAGTACAGTGGAACAGCCAACATTTATTTATTTATATTTATTTATTTGTTTCTATTTATTAGCCACCCCCTCATACCTATGGCATCTCGGGGCAGCGTACAACATAAAAGCAGTAAATAAAACACAATAAAACACATCAAATAAAAAACATTTTAACACCCATCTAAAAAACCCCACTACCCCCCCCCCCCATTTTAATTATCCCAAACCACCCTCCCCTCCTCCGAAGGCCTGGGAGAACAGTCAAGGCTTGCGGGCCCGGTGGAAGGCCAACAAACTTGGGGCCAGATGAGCTTCCTCCGGGAGGGAGTTCCACAATCGCGGTACGGCCACTGAGAACGCCCTCTCCATTGTGACCCCCAATTTTACACGGGGGACCTCCAAGGAGGTGCCTACGGTGAACCGCAGGGGTCATTCTGGGGCATGGAGGGTGAGACGGTCCCTGAGGTATGAAGGGCCAAGAGCATGTGGGGCCTTATAGGCCAAAATCAACACCTTGAATCTGGCTCAGTACACTATAGGCAGCCAGTGCAGCACGTGAAGCACGAAGGTGATGTACTCCTGCCGGCTCATCCCCGTAAGGAGAGGAGCCGCCACATTCTGCACTAGATGCAGCCTCCGAACCAGTGTCAAAGGAAACCCCACATAGAGCGCATTACAGTAGTCCAGTCTCGAGGTGATGAAGGCATGAATGATGGTGGCCAGGTCGGGTCTGGAGACATATGGACGCAGCATGGGGTGGTTTTACACACACATTTCTCCTGCATGTTTACTGTTACAGCCTGAACTTCTTGTGTGTCTAAATCACTCACCCAGATCTTCAACATCTGGCTCTTTGAACTTCTGCGCAGAACGTCTCCCAGAACTTTTGTGTGTAAAATGTTCTCATGGTAAATTGCTTAACTCCAGGCAGCTGTGGTTACTTGGTTTCCATGGCAACCCCTCACGTCAACAGCTGCGGCTACTTTAGGCTGCCTCAGGGCAGTGTGTGTGTGAAGAATGCATCCAGGAACTGTCTCAGGGCAGTGTGTGCGTGTCTGTGTGTGAAGAATGCATCCAGGAACTTACTTGTGGACTTGTAAACCCAGAAGATTGAAAGAGCAGCACTTTAAGGTGTGTGTAAAAATGCCCATAGTTCCTGTTCCAACCTTATGGGAGAGTGCTGTCAGTTCCAGAGATACCTGTAGAACTTCCTGAGGAAAGAACAACACCAGTTCCATGCTCAGCTTTGGCAGCAAGGCCAGCTCGGGAGACCTGCAGAGGAGTCAGGGGCATAGCAAGGCTGGGGAGGGCCCGGGCTCAGCCCACAATTATGTCCCCGCCCCCAGGGTGACTTGGAAGGAAAATAAATAAATAATATATATATATATATTTTAAAGCAATAAGCACACAAAGAGCTTTAGCAAGAAAAGTTTGTGCTTCAGCCCTTTTCCACAACATCACTGCAGGACCCTATTGGAATTCTACAGTCAAGATCTATGGGCAAGTATCGCCTAAGAAACTCGCATGTCGCCCTAACTCTGCCAGTTTGTTATTCTATTTATTCTACATGTGCGTACACACACACACACGCACCCACCCCTGCACAGTAGCACACCCCACACCCCACGCACAGTGCTGCGCGCACACACCCCAAGCACAGTGCTGCGCGCACACACCCCACGCACAGTGCTGCGCGCACACACCCCACGCACAGTGCTGCGCGCACACACAACACCCCCCTGCACAGTGGCTTACACCCCTGCTGTGGAGTGACACACACCTTTGGAGTGAAACACAAACCCCTGTGCGCTCTCTCTCCCTTTCACGTGCACACACACATTTAATGCCACCACAGGGTATCCTTATCCTTATCCTTTCCCCCTGATGTTTTAACTTGCTTGGGGCTCATACCAAGGGGGGGAATCACTCCCTTATCCTCTGCCCCCACCTGGAGAGAATATCCTGGAAGTAAGGAAGGGAGAAGATGCTGTTTAAACTTTGTGTTTCCATGAACTTGGATTTCTAGGAAGCAACTATACATTTTGGGATGGGGGTAAGGGAATCAAATCTAAGGGGCACCTGGCATCTAATACCAGCTCCTCCTTCTGTGGGTGGGTGGGAGAGAATTGTAACACTCACCCACCCATTTCTTGCAACTGGCCATTTGGATGGGGTCATTATGGGGCGTCAGAGGGGATATATACCTCCAATGAGATGGGGGGCATGTATCTCCCCACAAGGCCCCCTGGAGCTGCAGGCATCCCCGTAGGTGGTGGGTAAAGGAGTCTCAGTGCCCCCTAAGTGAACCCCAGATTTCCATCCACTCAGAGACTAGAGGAGGAGAGGATCAGGTGATCACTGGGATCTGGGGGAAACTCCCCCAGATTAAAAAACCCCTTTATTCTATTACCCCAAGGGTGGGGGGAGTCTGGTGGTGGGGTGCTTGCTGAGTGTTGGTGGGGTGGGGGGCTGCTAGCCCCTCCCTTTTCCTGAGTCTGACGATGAGCTCGGAGGCTAAGCCTGGCGCACCAGTCAGTCACGGTGCCTTGTCAGTACCCATGCTCCCCGACCAGACCCCAACCCCTTAACTGTCTTCTGGCCGGGCTCCTAGCCTCAGTTGGCCCCCTAGGCCCGAGTACAATTGCTTTCCCCTGCACCCTGATAGCTATGCCACTGAGCAGAGCACTCACAACCAGCCACCTCAGGGTACTGGAGGAACCAAGGATTGCCACTCAAGGAGCTGGTTTAATTTTATTTATTTATATCCTGCTCCCTCCAGCCAAATGGCAACTCGGGGTGGCTCACAAAATACAATCAAAGCAATCCATAGTATAAAAAGGGGGTCCCTGTGGACTTTGGGGACATTGGGCATGTGACTTTAAGAGCCAAGTTCAAAGGGGTACTCAGAGGTCCTCAAGATGGTATTCCCAGCTGAACTGTTCGGGCTGGGGGAGATATGGCCACAGATGGAGAAACTGTGTTAAAATTAAGAGGTATGGGGAGGGGGGGGAGAGGCGTTGGTAAGGAAATACAAGGGAGAACTCCTTTACTAAACAAGCAGACTGTAGGAGAGACAGCTGCTGCCCCAGAAATAGTGCCCCTTGGCTCAATAGCGAGAAGGAAACAGAAAGGGGAAGTCCCAGGGGAAATTGTACAGTATCAACCACTGAGATATATCCTGACCTGAGTCATGCAAAGGTGAAATGGAGTGCAGGGCTAAGGCTTTCCTGGGACTGTAACAAACCAGGACACCTTCACTGAAAAAGGGGAGAATGGCAAAAGCCTCAAAGGCTACAAAGGGGAGTGAGAGGAAAGACTCTTCTAGCAGCAAGGAAACCCAAACGAGTGAAATGGCTGCACTTGTTTTAATTGGCCTGTTAGGGCATGCAGACAGAAAGCCTGGGAGTTGAACAGGAGGCTCCAACAGAGCAATTTGCGGCACCTGTTATGACCAGGCAGGGCTCTCAAACAGAAAGGCAGTTGCATGGAAAAGAAACCCAAACTAGACTGGTAGGAAGGAATACAGCTAGACTTCCTCTGACAACACGGGGAGGGGAGGCTTCAGTTGCTAGAAGGCTGGAGGATCTGAACTGCAACCCAGAAGCGTGGAACTCAGGCCACATGGAGTACAGGTGGGTGTTAGATTTAAGAAAGAGTTTAGAGAGGCACAAGTACAGGCTTCAAGGGAGATGAGTGAGAGTGGGTCTCAGGATGGAACTAAGATGGGAGTTGATTCATGTAGAAATGGATATCTGACAGTTATAAGGCTGAGTTCTAGAGATTGTGGGGCTCAAACAGTCTTTGCTTCATTAGAACTGGAGAGACAACAAAAGGAAAGGGCAGAGAGAGAGAGAGTGAGCGAGCTGAGGAAGAGCTTGATTTATTAAGGGTTCAGCAGGAAGATGCTCTGAGGGCAATTAGAACCCTTAGGCAGGCACTTGCCAGAGTGGGGATAGTGGAAATCTGTTGTGGAGAAGGTTTTGGAGGGTTTGTGCAAGAAGGTAGCTCCTGGGAATGTTATGGGGTCCCAGGTTATGAGAGGCAAGGGTCTGAAAAGCAAGCAAAACCCCTGAGAAACAGAAAGAAAGGAAGGGGATATTAAAATCCCTGGGAGAAGGAAAATGGGGAGCTTGTAAAAAGCTGTAAATTAATGGCCTGGAAGGGTGCACTAGGGTCCCCAGGTGGGGGAGTGTCTGGAATGGATGGGTGGGGCCAGTCCCCCAGCCCTGGACAAGGATACATTGAGTGTTTGAAAATGGTATGGAGCAAAGCTTGTATACCTATGTGGGTAAAATGGTCATTTGATTAAAAATGATTGCAAGAAAAATAAAATGAGGAATTCACTAATTTGGTATTGACCATCAAGCCCTTGAACAAGAATGAATGAATGAATTGGATAGATTGAGTTGTACAGGTGAGTCTGCCGCTGCCAAGCAGTCCGAGCCAAGTTAAAGATATTGAGACTAAGGTCGCATTCGCACCTGATGTGGCAGCAGCAAAAGACCTGCGAGGCGAAGATGCGGCGGTGGGGCGGAGGTGGCTGCTGGAACAGGGTTCTGCTGAGATTTGTGCTTGTCAAAGGCTCAAAATCCAGTCTTGACAAGCGGGGGTAAAATCTCGGCAGAATCCCGTTCGCACCGACGGTACTTCTGGCATCCGCCTCCTCCTCGCCACCGTTGTCTTTGCCTCATGGATCTTTTGCTGCCACCGTCCACATCAGGGGTGCATGTGGTCATAGCACCTGGGCAGGGGAGGCCCAGCAGGCTAAGAGAGAGACTAAAAGAATGTAGGGTTTTGGAGACTGCCCTTAAGCAGTCTGAAACATTAGAAAAAAGGAATCGGGTAACATGCAAAATCTGTTAAATGGATTAGAAGGTCAGCCAGTAGCTGCCATGCTAGAACTGCCATATAACTAGAACTGCCATATAATATTGTCATTGTGCGTGAGGATTTTGGTAACTCAGACAGGGGAGGCCTGCTGGAATGAGAGTGCTTAAATAAGTATCTGGGACTTCAGTCCTCAAACTGTGCCAAGGGTGATACAAATGTATGTTATGGTGCAACTTTATTAGCTAGCAGTAAATAACATTTCTTAGCTAGAAATAAAATTTTAAAAATGTAAAGAAATAAAACTTTGTCATAATAGAATTCTGGATGCTGTGGAAATTCCCACTATTTGGCATCTCGTATTTGAGTCTCATTCTGTTGGGAAAACTGAGGCACATGGTAAAAAACACGGTATTTGTGAACAGATTGCCCATCTATGTATGTACTGCATATGTTGGGGGCTGAATAATAATGTACGCTCTGCTTAAGGAGTTTGTCAGACCTAGTCTCAATAGGCCTGTCTCCAAAAAGCGGGGAGATGTGAGGCAAAGCAGAGGCCACGCACTGGGCCTCAGAGATGCATCCGAGGTTGTGGCCAAGCTATCCCAGGAATATGAAAAGCATCTGTCTGGCTCAGTCAGAGGGCAGATAGGGGAACTGACTAGAGGAGAACCGGCTTGAGAAACCAGTTGCCAAGAAGGCTGGTTTAGGATACCTGAGTGGGGTATGGTGGGGACCAAATTGTAACTATGTAAATAAGATGGAAGATGTGGCACTATAAACCAGCTTCCACTCCCTGTGATCCCATATCTTCTGCCCCCTGGTGCAAGGGGTTTGCTTGCAAGAATCTGACTATATATCAAGCAGTGATGGGGTTGTGTGATTTCCACATCACAAATTAAGTTAATTCCTCAAAAAGATCCTCTGTAGAAAAAAACCCACAATTCCCTGTTCACATTCAGTTGACAGTAGGGCTGTAACTCGGTTCTGGTGTGTGTGGTGGGGTTTTTTGTTGTTTTTTTAAAAAAATTTTTTTTACTAAGGACCCAAATATTTAGCCTTGATTTTCCAAGTTCTGAATTTCCAAGGACTGCCCTGAAAACGTGGGACTGGGACAAAACTCGGGCGAGTGCAGGGAGAGGAGCCAGAGGGCAGTGGGTAGAGGAAATAGCAAAGATGAGGCTGGGGAGGTAATAGGCCAGCATGGGCCTGGGAAGGGGGGTGGGGTACTTAAGGGGGCAAGTGTCTATTGGGGGGCTTGGGGGGTAGGGGTGGGAGGGGTCCCACGAAGAATGCCCTTCCCGGGCTGGTAAGTTAAAAAAACAAAAAACAACTTGGCATGCTCAGAAGAGCCTGAATGGCCCCTTCTGGGCATGCTTGGCCCTTCCTAAGATGGTACTGGCAGCGTCGGCATGCTGCAGGTACCATTTTGGATGTGGATAGCTGTTTCTGAGCATGCCCAGAACTATGTGCTCCCCGCCCTCCCTTTTCTTTCCTAGATTGTAAGCCCCTCAGGGCAGGGACCTTTCTCTAATAAGGGATCAGTTCCAGGTAGGTTGCTAGTGCTTTGTAATTATTACAAATACTATCTAATAAATTTATTTATTTTTTCAAATTTATACCCCGCCCCTCCTGCCAAAGCACCTCGGGGTGGCTAGCAAGTATAAAAATACAACACAAATAGAATATATACCAAATATATAGAAACATAAAACAATACAGTCCGCAATGGAGGAATTAAAAAGATAAACATAAGAACCTTCCACTACCCTAACCCTCAACCCCCCACCCTACCCATCTCCCTCACCGAAAGCCTAGCGGAACAGCCAGGTCTTGCATTGTTGATGAAAGGAGAGGTGGTCCAGGATCACCAGGGCCTCCACCGGAAGAGAGTTCCACAGCCTAGGTACAGCCACCAAGAATGCCCTCCCCATAGTCACTAGGGATGGGACTATCGGTATTGGATTAATCCAATAATGCCGATAATTGGTGATATTGGATTAATCTGATAATACCGATATCGGTAGCGGTATATCGGTTTTTTAACATTGTCGATTTTTCGGATCTTTAACATTGCGGCCATTTTAACAATGGCCACAATGTTAAAGATCCGAAAAATCGACAATGTTAAAAAAACGATATACTAATACCGATAAATCCAATATTGGATTAATCGGATACCAATAAAACTGGTAACCAATAATTTGCCGATAGTCCCATCCCTAATATTAGTCGCCCCCTGAGCCACATGGGGGACTTGGAGAAAGGCCCTACTGGCAGACCACAGGGGCCGATCCATGACTCGGGGAGGTGAGAAGGTCCCGCAGATAGGTGGGGCCCAGGCCATATAGGGCTTATAGGTAAGCCCCAACATCTTGAATCAGGCCCGGAAGACTATTGGCAGCCAGTGCAGAGCTTGGAGCACTGGTGTAATGTGCTCATGGTGACACGTCCCTGTTAGAAGGCGGGCCGCCACATTCTGCACCAGCTGCGGTCTCTGACCTGTTACCATGGATAACCCCACGTAGGGCGTCTTGCAATAGTCTAGTCTTGAAGTGATGAAAGCATGGATGATAATGGCGAGGTCGGAGTCCGAGACACATGGTTGAAGCTGTTGCATCAGATGTAGTTGGCGAAACTCGCTCCTCGCCACAGCCCCCACCTGGATATCCAGGCAGAGCTGGGAATCGATGAGCACTACCAGACTATGAACCTGGGAGACAAGTGGGGGGTGAATTCCATCAATGACAGGGGATGCCACACCCACCTCCTTTCCCACTAACATCACCTCCATCTTGTTGGGATTCATCTTCAGACGGCTTGCCCTCATCCAATCCCCCCACAGACACCACTTCTAGGTCCCACACTGGTCCCAGAACTCTGAAAAATGCTGCCTCCTTCTTTACTGCACATGCACGAAATGGCCACGGAGGCCATTCTGTGCATGTGCAGTAAAGAAGAAGACAGTATTCTTCAGAGTTGTGGGACCGGCGTGGGACCTAGAAGAAAGGAAGAGAAGACCCAGCAGAGGAGCCGGATTTGCTGGTGGTGGCTGGGTCTCCTCTGCTCCCGGCGGGAGCCAGCTCCACTGCCGGGTATCCAGACCTGGCAGATGAGCCGGCTCCCACCAGCAGCAGAGGAGACCCAGCCACCAACAGTGAAGCTGGCACCCCAGCCGACAGCAGCCATCACTCTCACCCTCCGCCCAGACCCGGGAGCGCCAGTAAGATGCTTTATAGGGGCCTTGGGGAGGGGTGTAATGCTGGGCCCCGACGAGTGGAGGTGTTAGAGGTAATTGATCCCCATCCTCTGAGGCCAGGAGCGGGGTGGGGGGATATCCCAGGTGGTGTTTCGGATTCTTCCACGTTGACTTCCTCTCTGGGTTGAAGACTTTCCCATTGACACCAACAAAACTGACATCGGTAGGGGATCTGAAACACAGGGAAGCTGACACCAATAATCATCCTGGAGTCCCACCCCTACTAGGTTCTATGCTTTCCTTTACTTGCCAAGGCCCTTTTCTAATAGCTGACTTATAAAATTAATGGCCTACGCCTTTTTTCACACACATTAACACTTTCCCCCATTTTAAATTCAAAACAGGTAGGCAAATACTTGTTTCTATTGTATGTACAGGGCTGGGTACTTGAAGGGCTACCTGAAAATTCAGATATTACTCTCAGGTAATAAATTCACTACTAATTTCAGCTTGGTATTAACTCTTGGGATTTGAAATTAATGGCAAAGTAGGAAATGAGATCCTGGTAAGCTCATTATCAATACATCGAGAAACAAAGGGCGATTTCAGATGTTACGTTGTCTGAAATCACTACAGTCAACCGCGTGTGTGTGTGTGTGGGTGTGAACAGACATGAACGTCTGTTTGGTCGCATCCAGATGTTCACCTCAGTCAACCACCCCCTGCGGTGAACCTAACCACACTTTGTTCTCCCGCACTCCAGTGGTTAACGAAGCGTGGTTAGGGGGAATCCAGAACGCGGTGAAGGAAAAGTATCATCTGATACCTTACCTTCACCACGTTCCGGAGTCCGGGCGGTGGGTGGCAGGCGGCGGCAGCGGCCAGATAGGCCGCTGCGGCTGCCTGTCTCGGGGAGGACGGGCGGCCGGGGAGTGCAGCGGGTGGGGCCGTGCGGCCGCATGCTGCGTCACACAGCCCCACCCCCTCCGGGAGGGGGGGGTTTCCCAACAGACATGACGGGCGGCAGCATTAACCCTGGGCTGTGGTGTGGCAGCCCCCACAGCCAGGGGCAAAGGGGCGAACGTCTGTTGGTGCACCCCTTCATCCCCGCCCATGGGCCAAACCACCCTACGGCCTGGGGTCAATGCTGCTGCCCGTCACGTCTGAAATCACCCAAAATGTCAGACTAGACATTGCCGAGTACTGAGAGATTTTCGATTTGACCGAGATGGTATTTCGATGGGAATTCCCATTTTTGTAAAATCTCATTTTGGCCCATTTTCTCCTTGATCCTCACATCTGGGCCAGACAGTTGTCATTGTGGGAGGGAAGATGTCAGATCTGTACTGTCTAGCTAATTGTTTTGTAGGGATGACAGGCAATGGATTTATTGGAGTTGCCAATTGTACTGAGTGGCTCAGAAGCCAAGAAACTGTATAATCCTGATCCCTTTGAGATAATCAAGACTTAACTTAGGACAACACTAGCATCTGTCCAATGTTTTTACTGCTCCCTTCTGGGTGTTTGCATACAGTGCCAGTCTCTGGTTTACCCATTCATCTTAGAGCTGCTTTCTGTATGAAAACAACTAATTTAAATACATTTTAAATAAATAAAAAAAATTCAGCCAGCTGCTTCTCCTGCCAATGAAGCTGAGTATTTCTAAGATAATTCAAGAGTGGCTTCTGGGGTCAGTGCTGATGTCTGGTGTTTCATCTTTCATCTGTATTAATAATAATTTAAAAATTTTTTTAGCACACCCCACCGCCTAGTGGTGATCAGAGTGATTGACAAGATAAGAAAAAATATAATCTATAAAATCAATTTAAAAGGGGATGGAAACAGGGGGAGGACAACACACATTAAAGGGGAACGAGTAGTAGATTAGATCCTAAAAGCTCCTGGAGAATAAGGTGCTTTTTAAAGGTCAGGAGGGAAGAATTGAGATGGACATCAGGAGGGGTCCCAGTCACACACAGAGGGACCCGCCACAGGAAAGGCCTGCTCACCCGCTAACCAAAGACTCAGTGGTGGGATCCCCAAACAGGAGGTGATTTCTGAGCACAGATAACTAACAGTGTGACGCTCTAGGAGCAGGTCTTGAATAAAACCTGGACCTATGCCGTCAGGGCCCTGTAAACCAACAACACAGTCTTATACTCAATCCAAGGCAGTCAATGTAGAGAACACAGGGCGGGCATAATATGAGTGCAGCTTCCCAAAACAGTAAGCAGCTGTGCTGCTGCATTCTGAACAAGTCGCAAGTGATAGAGAAGCATTGCTGGCAACCTGTAGAGGAGTGATTAATGTATATCAAGCCTGGTGGTCACCAGGGTATGGGTCACTGTGGCAAGGTCAGCCTAGGATAAATAAGGGCGTAGCTTACACAAGTAGCTTCTACAGTTACTTTAGTGGTTTGTGGCTACATATCCCTCAGGAGATGTAGGTTTGGGGAATGTAACCTCTTACTGGGTGTTTTTACGCACACACTTCTCCTGCATGTTTCCTGTTACATCCTGAACTTTCTGTGTGTCTAAATCACTTAAACATCTGGCTCTTTGAACTACTGCATAGAACTTCTCCCAGAACGTTTGTGTGTAAAATGGTCTGGTAAACTGCTTTGCTCCAGGCAGCTGGAGACAAATTTTGGCATTATTGGTGAAAGATTTTGCGCATGGTTGGTGAAAAATGCGTGTGTTTTAATGCTTGTTTAAACACTTAAGTGGTTTTAAATGCTCATTTTCCATGATTGTGTAAAAGCCAAAACCATTTTGAATGTGGTTTTGTCTGATTCCAAACCGGTTTTGAGCCCCTTTGATGATCAGGGGATGCCAAAACTGGTTTTAAAAAATGCGCGTTATTTAAATGCGCATTCACAAAAGTCTCATCTAAAAGCGCCCCTGTTTCCATGGCAGCCCCTCACGTCTACAGCTGCGACTACTTTAGGCTGCCTCAAGACCACCACTTTAAGGTGTGCATAAAAATGCCCATTATCTAAAACAAATGGAATTTTAATAACTAAAACAAAAACCAATACTATTTTTTTCCTACACACTCCTACCACATAGGAATCACCAAAAGGATAGGACAGAGATGGGGTTAATAATACATTAAATGCAGTTTGACCTCTGTGCAGCACACCATGGAAGATTGTATGCAAATACCACAGGTGTGAATAGGAGGTACACTCTGCATCCCAAGGAAGAACACAGGACAGGGAACTCCTAGTATCAATTTCAGTTAGATATTCCATAAATGGTAAAATGATAATGTATGTACTAACTTGCTACAAACTGCTGGTGGATGTAGTGATGAGGACTAATCAGTATTTGAGAATTCTATTGGGATTTCAAAAGCAAGGTAGGCCAGTACATGAGTGGGAAGTGGCTTATCTGAAGATTGTATTCTGTATCTAATTATTATTGCTACAAAGAGCATTGCAGGAATAATGGAATGGAATACAGGGCATGAAATTTCAGATCCAAGTCTAGTAGCCAAAAAAATTTCTTGGTCGCCAAGGGTAAATTAAACTGCAAATGTGCATAATTAGCCACTACCTATTTCTGCAAATATGTATATTTGTGCATAAATAAGTGTTCCTCATCTGCGCACATACCTTTTTAATAGCTACTAAAAACTACTCACAATCCTGGATCATCCCCCACAGGGATGGGGGACAGCGGGGGTGGGAGGGATGGGGACAGCAGGGATGGGGGCTGTAAAATGGGATGGGGACATGCAAGCACACCAGAGAGGGGCTGGTGGCTATGGGTGCCGGCCGGGCACTGGGGGCAGTCTTACCTGCTGGGCTGCTGCTGCGCCTGCCTCCTCCTCAGCTCTGCTGACTGACCGACCACTCCTCTTCTGAGCCACCTGAGTGGCTCCAGCTGGCCGGGGCACCGCAGCACCATGAGAAGACACAGCCAGGCAGCCGGGGGGTGGGGCTGCAAGTACCGGGCTGGACCCCACAGCGCCTCCTCCTCTCAGGCCAGAGAGGAGGAGGTGCGGTGGAGCCAGGCTGGTACTTTCAGCCCCGGTCACGGCCCAGGCTACACGCCCCACCCCCATTCAGCGAGCCATGCAGGAGCCCTCCACATGGTATCTATTTCTGGCCCCAGAAGTATGGCTATCGCATAGCCATACTTATTTCCGGATCTCTGCCATGTGGAAGGGAGGTGGGTTCAGCGTGACGTGAGGTGGGGCGTGAGGAGGCGCAGCCAGCAGGGGGACACAGGCAGAGTAGCGTCAGTATGCCACCAGTCCCTTTGAGTTTTTTTGTTTTTTTTATTTGCCGGAACTTAAAAAACACAAAAAACTCAGCAGGACAGGCGGCTGAGTGGCGGGCACTGAAATCCGGTGCTCCGGGGAAAAGATCCAGGGCTTTAGCCCGGTCAGCCCAGTCCTTAAGGGCAGGTCGCCAGCCCTCATTTTCTGGTTGCCAATGGTGACTTGGCGTCCAGAAAACTCGCGCCCTGGGGACTGAAAGCACTTGTCCGTTCCATGGGCAAGAACTTTCTTTGGAGTCCCTCTTGCAAGCATTAGCAACAGTTACTACCACCAACTTGTCTACTTCAGACAAGAAAATTACTAAGAACTATGCAGTTTTCCTGATAAAATGTCTGAGCTATTATATTTGGCATATTTGGTTAGTAAATCTGGAAAATTTCTAATTTTGTTTGGTGAAAAAATTGGGAAATGAGGTGAAAGTAGTCATGGTCTAAAGCATCTTTGCATAGGCTAGTAGCCTTTGATTTGCCAATTGGCTCAGAGCTTTCTACTGCAGAATTGTTTCAACTGGTGACTCTACTTGCTTAATCCCCCAGATCTTTGTGAGCAAATTCATTTTGCCTGCTCAGGACAATGGCATAAACACACTACTTTAAAAATAATAATTAAAAAATGCTGTTTTAACAGATACTTAAAGCTGTGCTAGTGTACACAGTGACTGCTACCTTTTGTGGGTGTTTTGCTTATGCTGCTGGCCTCTGGTTCAACTACATAAGTGACCTGCTTTTCCTGTGGTTGAAGCTGAGAAATTTTGGGATGAGCCGTTCTTGATTATTGTGCTCTCCTTTTTATTTATTTATATTGTTATTTATTAGCTGCCCCCTCATGCCTACGGCATCCTGGGGTGGCTTACAACACTAAAAACACAACAATAAATTATCAAAATTTAAACATTTCTAAAAACATCTCCCCCACCCCTCCCTCCCCTCCGAAGACCTGGGTGAACAGACAGGTCTTGCAGGCTTGGTGGAATGCCAGCAGACCCGGGGCCAGGCGAGCTTCCTCTGGGAGGGAATTCCAGAGTCACGGCCCGGCCACCGAGAACATCCGTTCCATTGTGGCCCCCCCACCTAACATTGAGGACCTCCAGGAAGGCGCCCCTGGTACACCGCAGGGATCGCTCTGAGACGCAGAGGGCAAGGCGGTCCTCAAGGTATGAGGGGCCGAGACCATGTTGGGCTTTTATAGATCAAAACTAACACCTTGAATCTGGCCTGGAACGCTATAGGCAACCAGTGCAAAGTGTGGAGCACAGGTGTTATGTGCTCCCACCGACCCGTCCCTGTAAGGAGATGGGCCACCGCATTCTGCACTAGCTGCAGCCTCCAGACCAGAAACGGGGGAAGCCCCACGTAGAGCGCATTGCAGTAGTCCAGCCTCAAGGTGATGAAGGCATGGATGAGAGTGGCCAGGTCAGACCTGGAGATGCATGGACGGAGCCTCTGTACTAGATACAGCTGGTGGAAGGCGGCTTTAGCCACTGCCTCCACCTGCCGATCCAGATGGAGACCCAGATCCAAAGCCTCCCCAGACTCCGAACCTGCTGGGCTATGGGCCGCCGCATTCTGCACTAGCTGCAGCCTCCAAACTAGAACCAAGGGAAGCCCCACGTAGAGCGCATTGCAGTAGTCTAGCCTCGAGGTGATGAAGACGTGAATAAGAATGGCCAGGATGGGCCCGGAAATGTATGGGCGTAGCCTCCGTACTAGGTACAGCTGGCGGAAGGCGGCTTTAGCCACCACCTCCACCTGTCGATCCAGACGGAGGCCCAGATCCAAAACCACCCCCAGACTCTGAACCTGCTAGGCTACAGGAGGGCAGACCCCCCACCCCACCGGAAGAGCCAGTACCCCTCTCGCCCTTCCCACCACTATCACCTCCATCTTATCTGGATTAAGTTTCAGTCTGCTCTGCCACATCCAATCTGCCATGGCCTCCAAACATTGGGAAAGTATCATGTCAGCAGGACCTGGGTCAGTTGAAAACGAGAGGTACAGATGAGTATCATCAGCATATTGGTGACAACGCACCCCGAACCCTCTTATGATCCCCCCCAAGGGGCTGCATATATACATTAAATAATAACGGAGACAGAATCAAACCCTGCGGAACGCCGCAGGTCAAGGCCTGGGGGCTTGATGTTTCAGCTCCCAACACCACCCGCTGGATTCTACCCGAGTGGAATGAATGGAACCACCCGAGGACGGTCCCATCCAGACCCCCAAGGTCTCGCAGCCATCGCAGCAGCAGTCCATGGTCCACAGTGTCAAATGCGGCTGAGAGATCTAGCAGGATCAGAAATGTTGAACATCTTGTGTCCATTTACCGGCGGAGATCATCCACCAAGGCCACCAAGGCCATCTCAGTACCATAGCCGGGGCGGAACCCAGACTAAAAAGGGTCAAGGAAACCAATACTATCCAGATGCGCCTGGAGCTGCAGTGCCACTGCCCATTCAGTAACCTTCCCTAAAAAGGGAAGATTAGAGATGGGGCGATAGCTGGCGAGTGCACCCACATCCAGAGATGGCTTCTTCAGAAGGGGGCCCACCACAGTTTCCTTGAGACTGGGCAACAGCTTCCCCTGCTGGAGGGATGCGTTGACCACCCTCGCCAGCACTGTCCCCAGTGTCTCCCTGGAGGCTTTCACCAACCAGGACGAGCATGGATCTAATTCACAACTTGTGGCTCTAACAGACCCCAGGACATCCACCGCATCGGTCGGTGTCACTTCCCGAAACTCCTCCCAGAAAGATCGACCAGACGGTGCCTCCAGAACTTCGTGCTCCTCACCCACTGCTTCCAACCCGATGTCAAAGTTACTCTGGATCTGAGTGATTTTGTCTGCGAAGTAGATGGCAAACTCCTCACAGCATGCCTGGGACAAGTCCCCGTTCAGGCGGAAGGAAGCCGGACTGACCAGCCCCCGCACCACCCGAAACAGCTCCGCTGGATGTGACTTTGCAGATGCTATGAGGGCAGCAAAGAACTCTTTCATCCTACATTGAGGCTGTGAGGACAGCAAATGGGCCCTATGGAGAAGCCAATCAGATTTGGAGCGGGTCCGACGCCAGCGTTGCTCCAGTTTCCTGCCTGCCTGTTTCATACACTGCAGCCCCTCGGTAAACCAAAGGGCCTTGTGCTGATGAGACGGAGGCAGAGGACATCTCTGCGCCACCCTGTCAATGGCCTCCCCCAGCAAGATGTTCCAAAGCTGGACCAAGACATCAGCAGAGTGGCTGTCAGGGTCTAGGGTTAACTCCCTCAGAGCCTCCTGGAACCGCTGCGGTTCCATCAGCCTCTGAGGGCGGACCAACCTAACTGGTCCATTCCCCTTCTGGAGGGGGTGCACTGAGAGGCTGGCCTGTAGGAGATAATAGTCAGTCCATAACAAGGGTGTAACTCTTACATCCCCCACTAACAGACCACCCGTCTCAAGGCCTGAACAGAAAACCAGGTCGAAGATATGCCCCGCCACATGGGTCGGGCAGTTGACCATCTGGGACAAGTCCATGGTTGCCATGGCGGTATATTTAGAGTATATTGGTTTCATAACTGCCATCCTTGTAACCCAGCAGGAAGACTGAGGTAGACACTGGTGGAGAAATCCCAGATTTGTACATTATAGGGACCTTCTTCATGTTATGGATTTTGGGGGCCCTCTATCCTACTAATTAGCTTCCTGTGGATGGATCCAATGCAGTCCAGAGAGAGTGTACTTGCTGTGTTGGTCCCAAATGACAGAGGTGGTGGAGACAAAATAGTTTGAATGATTGTTGGCAAAATGTGCAAGCTTTCGGGCCTCGCAGTGTCCTTTCTATGAGGTCCGAATTAAGTTAGCACATTTCCACCAACATTCGTTGGTCCAATAAAAGATATTATTCAACCTATTTTGTGTCCACCGATGGATCCAATTCCAGGACAGATGCTTATGTAAATGTCATCAAAGTTCCAATCTCTTTCTTCATCATTTCAGATTGCAGTTTTGTAGCTGATATCATAGCAGCCATGCCTTCCTACTTTGAAGCTGATTGCTGGGTTTGTGAATGACGTAGTGAGATAGACAGACTTGAATGATTCATTTAGATTGTCTCTTTGCCCTGAATTGACTGCATTATGATACCAGATTGCAGTGAGCAGTCAGGAGCTATTTCTAGTATTGTGGTCCCTTATGTTATATGACCTGATTTTTGCAGGATATTTCAGTTTCTCATGAACAGTCAATATGCCAATTTATTTTGTAAATCTGACTACTTACTTCTGTGCTTACTCGGGAACAGATTTTAAGGTCGAAAGTTGAGTTGGTTGGCATTTTTGTTATGAAATTTTTGAAATTGTAATTAAGATTTTGTTTGCCATTGTTCAAAAAGAAAATGTACCTCCCTCGTACCATGTTTTCCCCCCATGTTCATGATAAAATATATTAATTCTTTGTGATACATCTACTGTTCTCTCAAAAACAAGTGGTTGTCCAAACCTAAAACAAAACAGAGGAGGGGTGGGGTTTATGTTGAGAACCAACCTTTTAAATTAAAAAACCTAAGAATTCATCCAAATAAAATGCCAGAATTATTACTTTTTTCATATTTGTTTATTAAAACTGATAAACTTCTATTTTTTTGAAAAATAATAAAATAGCCAGTTCTAGTCAGAAATATTTATTTATTTATTTATTTCATAGATTTTTATACCGCCCCATCCTGCAATGCAGCTCGGGGCGGTTAACAACAATAAAAACAGTTTTAAAACATTTAAAATACAAATATAAAATATATCAATAAAACAGGGCAGTGTATAATCATAAATAAATATATAGGTGGGGGATTAAAAATCACCCCCCCC
>QEPC01006909.1:5401441-5439746 GCA_003113815.1 Sphenodon punctatus | reverse complement strand
TTAAGTCATTCCCCCCTGAAGTTAAGGAACGGTAGATATTGGGTGGCTCTGTCCCCAGTAGCTACGAGGGGGAGGGGTTTCCTATACTTTCCCAGCCGCAGTCTGTGTTTTCAAGCTTACTTTCCCTTCCCTCGCATTTGTTTGCGTTTTTTTCCTTCATGTTCCATCAGTCAGACCTGGACCGTGTTGTAGTATTAGCCTGTATGTGTTTCTGTACCTTATTTGGGTTCTTTCTCTTTTATTGTATAACCCAATAAACCTCGTTTAGTTTTATTGGAGCATTTGTGTCTTTTTCTTTCTATTTGGGGAGGATACATAAATTGCTGTAGCGTGTACTTTCCTCAGCTTGATCCCTTTGAACATGGGTACCTCCCCCAATTTTGACTAAACTTGGCTAATTCCCCTAAATTTAAAGATAGAGCAGATATTGTGGAACCAACCCCCCAATAATCTCACGTGGCAGGGGGTCTCGTGTTAACAGTAGCATTGGTTCTAAGTAGCCAGAGGATTGTATTGATGGTCAAACTAGTAAATTTTGAGCACTTTCAAAAATATAGACCTATAATCCTTCTCATGGAGCTTCACGTACTGAATACTCGGGGCTGAATTTGTTGGGGGTAGAGCTGAAACAGGTACCCAATTTATTACCCGGGGTAATATGCTTACTCGGTGTCTGATGGCAGTGGGGGATTGGATGAGGGCTAATCGACTGAAGCTGAATCCCGACAAGATGGAGGTGATGCTGGTGGGTAAGGCGATGGAGTTGATTGCTCCCCTTATAGATGGGATCTGTCTTCAATTGGTTCCCCAGGTGCGGAGCCTGAGGGTACTCCTTGATGCGCACCTCCGCCTGGATGCTCAGGTGGAGGCTGTGGCAAGGGGTGCCTTTAGCCAATTATACCTGGTATGTTGGCTTCGACCGTACATTTCAGACTCTGACCTGGCCACCGTCATTCATGCTTTCATCACCTCTAGACTGGATTATGCGCTCTATGTGGGGCTACCCATGGTGACGGCCTGGAAGTTGCAGCTGGATCTCCAAGTGGAGACTGTGGCGAGGAGTGCATTCCGCCAGTTACATCTGGTGCGGTGGCTTTGGCCACTGGTTTCGGTTCTGGACCTGGCCACGATCGTCCACGTGTTTATTACCTCTTGATTAGACTACTGCAACGCGCTTTACGTGGGGCTAGCTATGGTGATGGCTCGGAAGCTGCAGCTGGTGCAGAATGCGGCGGCCCAGCTCTTAGTGGGGTTGGGCCACCGGTGGCACATTACACCAGTGCTCCAATCTCTGCACTGGCTGCCATAGTCTTCTGGGCCCAATTTAACCTATAACGCCTTACACAGTCTGGGCCCTATTTATCTGTGAGACTGCCTCACTCCTCGGGTCCTGGATTGGCCCCTACAGTCATCTGTGGGGGCACTTCTGGAGATCCCCCGGGTTTCCCGGGGGGGCACGCAGGGCAGGGAGTTCTCAGTGGCCACACCACGCCTTTGTAACTCCCTCATGGTAGGGGCACATCTGGCCCTGGACCTTCTGGCCTTCCATAAGAACTGTAAAACCTGGCTGTTCCATCAGGTGTTCGGTGAGGGAGAGGGTTAAGGGTGGATGAGGTTGAGGGGGGTGGTCTAGATGTTTATTTTTAGGGTTAATGGTGTTTTATGATTAAATTGTTTTATATTTAATATGCTGTTAGCCGCTCTCAGCCGCTGAGGCGGGGAGGGCAGGATATAGATCTTGTTAAAATAAAATAAAATAAAAGAAAGAATGCAGCGACCCATCTTTTAGTAGGGTTGGGCTGTCAGGAGCACATTACACCAGTGCTCCGGTCTCTGCACTTGCTGCCGATAGTCTTTCAAGCCTGATTCAAGGTGTTGGTTTTAACCTAGAAAGTCCTAAACGGTCTGGGCCCTGCCTATCTGTGGTACTGCCTCACCCCCCCAGGTACAAGACTAGCCCTTGTAGCCATCGGGGGGTGCCCTTCTTGTGGTACCCCCAGTCTTCTGGAGGAGCCACGCAGGGGAGGGAGTTCTCAGTGGCTGCACTGAGGCTGTGGAACTCCCAGTGGAGGCACGGCTGGCCCTGGACCTACCCTTTGTTCGTAAAAGCTGTAAGACTTGACTGTTCCATCAGGCATTTGGTGAGGGGATGGGGAAGGGGGGAGGAAGTGGGAGGGATGATATGTTTTTACAATTTTATGGTTTTATATTATTGAATTGTGTTGTGAGCCGCCCTAAACTGCCTGTTGAAGGAAAGGCAGGATTTTAATTTTAAAAATAAATAAATAAATAAATAAATAAATAAATAAATATCTGCATTTCTGGGTACCAAATCACTGATTGGGTATCTGAATACTAAAACAAAATGTACTTTCTGTTACTGATTTACTAATTTTCCAGTTATCGGTTGAAAAATCACAACAAAAAATAAAAAAATTGGACTGAAATTTTGGGATGGAAAAGTAAAAATAAATAAATAATGGGAATGGAAGTTGATATTCTGGAATCATTGATCAATATTCCAGGAAATTCTGGGTCATCTGGTACCCGAATAGGGCCCCAATCAGGTACTGATTAGTATGCATAGGGTAGTAACAGACGTAATGAGGACCTGCTTTGGCCCAACTGGGTTACAGCATTATGTTTGTTTGAGGCCCACCAGACGTGGGCCTCATTCAAACCCCATTGGGAGTAGAAGTCAGACTGGAAATGTGGTCCCAGAATGAAGTGGGGCCACAGTCCATTCCCAGCTGCGCTAGAGCAGGCAGAACTGAGCAGGAACATCTGTTCCCGGCCACGTCCTGACCCACGTTTGTTCCCGGTCACGTCCTGGTGTGGGGGGGTTGCCATGGCTGCTCATCATAGTGAGAGTGGGGCAACAGCAGCAGCATAGCAGTGAGGCTGGGCAGCCACACGTCACTCGCTGCCCCCATCCCTGGCCAGGTCCAGCTACCGTCATGTGCGTTCCCACAACCAGGGCTAACCTGGCGGGATGACAGCAGTGCCGTCACTTCGGTTAACACCCATAACTTTGGGGTTTATTTGAATATTTGAAACTTGATGAGTATAACCATTTTTGCAGGTACTCATTTCAGCTTTAGTTGTGGGGCTTAATCCCGATAAGCCATGGCTCATGCCATGGCAATTATTAAATTCAAGAAGAGGCGGAACACCAGGAAATATTCCCAGCACCCTGGAATGGCAAAGACCAGAAAAAAGGTTGATATTGGCCATTTTGGAGTTTGGCTCCTATTCCACCTCCTGCACTGGTCATCCTATAGATTAAATCACAAGAACGCCTGTTTTATATTTAACTGCAGAAACGCAGGGTGGTTCAGTGGATGAGAGATAACACAAGCCAGAGACTAGGGTTCAGTTTCCTGCTCTGAAATCTTGTGGGGAAGGAAACATAGTTTCTGGGGAAGGTTTGGGTCCTGACGATTCTTTGGGCTTGTTTGTTTTACAAATTAAGCATTACGTCTAATTGCCAGAGCTGGTTGAATCTACATAACATTAGTGCATCATTCAGTAAACCGTGCTTTATCCTTTGATTAATGTAGCCTGTTTGTGACTTTTAAAAGGTATTCATTCTAATACTTGAACACTGCTCAACCTCTGTACAGAAAGCTAGGGAGGTACTGATTTAGGAGTCAGAAAGTCTGGATTCTGTTTTTCTCTGTAGTATTTACAGTACAACCTATGGCCTTAATTTCCACCTTGGTAAAATATTACTCATGCTACTCCTCCACCTCTGTCAAATCCTGTGATATGTACTGATGAAAAGTTCTGGATAAACAGTTGTTAGATCAGTTGGCTTTTATGTCTCCTAATCTTCTTGAGGCAGCTTTTAAAATTAAATGGTGTTTTATTTTGGACACTGAATGTAGTGACATTCTACAAGTCTGTAAATAGCTGCAATTGGGGTTTTAAAATATTTTCTGCAGAACGGAGCTGCAGAATTTTAAGCTCTTGTTGTTGTTGTTCTTTTGGGGGTTTTTTAAAAGAGAAAATATAAGCTATTTTATTATTATTTATTATTATTATTATTATTATTATTAATAATAAACATTTATATAGCACCAGCCATGTGCCTGGCGCTGTACAGAACATAGAAATAGACGCGGTTCCTGCCTGTGGCTTAATAAGAATATCTAATCTGGTGGCTAAGAGAACTTCCAAAATGCAAAGGGAATACATGCTATTGTAGAAGCAGCTGGGAAAACAATAGCTTTTTGTTGACAATTAGCTTAAATATTTCAGTTTTTTCCCCCTCTAAGTTTTGTTTCCATTTAATATTTTTCTTCTTTAATACTTTTGCATCCACTTTAGAGTTACAATCCTTCCTTGCAATTTTTTTGACTGTTTCCCTTATTAAACACCTACTCTACACACACTATTCTCTGTTGCCAATGCACTGAAAGGAGACAAGACACCATGGCTGGGATTTGAATGGCCGCACTCCTTATTAATCAATTATAATCATAATTCAGGTGGGGGTAATCGCCTAATGCGATATGGGTCCAGTACTTGAATCTAAAACATCCCAACAGGAAGAAACCCCATGGGTGGTTCCGAGGTACCCTCGATTACCACCCACAACTGTCTATAACGTCTCCCCCTCTCAGTGACTCCGGCCACAGGTGAGGGTGACCATAAACTCTGAATATGAGTAAGGATGAGGGTGCCTGCCGACGGGGGACCATACTTGTCCCTACCGCCCTCGCTCGATGCCCCTCCCAGGGAGGCTGCCCTGCCGCTTGCCATACCCTGCATTCCAGCGAGTGGGCCTCCCCATCTCTTAAGGAGATTACTCTTACTTATGACCTATCTATCCTATTCTAACCTATAGTACTGGACCCCTGCAGAGTGAGACAATAAATGAACAACACAACAACACCCCAAATTCTAAGGGACAACCAATCTGGCCAAATACCCCCCACTGTGAGGAAGGCAAAAAATGAGAACCCCCATTGGGTCAGATTAAGGTTCTCGTAAAAATTCCTTCCTGGCCCCTCTGGCTGCCGATCATAATCCACAGTGCGAGGGAAGGGTTGGGTGGGTGCTGTTTGATGAGCTCGACCACAAGTGGGGTCGGAGCTCCGTCTTCCTCCTAAACTTCGGGCCACGCCCTACTGGCGTGGCCCATGTGTCTACTTTGCTCCAGTCCCCACCAACGGGGTTACTGTAGCAACCTCAGCTGGGGATTGGATGCAAGCGCGGCCGCCACTTTTTCCCGCCTCAGGAACTTGCAGCAGCCCCGAAGCGGGAAACCTTCCCCGACTGCCCTGCCTCCTGAAGCTGGGCGTGGCAAGGAGCCTACCGCCGTCCACCGTCCCCGTGAGGGGGAGGGGAAGGCGGAGGCAATTTGCTGTTTAGCTTTAAATTATCTGGCCCACAGCCTCCTAATGTTGTTTTTGATGTAATCTAGTAAAATACTCCACACTGAGGCTATTTCCATAATTATCTCATCCATTCAAGAAGCATGAACTAATTTGCCTCTCTTAAAGGAAATATTTTGTAACTCGGTAATATCTAGTAATATCTACAGATATATTACTGAGTAATATCTAGTAACTCTTGTAATATCTAGTAACTTGGTAATCTGAGTTACTAGACTTGAAACAACGGGTAAAAAGACACATGATGTGTAGTGCTTTCATGACCTTCCCCGGGGCAGACAATCCTCTGCAACCCGTGTTGCAGAGGATTGAGCAGGTCAGTTTGGGGCTTCAGACACACGTGACTGTGGCCAGGTGACTGGCCCCGCCCATGCTGCGCTCCCAGCACCCTACCCCCCACTATGACGTTTGAGCAGGCTTCTTGCTTCTGAAGGAACTCAAATATGAAATTGCAGACCTAATACTTGTAATCGGTAACCTATTGCTGAAATCTGCCACTGTAGCTGAGGACTGGAGGGTAGCGAATGTAATGTCGATATTTTTAAAGGGTTCCAGAGGCAATCCTGGAAACTACAGATTGGTGATCCTGACATCTGTGCCAGGCAAAATGGAGAAAACTATTATTAAAAACAGAATTATGGGGTATATTGAAGTTGTGCCTCACTAATCTATTTGTGAGGGTGTGAATAAAATATGTGGATATGAGAGAGCCAGTCGATCTAGTGTATGTGGATTTTCAGAAAGCGTTTGGTAAATTCCCTCGTGAGAGAGTCTTGAGGAAATTAAAAAGTTATGGGATAGGAGGCAGTGTCCTATTGTGGATTAGTAGCTGGTTAGAGAATAGGAAACAAAGAGGATATTCTCCAAAACAAAGTTATCCTTCAAATCAGGATACCTTACCCTGCATCACATGCAGATACTTGACCAACCAATTCTTGAAAACATCCAAGGCATGAGATCCTACATGCTCCCTGGGCAACCTATTCCATTGCCCAGGTGTTCTTGTGGTTTAGGAAGTTTTTCCTAATATTTACCAAAATCCAGCATGCTGCAATTCAAGACCTCTCGATCTGGCACTCTTTTCTGTGACACTGAGGAATAGTTTTTCATTTGACTATCTTTTTTACAGCAAACTTTTGGATGTTTTAAAGTTGCTATCTTGTTCCCTTCCCCATCCTTCTCTTTAGTCTTTTATCGATGCTATCATTTTCCTCAAATAAATTGCTTGTAATGTCCATGCTAACGAGTTGTGATAAGATGCAGCTGGCAGTCTGTGCAATGCACCATTGAAAAAAATATGCAAACCTTTATGTATAAATAGGATGCAGACTTAATATTGTAACCTTTGGAGATTTGCATCTCCAGGAACAACATAGGAAAAGAACTTTCAGAATGATTTTGGCTCCCAGATAAAAGGCAGGAGAACACGGAATATACAACTGAATATACAACTGAGATATTACTAGGACACGGCGGAAGGCAGGTAGTGATCCACATGAATGAAAACATGCTGATACTAATTCATTTCTTCTTCCTAGTCATTTTGATATTTGAGATCATTGCAGGGATAATGGCAAATGGATTGATTGCAGTTGTCAGTTGCATAGAGTGGATCCAGAGGAAAACACAAGCTTCCTGTAACATGATCCTGATCGCCGTGAGCACATCCAGATTTATTTCCCTTGGGACAACCATGGTTTATACCCACTCTCTCTTCTCTCCAGAAAAATGTAGATTTTTGCTTGTTTATAAAGCAGCCACCACACTCTGGCTGTTTGTAAACATTTGCAGTCTCTGGTTTGTTACCTGGCTCAACGTCTTCTACTGTGTGAGGATTGCCAACATCACCCAACCGCTCTTCCTTCAAATGAAGCTGAGGATCTCGGGAATGGTTCCGTACCTTCTTCTGGGGTCAGTGCTGATATCCTCTTTCTCCCCATTCCTTTTTTTCTGGGATGGTGATTGGTGCAGCATTTGTAATTCAACCAGGAGTCTTCCAGGAAACACTACTATTGTGGACCATAACGGCCTATATTTCCAAACATTTTTTCTATTCACCGTTGGTTCTTCCCTTCCCCTCCTGTTAGTTCTGGCATCTTCTGTCTTGTTGATTATGTCCCTATGGAAACATACCAAGCAGATGAAACATAGTGCAACGAGCTTGAGAGATGTCAGGATGGATGCTCACGTAAATGCCATTAAAGCCCTGATCTCGTTCCTTATCCTCTATGTTTCTAGCTTTGTAGCTCAGATTCTACTGGAATTGTCCTCCTGTTTTGATGGTAGCTCCTGGAAAGCAGCAGTCTGCTTAGCAGTGGCTGTTCTCTATCCTTCAGGTCACTCCATCATCCTGATTTCAATTAACTCTAGCCTGAAGCAGGCTTCCTCAGCTGTTTTCCGGCATGCAAAGCATTGTCTATGTGCAAGGACTTCTTAAAGTCTATTGTAAAACTCAGTGCAATGGCATCCATCCTGCAAGAAGTACTCCTGGAGTCGAGACATGTTTCTACTCTCTTAATTTGTTCTCTAGATCCAGCCTTTTCCTCAGTCAACATGTAATTTGCGCTAATTGCTATTACGGTAGTTAGCACTTTATAAATAAATACCTTCATATCTTTCGGGCAAAATCCTGAACTTTCACATTTTTTCTCCAGAAGGACATCCTATTAGAAATGAGATACAAGACTGTGATTGTGAATGTGTTGGCAAAGTTAGCTCTCCCCCATGTAGCCTTGTTTTTCTGTGCTCTGTGTTCCACTTTATAAACAGGTACTGTACCCAGAAAATCCAATTTTATTTCACAGGCAAGATACACATGCACCTCTGAGGGTCCTTGCCTTTTGAGTTGCACCCTGCAAGGCGCATCAAGCTCAAAGGGAGAATTTATGATTTCCTCAGGCCTAGCCCAAGACCAGGGTCTTTTCAGACCTTTCGTCCTATAGAAAGGGTGGAGAATATTTTCCTTCCCATGGTCCACTTTGAAAACTACTATAAGAGCCAAGGGCTGTGGGATGAGGGTACTTAAATGATGTGCTCAGGAAGAGGAGGGCACAATGATCCTGGATCTGTCCCCTACCCATATGTGCATTCTCTCATCCATGCTTCCTTAACCCTGATCTCCGTTTTTCAGTATTAAGGGGTAGGAACTGGATCCATAGGCCAGATCCAGGAACTGGAAAGGGGCCAAATTAAAACTAGTTTTGGACCACATCTGGCCTCTGGGCCTGAAGCTCCCGATCCCCACTCTATGGGGTAAACGCGCTGCCTGCCTGCTCTCTCTGGTTTTAAGGGATTGAACCTCCAAGCTTCTATTGTGAGTGGGGTCTACTGACCTGCCCCAGCTGTCTCCAAGTCAGTTCCTAAACTTTACCCAGGTAATATTCCCTACCTCACCTAGTACTGCTAGTAATTCCACTTGGGGACAGATCAACCATTTTGCTGACTAAGCTGAAGCATAGGGCTCCCTCTACTCTAGGGGATGGGGCTGGTTTGGAAAAGCCATTCCGATGTCGCAGAAAAGTTCCATGAAATTGGAATGGGTTACCAAAATTCTGATGGCATGCTTTTGCACATGTGTGAAGTCGTTGATACCATTCTAAGCATGCAAACAAAAATGACTGCCACCATACAGCAAAATAGCGGCTGCCATGGCATGGCATCTCATTGTGCAGTGTTGGCTGCCAGCTTGCAGTACAGTGGCTGTCATTTTGCATATGCGCAGAATTTCAGCTGCCATTTTGCTCATGAGAAAAGGGCCTCTTCTGTCCTCTTTCCCCCCTCCCTCCCCGTTCAGTCTGAGTTCCAATCAGACAAAAAAAAAATAGCCGTTTCTGATGGAATTTGAATTGGACCAAAATTTCATTTTGAGCCCTACTAGGAGAGGCCCCATGCTCATGGTCAGTCAGAGTATATGTTCCTATTTTACTCTCGCAGGCCACCAACTTCTGTGGTGTTACCATTGGATTCCTGAGCTTCTACTGCAGTTGCGACAAGGATGTAGCTTGGTTGCAGGGGGAGTAGGGTGTCATGTGTTAGGGTCAGCTCGATCTACTTCCCAGCTATGACTCCCTGACCAGATCATCTCCTGAATTCCTAGGTGGGCTGGGCACCAAAAAGTCGGTTATGGCTCATTCCCAAACCAGAAGATACAACATGGAATATAGCCTGAATTGACTTCCATCATGGGGCGAGAGTTGTGTGAAGTGATATTTGGTGGCACAGAATCCTGTGGTGATCAACCCTGTGCCAATGGCACTGTACCTGAGGACTGGAGGGTGGCAAATGTAACCCCAATATTTAAAAAGGGATCCAGAGGTGATCCTGGAAACTACAGACCGGTAAGCTTGATGACCGTGCCAGGCAAAATGGTGGAAACTATCATTAAGAACAGAATCGCTGGGCATATTGATAAACATGGCTTAATGGCAAAGAGTCGGCATGGATTTAGCGAAGGGAAGTCATGCCTCACTAATCTCTTGGAATTCTTTGAGGGTGTAAACAAGCATGTGGACAGAGGAGACCCAGCAGATGTAGTGCACCTGGATTTCCAGAAAGCTTTTGATGAAGTCCCACATAAATGCCTCTTGAGAAAATTAAAAAGTCATGGAATAGGAGGTAGTGTTTTGCTATGGATTGGTAACTGGTTAAAGGATAGGAAGCAAAGAGTGGGACTAAATGGCCAATTTTCACAATGGAGGGATGTAAAAAGTGGTGTGCCCCAAGGATCTGTACTGAGATCAGTTCTTTTCAATGTATTCATTAGTGATCTGGAAAAGGGTGTTAAGAGTGAGGTGATCAAATTTGCAGATGACACCAAGTTATTCAGAGTAGTCAGAACACGAGCAGACTGTGAGGAGCTGCAGCAAGATCTTACAAGACTGGGTGCCTGGGCATCTAAATGGCAGATGAGATTTAATGTGGACAAGTGCAAAGTGATGCACATTGGGAAAAATAATCCAAATTATGAGTACACAATGCTGGGTACTAAGCTAGGAGTTACCACTCAGGAAAAGGATCTGGGAGTGATTGTGGATAATACACTGAAATCCTCAGCCCAGTGTGCCGCAGCGGTCAAAAAAGCAAATAGAATGTTAGGAATTATTCGCAAGGGAATAGAGAATAAAACTGAGGATGTCATAATGCCTCTATACAAATCAATGGTGCGACCGCACCTTGAATATTGTGTGCAGTTCTGGTCGCCCCATCTCAAAAAAGACATAGCGGAACTAGAAAAGGTACAGAGAAGGGCAACAAAAATGATCCAGGGTATGGAACAGCACCCGTATGAGGAGAGGCTTGATAGGTTGGGGCTCTTCAGCTTGGAAAAGAGACGGCTGAGAGGAGATATGATAGAGGTCTATAAAATCATGAGTGGTGTGGAACTTGTAAACAGGGAACGGTTATTTACCCTCTCAACTAGTACTAAAACTAGGGGACACTCCATGAAACTCACAGGTGGCAGAGTAAAAACAGACAAAAGAAAGTATTTTTTCACTCAGCGTACAATTAGGTTGTGGAATTTACTGCCAGGGGAGGTGGTCAAGGCCAGCAGTATAGCTGAGTTTAAAAGAGGTTTGGACAAGTTTCTGGAAGATAGTTCCATTAGCAGCTATTAGCCAGATAGGATTGGGGAACAAAACCCTTTACTGTCGGGAGCCTGGGGATGACCCACAGGGAATGGATAGCCTGGTGACCTGTTGGGTGCTTCTCCCAGGCCCCCGTGACTGGCCACTGTCCGAGACAGGATGCTGGGCTCGATGGACCGTTGGTCTGACCCAGTATGGTGGTATTTATGTTCTTAATGTGGGGAGAGAAAATTACAAACCAAGGATGGGGACACAATTCATAAGAGTCTGAGTTGTGTAGTGGGGAACAACAACATAGAATCTACAGAAAACGTCTGCAGCGCTTGCTCAACCAAGGGGCAAATGCCATCTCTGTGCTGCAGGATCTCAGCAACTAGAAGAAAGTGTCAAGAATCTTATGAGATGCCATTTTCCCACTTCTGCTTCAGATCATGGATCTGGACTTTGTAACTAGCCCCTATTCTTGAGTGCACACAAGTGCTTAATTTGTATATGTATATGTATATAAAAAACTAATTAGCAGAGTCCAAGCCTGCATCAAAAGCCACATTTCCTGCCCCAGAAGCCCTGCCTCCTGCCTTAACTAGCACCCCAGCCACTGAACCATTGAGCGGCCCAGTTTCAGCCCCAAGAGATGGTCAGTGTGGTGGGTGGAGGAGGGTAGTGAAAGGCAGGCACTGACATCGGTGAGAGCGGAGTTGGGAGACACTTGTTTGGCAGGGGGCGAGCTGTGAGCCAGGGGATGGAGTACGGACAACCCTCCGTCTTGAGTTTTTCTATGGGGGGAGATGGCAACAGAGGCCCCCTGTGGAGGAGAGAATGATGGACAGAGATGAACAACCCCTCCTGGCTTATACATTGAACGAGGTGGTTTGTCGGGGTCTGTGTTTGTGCCCCTCATGCCCATCTATCCCGCAGTATGAGTGTGCCTGGACCCAGGAAGTTCCAGATGGCGGCTGAAGAGGGATGCAGCTGGTGCCGCCGCTGCAATAATCAAGGGGGCAGGGCCAGGGACATCTGATCTCCGAGCCATCCCTACAAGGACCAGGAGTGGCCAGTGGTTGTGCCGGGGGTACATGCCGATTCGGCGCAGCCGGACGGCGGGACCAGGGGAAGGACATTATAAGTATTTGGTGGGAGGGGGAGTTGACGCAGAGGGGAATGTGAATTGTTGAAGAGAGTAGGAGGGGTGCAGGGAGGTCATTTTTGATTATATTGGGGAGGATATGAGTAGTAATGCAGGAGTCAACAGATGACTGTGTGCTGTGGGGGTAGGGGTATGGATTGCTCTTTTGTTGTTGTTATAGGAATTTTACTGTTCTATAATGGAAGGGTTTTGGTCAGATATTATTATTATTATTATTAAGCATCTATATATAGCACCAGAAATGTACCTGGCGCTTTACAGATAATAAAATAGACACGGTCCCTGCCCGAGAGCTTACAATGTAAAGACAGAGGGAAGGGAGACAGGGAAGGGGGAACAGAGAGAGAGAGAGAAGGGATGCAACATTCATGGGGATGCGAGAACTCAGGTACACGTTCTTGACTTGGTTACAGTAAATAGGAGTTTGCAGATAACAAGTAAGGGATAATCATGGGTGGATTAGAAGGAGTTAGGAAAGGCGGAGCAAAAGAGGTGGGTTTTGAGGAGGGACTTGAAGGTGTGGAGGGTGGGGGCAAGGTGGATGAGGGCAGGGAGGGAGTTCCAGCCATGCAGGGCAGCGAGGAAGAAGGGACAAAGGCAGTTGGAGGAGCAGGGCAGGCGTGGGAGGGGGAGGGAGGGGATGGAAGAGGAGCGGAGTGCTCAAACAGGGTTCGGAGGGAGATCAGAGTAGAGAGGTAGGGGGGAGCAAGGTTATGAAGGGCTTTGTTTGTAGGTGAAGACGATGAGCTTGTGCAGAATACGATCAGGAAGGGGAAGCCAGTGGAGGGAGGAGAGGAGAGGCTGCACATGGTCAAAATGATGGGCTAGGTGGATGATCCTGGCAGCAGAGTGTTGAACAGAGATGAGGGAAGCAAGATGAGAGGGGGGAAGACCAGCGAGGAGGAGGTTAAAATAGTCAAGGCGTGAGATGACTAGGGCATGGATGAGAGTTTTGGCAGAGGAGACAGACAGCCATGTTCAGTTTAAGTTAGCGTTTAGACATCCAGGCAACGATATCAGAAAGACAGTTGGTGAGATGAGCTTGGACAGAAGGGGAGAGGGAAGGAGTGGAGAGAGAGAGTTCAGTGTCATCAGTGTATAGTAGGTATGGGCCTACCGGTTTTTCCGGTATCCGATAATGCCGGTACTGGGCGTACCAGCATTATCGGATTCAACCCGGTAATCCGGCCTGGTTACCGGATTACCGGGTACCGGATTTTTTTTACATTGTGGCCATTCAAATGAATGGCCGCAATGTAAAAAAAAAACCCACCAAAAAAACCGCGTTTCCCTCCCCGTCCCAAGCTGTGTGGGTGGAAGGGGGGACACCCCCCACCCACCCTGCCCAGCCTGGGATTAAAGAAAAACATTCCCCTAAGTGTAGGATCCAAGTACCTGCTCTGCTTCAGTGCTGCAGCTGCTTGTATGTATGTTGAGCTCCGGGTGGGTAGCGGCAGTGGTCCGGCGGCCTCAGCGCCGGCTGGGGCTGCCGGCTTCAGATGCAGCATCACGCTAGTAGGCCTTCCGGGGGAAACCGGAAGGCCTACTAGCGTGACGCTGCGTCTGAAGCCGGCAGCCCCAGCCGGTGCTGAGGCCACCGGACCGCCACCGCCACCCACCCGGAACTCAACAAGCAGCAGCAGCACTGAAGCAGAGCAGGTACTTGGATCCTACACTTAGGGGAATTTTTTTCTTTAAATCCAGGCTGGGCAGGGTGGGTGGGTGGGTGTCCCCCCTTCCACCTGCACAGCCTGGGACGGGGAGCGGGGAGGAATTTTTTTATTCCATTGATTTCAGTGGGGACACAGTGCCCCATTGAAATCAATGGAATAAATCCGGTACCGGTATACCGGATTTAATCCGAGAATCCGGTTTTTTGAGAACCGGAATCCGGTAAATCCGGTAGCCAGTAATGGCTGGGCGTCCCATGTCTAGTGTATAGGTGGTATTGGAAACCATGGGAAGCAATGAGTTTGCCTGGGGAGTGGGTGTAGATAGAGAAGAGGAGAGGGCCAAGGACAGAGCCTTGGGGAACCCCGACCGAGAGGGGTAGGGAGGAGGAGGGGGAGGAGTTAGGAAGAGAAACATTGAAGGAGCGGTCAGAGAGGTAGGAGGAGAACCAGTCGAGGACAGAGTCCCGGCATCCCAGGGAGTGAAGCGATTCAAGCAGGAGCGAGTGGTCAACAGTGTTGAAGGTAGCAGAGAGATCAAGGAGGACAAGAATAGAGTAGAGGTGGTTGGATTTAGCCACAAGAAGATCATTGGTGATCTTAGCAAGTGTGATTTCAGTGGAGTGAAGGGGGCAGAAGCAAGATTGTTATCGATCATTTTGTATTTAGAGATTGTATGATGGGGACCTCGTCCCCCAGTGAGAGCGGGGGCAGCAGGATGGCGGCAGGGTGTGGGATTGGAGTTGAGATGGAAGGAATTTGAAATGCTGGTATGGGATAGTGAAAGGGGGATGTTATAGATGATAATATGTATGGTGGCTATTGAATTTTGTATTTTTGCTTGATAATATTGTATTGGTCCTGAGGATCTTATGAAATTATACTGGGTTCCCTGAATGGGATTAAACCCAGCTGTTGTGATTTATTGGGTGATATTGTAGAGGGGTATTGTAAAGGGGTGGGTTGTTTTGCTTTCATTACTACTGGGTCCCCTGTGTGGGATCTAACCCAGCTCTTGTGCTTATTATGTTTATGATTTCTTTTTTGTTGTGAGTCGCCTCGAGTCACCTAGGTGAGAGAGTGCAGGATAGAAATAAAAAATGAAATGAAATGAAAAATGAACCACCCTGCTTCTCAACAGCTGAATATAAGACAGAAGGTCTTGTGATTTAATCTATACGATGACCAGTGGCATAGCAAGGCTGTGGGGCCTGGGTTCATGCCCCCCCCCAAAGGACAAGAGGGTGGAGTCTTCCTAAGTGGCGATCCTTCCAATGCTCCTGACCAACTTCATCCTCCCTTCACAAAGGTTGTGGTGCTACCCCGGCTCCCAGTGATGTCACCGGAGTGGCAGCAGCCCCACTGTCAGGACTCAGGGGCGAGGGGGAGGCATGCGAGGGGGAGGGGTGCTGCGGCGCCGCCCCATTGTGAATACCGCAGCTCAAGCTCCACCGCCGGGCTCACCAATACAGACCCCGCTTTCGCCGCCAAGCCAAGCCCCGCCCCTGCCGACGCACGCACGCTCTGCGGGCGTCCCAGGGCAGGAAACCACGCCCCAGCGCCCAGTACGTAGCGTAGGAGTGCCTCCGCCCCTGGTGCGACGCTCGGAGCGATTGCGAGCACGCACGGGGGCGGGGCCCTCGGGATAAAGACGAAACACATCTAGATGTGTATAAGAGACAGCGCACGCTCTGCGGGCGTCCCAGGGCAGGAAACCACGCCCCCGCGCCCAGTACGTAGCGTAGGAGTGCCTCCGCCCCTGGTGCGACGCTCGGAGCGATTGCGAGCATGCACGGGGGCGGGGTCCTCGGGATAAAGACCAAACCGGCCAAGCGATTCAGTGTTGTACCTGAGTGAATTGAAAGTAAACCGAGTGTGGAGTGCGTGTGGAGCCCTGAAGCCTGTGTGATCCTTCCCTGACCTTCCTGAAGTGAGTGGTGATGCGCGTGAAAGGTGAGCCAGTGGGTGTGTGAGTGTGTCCTGCCCCCCTCCCCCCCTTCTGTGGCTTCTGACTTGTGGACCCTAGCTTGTGTGAGCGTGCCCCTCTTCCCCTCTCCTGTGGGGCCCCCGGCACCTACCCCACCGGGGTTGTACCTTCCCTTCCTTCCTAGCCCCCTGTGCCCAGGAAGACTGTACACGCGTGTGTGTGGGGGCTGGCTCTGGAAACCCCACTCAGTGGCGCCCTATGATGATAGAGGCCTGTTCTCCCTGATCGGAGGTAACGGCCACAATTCTAACCTGACGGGCATTAGTCCACGAGTGTTCCTAACCCTGTGTGGGGTGACCGTGAGCAGTGCGCAAGGGAGACCCAGCCGAGTGACCCCCTCCGGTGACACCCACCAGGAATGGAGGATTTTAAAAGTTGGCGGGGCCAGCACTCTCCCCCTTCCCCCCCACAACATTCTGAAAACTTCCCATTGGGTGAGGCCCTTTGCAAGTGACCTGAGCGCCGCTAGAAATTTTTCAGAGTGGGTGGAGGCAGAGTACTGGCCCCACTCTCTTCACTGCCCACTCTGAAAAATTCCTAATGGTGCTCTTGGGCTGTTTGCAGAGGACCCCCTAGAGTCCGGGGTGCAGGTTCACCTGAGCCACCTCGCTCTATGGTAGCTATGCCTCTGACCACCAGCACAAAGGATGGAGTAGGAAAGTCATTCATGAAAGCCAAATAAACCATCTAATATCAGCCAATATCAGTCTTTTACTGGTCTTTTCCATTTTGAGGTGCAGACTTCTACTAGGAAAATTTGCTAGGGTTTCCAATTCTTGAATTTAATTGTAGCGACTGAGCTCTGGCAAGTAATGCTAAGGCGGGAATGACTCTTCCTGTACCATCAGGAAATGCCTACTTTTCAGGAGCTCTTGCACTCCTGAAAGTGCAAGTTATTTCCTCCTTACCCATTGAATCCATGCTCTTGCTGCTGTTGAGATTGGTGCCTATGATTGTCATTTATTTATTTTTCTGGTCAACTTTTTTAAAAAAAGTATTTGATATTTTCAGCCGTTTCTATTAGTTTTCAGTATTTCGGCCAGTATTTCATTAGTTTTTGGTAATTTGCATCCATTAGTTTCCAGTATTTTCTTCAGTTTCCAAAACTTTACATCAGTTTTCTGGCATCAGATTGCAGATTAAAATACACCAATCAAAACACAACTTACAAGGAGCCAAAACAAGGACCAGTAAGAGAAATGAGAAAAGTTACATAGTGAACTTGCGATTGTACGTAACGCAAGCAAACGTAAGTAGCATGTAGGGAACGTGGTTGCTCCTGCCTCGGAAGAATTACCAGACGCACCTGACAATGGCACTTGCCAAACAGAAACTAGCAAAAAAGTCAGTAAGCTTCCTCATCGTGGAAGCACAGGTGAATGGTCTGTTTATGACAGAAACGGCTTTCTCAGTTCAGCACTACTGGAATGCGCCCCACCCCCCTCTACAAATGACACACATCCTCGTCTCTGCTGTCTTCCCCTTTAGGCACATGCCTCTGGCACTCAAGGGCAGGAGATGGATCTACCAGTTCTAGGAACTGGAAAGCAACCAAATGAAAACAAGCAGTGGACTGAGTTTGACTCGGAGGTTGGAGGCTCCCCATACCCGCACTAGGTCTTTGGATGCTGCTGCTGAATTCTGTTCCCAGAGAGGTAGTTTGACCCCCACCCCCTCCCAATAAGAATGATCATATTGATGGTTTTACCTGTGGATAAGGTTTGTTTTGTGTGAACTGGGCCTCTGTGAATTTTTTTTTAGGATCTTTGGTGAGATCCAGTATTCCTATTTTGAATCTTCTGTGTACTTGAAGCTAGATGTCGACTGGGTCCCATGATAGGAGTTGGGATAACCATTGGTTCTGCTATCTGGATTCTAGTCGTGGCTCTGCTATCAGTTTAACTATGTAGCTTTCGGCAAGTTCAGGCCCTTTTTGGCGGGGAGGGGGGAGATAATGGGGGCAATTGCCCCAGTCTCGCACATGGAGAGGGCCACGTCTACAATGACAAACAGTACCACGGAGAGAAAACTCAGGGAAGAGGCCTCTCAGTCTTAAAAAGAAACTGGGCAAGTTAGTGGATATCTAGACACATTAGTAGCTCTGTAAAATAGTTTAAAATGGATTACTATAATCACATGCTTTTAATTTTTTATTTTTTTATTTTTTTATTACTTTCTGTATTTTTTATTAGTCTCTTGGAATGGGCTTTCCTAGTTAAATAAATGTTTGTTTAGAAAACAAAGTTGAGAGTCTGTGTTTAATAGCTACATGGATGTGTTTTTTTGGTGTTGCTTTTTTAAAACTCCTTTTAAAATCTAAGGTAGCAATTATGGTATTTCAGATGCATCATTTTCAGCAATTACATATTTGGAATAGAGCACCCCCTTCTTTTAAACCCTACACATTGACTCTGTTGCTAAATCCTGTCGCTTCTCCCTCCATAACATTGCAAAGATTCGCCCTTTTCTCTCTGTCTCGTCTGCCAAAACTCTTGTTCATGCTCTGGTCATCTCCTGCCTCGATTACTGTAACCTCCTTCTCACTGGCCTTCCCCGGTCTCACCTTTCTCCCCTCATCTCTGTCCAAAACTCTGCTGCCAGGGTCATCTACCTCGCCAGTCGCTTCGACCATGTGCAGCCCCTCCTCTCTTCGCTTCACTGGCTTCCCCTTCCTGAACGAATCCTGCACAAGCTCCTAGTCTTCACCTATAAAGCTCTTCACAACCTTGCTCCCCCCTACCTCTCTGCACTTATCGCCCTCCATACTCCAGCCCGTGCACTTCGCTCCTCCTCTGTCCCTTCTCTCACCCTTCCACGCCTTCCCTGCTCCCCTAAGCGCCTTCGTCCCTTCTCACTTGCTGCCCCCCATGCCTGGAACTCCCTCCCTGTCCACATCCGCCTTGCCCCCTCCCTTCATACCTTCAAATCTCTCCTTAAAACTCACCTCTTTCGCTCTGCTCTGTCTGACTCTTTATCCTGCTGAGCCACTATTCCTATACCTACGATCGGTTTACCCTTATCCTTGCAACATGGACCTGCCTGCTGTCATTCTCATCGTAACCAAGCCAAGTACGTGCACTTGAGACCTCGCATCTTCATGAATGTTAGACCCCTTGTCTCTCCCTCTGTTCCCCTTCCTATGTCTCTCCCCCAGCTCCTGTCTCTCAGATTGTAAGCCCTAGGGGCAGGGACCATGTCTATTTTATTACTTTGTAAAGTGCCAGGTACACTACTGGCGCTATATAAATGTTTGTTAATAATAATAATAAGAGCAGATATTGGGGAAATTATGTAAATGAAATCCTGAGGGAGAGTAGAAATGAAAACAAAACAGAATAACAGAAATGGATACCCAATGGAGTACAAACAGGTTTTTGTTATTAACTGAACTTGTCATTTTAAGTTTGAATAGTACAGATTGATGGGTTTGGAGGGACTTTGGGGGTGCAGCTCTTTCTAGAACCTATAATAAAATCTGCCACAAGTAGATACCCAGGAGAACCAAAGACGCACCATCCTGTTGAATCTTCACCCAAGTTTAAGGTATAAGGGTCATAGTTGGACCCCTTTCACTTGGGCAAGCTTCACCATACACGCCCCAGAAATTTAGCTATCTTGGGGGGGGTGTTTCAGCTCTCACTAGAACCTATAATAAAATCTGCCAGCAGCAGAGAGCATCCTGTATTTTTTTTCCTTGTATAAGCATCAGAGCTAGGAGAAAAGTATTAACCGTAAAGGGCCATCTATAGTTAGCATTGTGGAAGGGATAATGCAAATATTCCCTGAGTGTGGGAAAGATTTAAGCTTCACAAATAAATCCTTCCCCAATTTGCATGCTTAGAAACAACACCGGAATAAAACATCCAGTATAACTTTCTGATGTTTTCCTGCTTCAGGATAAAAGGCAGAAGGGGAGCATTCAGACTAGAAAGATACTACTTAACTGGGTCGGAAGTAAGACCTGATTTCCTCTGGTTATATAACTCTTGGAATGTCCCAGGTGATGCAGACAGAGGTGACTGGAAACGGGACGATGTTGAGTCCAGGTCATATTGTCCTCCGAATTATTACAGGAACCGAAGTCCTTGTAGGGATGATGGCAAGTGGATTTATTGCCATTGCTTTCTTCGTTGAGTGGATTAAAACCAGCAGGCTATTACCTGGTGACATGATCCAGATGTCTCTTTCCACATCCAGACTTCTCCTTCACGGGTTGGTAATGCATTCTGTGTTCTCTCCAGAGATGCATGACTTGTTTGTTTTAAAATTACATGTGGCCGTATTGGTGTTTGCAAGCACTGCCGCTCTATGGTCTGCCGCCTGGCTTGGTGCCTTCTATTGTGTGAAGATTGCTAACTTCACCCTGCCACTTTTCCTTGAGATGAAGCTCAGAATCTCTGGTGCGGTTCCAAAGATGCTTCTGGGCTCAATGCTGGTCTCCTCTGCTGCCTGTTTCCCTTTTCTCTGGGCTGATTATACCAGTCACCTTTGCAACACAGCAGTGCATATTCCAGAAAACTTCACTGTGGAAAGAACTAGAAGAAATATCTCCTTCTTTGGTGTGTTCTTTTTGTACCTCACTATTTCTTTCCTTCCCCTTCTGTTATTTTTGGTGTCCTCTATTCTCTTGATTGCCTCTCTGTGGAGACATGTCATGCAGATGTCACAAAGTGCAACCAGCCTGAGGGACGCCAGTACAGATGCTCATGTAAATGCCATTAAAGCTCTGATCTCTTTCCTTATCCTCTATGTTTGCAGTTTTGTAGGCGAGCTTCTGATGGCAACGCCTTCCTGCATGACTCGCCACTACTGGACACAGGCATTGTCTTTGCTAGTGGTTGCTCTGTGTCCTTCAGTCCATTCCATTATTTTGATTCTGCTTAACTCCAAGCTGAAGCAGGGGCTGATGGATATTCTGCTCTGTACAAAGTGTTTTTGGAAAGAAGAGAGGACTTAATCATGGGGCCAAGAATGACTTCATCTTTCCTGTGTGCATGACAACTGGACTAAAATTGGTGGACACTTTTTCTTTCTACATTTAGACTCCAATCATCAAAGCATTTTCGTTGTACAAGTACCATTGGGCTGTAGTTCTCCTCCAGCCTGTTCCTCAATCATCAGATATTTCTGTCTAGGATAGAAATTCATTCGTCTGGAAGCTTTTCGGGACATGTTCAGATGAGTAGGGTTTCCCATAGGGGTGTGCACTTCATTTTCGTTATATTGATAATGATAACGACATTCTCATTTTCATTATTGTTATGGCAATAACAAAGAAATAACACAATCAATAACAATAACAACAGTCGTTATTGATTTCGTTATTGCCTGGCAGGTGTTTTTTTTAAAAAAGAAATGTGGAGAGGGGAGGAGGAACAGACATCTTGGAGTCAGAAACAGTGTTGAACTCTTGAACTGGGCCTGTGATGGGAGGGGAAGGACCTGATGGATGTAATTGCTGGCCAAAGAGCAGCGCAAGCAGGTCTCACATGGTTGCATGGCACCCTGTGATTGCTCAATGCCTCCTGCCTCCAAGAACCAATCATGGGGGCTCTGGGGGAGGGCACTGCAACCATTTATGTTGCAGGGCCAGGCTGTTTGACTCTTGTTCTGTGTTAGCGCTTGCTGTGTCAGGTTGCATTTACAGAACTCTAGTGCTTGCACTAAAATCTTCTCCAGCCCTCAGTGTTATACCTTACCTTTCCTTATACCCCCTTTTTTTTTACCTTTTACCTTCCCCGTCTGTCTCCGCCTGTACATACATATAGATATAGATTACAGATATAGATAGATATACCCTAGTTTTTCCTTTCACCTTCTCCTGTCTTCCCCTGTCCATCTTATATAGAGATATATTAGTTGTGTGTAATATTATATAGATATATGTAGATACTAGACTTTATATATAATATATGCATGCATTATAGGATAGGAATAGGATAGATAACGACACCAATAACAAATAACTTTTTATTAACAATAATGAAAATGACAGTTTTTTAATAACTAAAAATGAAAACAGAAAATGACATGGGTCCCTGGTGCACACCCCTAGTCAAACTCCCCTCTTCTGCCTCCAGCTGCCTCAGACGCTACCCCCTTCAGTCTCACCTGTTTCTCCCAGAGAAGTAGTGAAACCAGGGGCAGGGGATGTTGTGGCTTCAAGAGGCAGGAGAGAGAAAGCAGAAGGAGACTGGTTCTGCAACTGGGTGTCTCATAACACTCCTAGGGCTGAAATGCGAATCAATTTGACACTTGTGAGAATCAAGAACCATTCGCAAGATCTTTCCAGAATCTCACAAACAGTTCGAGATTCTTGCAAGACTCTTGCTTTAAAAACAAACATACAAAACCTGCACATACACAAAATGGACATCGGACTGTTCTGCACATGTGCAGCCTTTTCCAAAAGGGGCAGACATTTTGCACTTGTGCACAGAACGGCTGCTCTTTTCCAAAATGGCAGTGACGCTGCCAGCACCATTTTGGAAAAGGGCTTTGGATACTCAGAATGGACCTGGTGGCCATTTTATGCATGCACAGTTGTTGTGTGTTTTTTAAAATTGAGAAAAATAAATCCTGATGAGAATTTGTCGAGATTGGGGCTGTTGTTCTTGTTTTTTCTTGATTCTCAATGAGGAGCTTGATCCTTGACAAGAATCAAGAAAAAAAACAGGATCAAGTTTCAGCCCTACTCTCTCCATCCATATTCTGCAGATGTTTTGACTCATCCAAGTGCTTGACTCACTCATCGTGGGAACAAGCAGTGTCTCTGTGTGAGTGAGAGCCAGAATATTGGGTCCTACCTACTTACTAGAGTATCTTCACAAGAGCTGAAATGGGTCGCTCATTTTGTACTCCTGGGTTCCTGCCCAGATAGGTAAGTAGTTCTAAGGGAACCCAGAGGTTACTCGCCTACCTGTATGGGTACAAAAGTACAAATTACTTTAAAATTTTCCCTGAGTGTCAGTTACTTATAAGTGGAGGGCCAAGATGAGGAAGTGGCAGCAATTCAGGCAGTAGCAGCCTCCTGAGGCCCTGAAAGGGGCGAGATTCCATTTTTGATGGATCCTGTTAGTTTGGTCCAAAAATAACTGAAAATCGGAACAAATAATTGTTCCAATTTTTACTCATTGAAATTATTGCAATTTTGTTTGTTCATTTGCACATATGCAAAATGGCACCCAGCCGCTTAGACAAAACGACAGCCGTATAAAAATGGGGGCACCCTTATGGCCACCCCATTTTGTGCACGCACAGTTTGGTGCCACCATTTTGCCTATGTCCAAACACATGAATCTAAATTCCCGTCAAAAATTCTAATTGATCAGAATTGCCAATTGGAATTTTGCTAGTCGTTCTGGTTTTGGAAAACTGTTCCATTACAGAGGGGCTGCTTTGAACCACCCCTAAGCCTAGACCAGCTGGCTGAGTGCATGTGTGAACAGCTGGCTTCTACGTCAGCGGCCTGCTGCTGCCACCACCTGGATTAAGGCCGCTGTTGCCTTGCCTTTTACAGGTACCCGTTTCAGCTTTAAATTCTTTACCATTCACATTCATGCTGCAAAATATCTAAGAAAGATAGAAGGAAAACCAGCTGTACTCCATGAGGGGGTTAACATGGGGAAATCATTACAGCTCTGAGACTGTAGGTAAAAGCTTCATACAACAGTGAATACGCGTCCCAGATGAGAAACTTGAGAAACAAGTAGGAATGAGGTGAAAGGAGGTGTCATGCCTCTCAGTTCTTGGAATATTATACGAGTAACCATGGGATGGACAGATATTTTCTGGACAAAAGTCTGAAAACTTCTAGTATCCCTATAAGTGAGATTAGTAATGTATGGCTGACCCAGGGATCAGCTAGCGGTAGCTATGAGGAGAAATCTGTCTGAAAGCCTTGCACTAAATCTTGTAACTAAGCTGTAACTTCAGTGAGATTTCTAGAAATCTGTGTAGCTAGCAATCCAACATGAAAAGGTTCTTAGCGGATTGGAGATTCCCTCCAATATGAGGGAATTTTATAGTTGCTCTTTCTTGCTGACTATCAATATGGTGATTAGCATAACTAAAGAATTTCTTTAAAAAGTCTCTGTGTGCTGAATTCATTGACTGTATGAGGGCTGGATGACTTTTATCTTTTAATGTTTGTCAAACCATCACTGGCGGAACAGATTCTGTTACAGGACATGTATTGATTGGAGTATTGAGGTACTCTACTCAGGAACTCTTGATAGGAATTGGTCAGTTTTTTATATTATTCCCTACATTTGATGGGGGGGTGGGAGGAAAGCGCCTGTTCTTTTGTTTGTTTTAAAGATGCAATATAGCATTTGCAGTATTTTGATTCCAATAAAGAATATTAAAAAACAAACAGCTATGCTGCTGTTTGCTATGATAAATAATTGTATGCTATTAATTCTTTTTGGAACAGCAATTTGTTAAATAACATGCTCACCAGTATCAATTAATGTCATACTGGACAATTAATGTCTGACCCTGATCTGTGCTGGTTGAGTGCTTTCCCCCCTATTATTACTATTATTATAAACATTTGTATAGCGCCAGCTGTGTACCTGGCGCTTTACAGAACAATAATATAGCCGTGGTCCTTGCCTACGGCTTACAATCTAAACCTAAATATTGTTCTCAAGAAATGTTGCTTTGTTTGTGCTGGATCTAATTTCCCTCTGAGGATAATGAAAATTTGGGTGTTTACAAATGCGACCACGGAGCCTTGTCATCATGATGTCGGGAAGCTACCGCAAACACTGCCCAGATCAGGTCATACTGCCTGACATTCCAACAAATGTGTTGGTGGCGGGGCTGCCTCAGAGGATGGGAAGTTGCATAAATGACCTCCCACCCAATGCCGCACGCAGCACTCCACCCCCTGCCATGAAGGGCAGCCATGGTGGCCAATGATGGCTACTATGGTGACTGGCCATGGTGGATCTGATCCAGACCAGGTCACAGCAGATTAAAACAAACATAATACCACACTGTGGCCTACTGGGGGTGGGAATATCGGTATCTGATACACCCGATAATCAGGTATATTGGATTAATCCGATAATCACCAGTATCGGCATACCAGATTTTTAACATTGGCCGCTTTACCGTTTTTTTTACATTGCGGCCATTGAAGTAAATGGCTGCAATGTAAAAAAAAACGGTAAAGCAGCCAATGTTAAAAATCCGGTATGCCGATACCAGTAAATCCGATACCAGGGAGATCAGATACCGATAAATCCGGTATCTGGTATTCTCCCCGGTGTCCGATCCCTATGGCCTACTTTGACCTGATAGGTTGGACCTTAGCTTTGACCGTGACCCCACAGGTCCCTGGGATCACAGCCTGGGCTAGCTGCCGATACGGCCAGGGGCAATTCCTGACCAACGTCTGGTGTCACCTGCACAAACATGCAAGTGAGGTCTGGGCCAAAACCCCTTGGGACCAGAGAAAAAAACTTCACTAGGTCAGTGTTCATATGGTAGGGTTTGGCAGTATACCGTTGACAGAACCGATTCTCGAAGTTGGGATTGTTCTATGCAGGAGTTCACTTTAAGGAATTGTAATAAGGCTCTGTGGCTGGACACCCAAACAACCTCCAAATGAAGAAGGGGGTTACATGTGGATTTGTGAATTAGAGTTAATCTTGGAGTATATCTGGGGGGTCTCTTTCATGTACCGTTTCCCACCAATTATGTCTGTTGCTTTCTCCTATGGATTATATTATGCTCCCACTGCTCCACACACACTATATATCCCTTCAGCTTTCTCTAACTAACCCCATAATTTTACCTTCATTTCTCCCTTCCTTTTAGAGTTCCTGTTTGTTTTTCTTCTCTTCAAATGTGTCTCCCCCAAGGCAGAATAACCTTCTCTTTCCTTACCCTAATCTTCATAAATACACCGATACCCCATATACTGCCCCTCTCCTACAGAATGGGTTAATAGGTGTGCAAATTACCTTGCACTTGATATCCCTGGGTAGTCAAGATTGTTGTATGGGTAACTAAGTATGCATGGCTAAGATGGGAACAGCTGTCCATCAGGGAGTCATTGCAATATTGTTCAGTCCTGATCCCTCTCATGACCAATGCCCATAGCTTGTGGGATACGCTGCTGAAGCACTGGCTTCCGTCAGTGAGAGAGCATGATGTCTCTACTGATACAGACTGCAATTCACTTCTCTTGGTGACTGCAAGGAGCTCAATGGACTTCAGAGCTTGAGGGAACTAACAAAATGTTTCAGGTAGGCTAGGACTTTGGCTATTGCATGAACAGAAAGCCTTACCATCTGTGGTTCCCAGATGGGGAAGGTGGCATGCTTCGGTGGGTGTGGGGTGTGGGCTAAAAAACCCTAAACAAAACCCTCATCTTATCTGGAGATCTGGGGAAAGCATACATCTGTAAATACCTCTGCTACTTTTAAGCAAATTAAAAGTTAAATAGGATTAAACATGGGAGGGGGGAGGTGTTAACAGGGGTCAATGGAGGAGATATAACTTCTGCTGAGTTTGAACAATATGACTGTGTTGCGGGACAGCCCCTCATGAATTCTGGTCCCAAAAACGAGCAGGCCACACTAAAAGAGGGAGTCAGAGAAATCATAATAATCCACTTATTGTCCAAAAAGAGGTGGGAGAGGCTCATTGTCCCCTCCCTTTCTGACATGGCTCAATATCCCGCCCCAGCACCCTGGGTAACCTGGAAAAATAGACGGCCCACTTGGAGACTTTGGGCAAAAAAAACCTGGAGCCTCTGGGTCTAACCTAGAACGGTAACAAACTCAATTGCAATTCCTGTGACAACCACTCCATCTCCTCCTCCTCCTCAGCTCTAATTGAGGGGGTTTCAAGATTGCTGCCACCCTACCCATTCCTGAGCAGCAGACTCCTTCATTTTCAGCTTTGCCATGTATCATGGTGATTCAAGTTCTAAGAACCCCACTCCACTGAATCTGGATGGTGGCATCAGCAGAACAACCCTGTGGCTGGAGCAAAGTCCTGGCCCTGGAGTCTTCAGGAGCCGGACAACAGGCAAGCCTCAGCCATGGCATGTGGTGAGAGGAAGAGACAAGGCTGCTTCAATCAAGAGTTGGGGAAAAGGGATGGATGGATGGGGAGGAAATGAGGGGGAAAGGCAACAAAGGGAGGGGAAAAGAAGGGAAGGTGGAAAGGATGGGTGGGGAGGGAGATGGAAGAAGGCAGTACCAGCAAAGTCATGAAGGCAGGGCTTTTGGATGGGATAAACAGTAGGTCATTGGGAGTCAAGGAGGTGGAACTGTCCTCCCCACACACACCCCATTTGAATAGTTACTCAAGTGATTGGCTGCCCAGTATAGTGATGAAAAAAGGTAAATGTGGCTCTTCGTTTGTGCATAGGGTCATGGAACAGAATATTCAAATCCTGTTTGCATGGGTAGGAAGTTGATTCTGTAATGTACTGCTGCTCCCAAGATTTGCATCCTGGAAACACATTCCAGCATTATTTCCAGGCTTATTTCTGATCCTAGGCAGAAGGCAGGTAGACAGTTTGTGTGCTACCTGCATGGCCAACAGATCGATACTGCAGCTAGGACTTGATATCCCTTGAGGAAATTTCTCCTGGGCTTCCATACCCAATATATTCAAAGCGGTGCTGATTGCAAGTGGGACTCGGTAAGATGCTTTTTCCAATTCAGATCTTATCACTAGCCATTTTATCGATGGAAATCATTATAGGGATGCTGGGAAGTGGATTTATTGTCGTCATTGATTTCAGTGAGTGGATCAAAGGCAGAAAACTGCCATGCAGTGACAGGATCCTAATTGCTCTGAGCACCTCCAGGCTTATCTTCCAGGGGATACATATAGTGTACATCTGCTCTCTCTTGACTCCTGGGACACTGAAAATGAAATATTTGTATAAGGTATTCACAAGCCTTTGGGTGTTCGCAAACATTGCCAGCCTCTGGTTTTCTGCCTGGTTTCTACTGTGTGAAGATCTCCACCTTTGTCCATCCATCCTTCCTATGGATGAAGCAGAGAGTCTCTGGGATGGTTCCACATCTACTCTTGATGTCACTGGTGGCCTCCTCAATCACCTTGCTCCCTTTACTCTGGATTTCCAGTGCCAGTTACATTTGCAACTCAACTGGGAATACCACCATGTCAGATAATGACTGGGATATCTCAGATCTCAAAATCTTTTTCCTGTACTCCAGTGGGTCATTATTTCCTTTCACTGTGTTTTGAACCTCATACATCCTGTTAATTACCTCCTTGCGGCGGCACATCAGGCAAGTGTGAGAGAATGCCGCCAGCTGCAGAGACATCAGTACAGATGCCCATGTAAAAGTCATTCAGTCTGTGGTGTCTTTCCTTATCCTCTTTGTTGCCAGTTTTGTCGCTGAGAGCATACCAACATTGCCGGCCTGTCTAACTCACATTACTGGGCTGCCTGTTATCTCTTCAGTAGTGGTTGCTGCCTGCCCTGCTGGCCACTCCATTATCTTGATTCGTATTCATCCCAAAATGAAATGGGTGTCAACCAGGATTCTGTTTCATATGAAGTGTTGTCAGAAAAGGGACTTACTAAATCCTGCTAAAAAACCCTAAAAGGATGCAGTCCTTTCTTGGTGAAAGAGGGCAGCAATCAAGCATGGATTTTTTGTATCTACCTTTTTTATTCCTTTCTCTAGAGTATCCCTAGCACTTAAATATGCATTTTCACTTCTTAGATACTATTATCTTTCTAATGTTACAGCGCTAGAAACAGAAACAATCCACTCCACCCCGCACCGTCCAAAAATCTCTTTGGCTTTTTATAGTTGATTGACCTGTTCAGGAACATATGGGACACACAGTTTTGTATACTCGTAACCAGTAGTGCAAGTGGCAGTGGCTTCAACATACAAAAGTGGGAGTTCATTTAAGTTGCATTTTGTTTGCCTTCTATAATAGTGTAACTTAGTTGGATATTCAGGAGGCTCTCTGAGGATGCAGATAATGGCCATCTGCAAATAGCTTGCTCCAGAATAAGTGCTTTGTAGATTGTGACCAATGGTTGCTAAGTGACACATCCTCTGAAAAATTCTGAGGATGCGTGTCAGAGCAACCGTACACCACATGGGGTAAGACTGCCCAGGGTGGGGCAAGTCATGTGGCTAGAACCCTTCTGCCCTGCTGCATGGTGAGCTCCACGAGAGGGCAGTGAGTGGCAGGCACTGTCACTGTTTGTGCATGACCATGTCATGGCCTGGGACAGGATTTTGGTCTGGTGGGGAGGGAGGCAGGGTGGGGTTGGGTGCCTGCATGTGTGGTGGGCATGGCCTTCCCTGACTCTGGTTGCACCTCCAACAGGGGCTGACCCTCCCAGCTTCCCCGTGACTGTCTGCTCGTTTTTTGACAGAAAACAATTGAATTAGGGTATTATGAATGGGCGAGAGACACCAACGTAGCAGTTTTGTCAAGTTAAAACTTTCAAATGCAAAATGTTGGTGGCATTCTTGAAATGTTGAACTTCACGTGAGCATTTTTGATCTCCTCTAATGGCACAAGCCCTCCTGAAGACTGGCTATGTCTTTGAAGTGGTGTTGGATTTGAATTTGAGAAGAGCACAGTGAAAATAGCAGCGGGAAAAAATCTTCCACAAGGTTCAATAAGTCTGTTTTTTAAACATCACTTCTTTACTGCAGGACCTCGGAGTTGAATGTACATAATTTGGGGGGGGGGGGGCAAGAATAGTCTGGATTAAGACACAGCTGTTTGATTAACATGCACCAAAACATTTTCCCAACTCATCTGTAGAATTAACTTTCAGAGGAATTTTATATTCATAGTTTTGAAAAGTTTTAGACTTTCATATTACTGAAAAGTGTCCTAAATTTTATTGCAAATTGTAACCTAAGCTGGTGGTGTACTCATTAAATGGTTAAACCCAACAGCAGAGGCTTACTGTTAAATAGTTAGTTCCAGACCTCTCCTCTTGGTTACCTTTTAAAAATAGTTTTAATGGCTTTTTATTTTTAATTTGCACTACGGTGATGGAACGTGATGTAGATAACTACCATATTACTTTAGGAGATTCCTCTTTACAGGGAATGGATTGACTGTGGGTGTTTTCAGATGTGACGGCGGAAAAGTTTAATCAACTTTAAGGCGGATCAACTGGGGTGTTACTATCGCGCCTAAATGCACCAACCAGATGTTAGCATGGTCTGACTCCTGACTCTGGTCGGGGCTAGTCCGGACTGTGATTTGGGGAAATCCCTGAGTCACAGCCCAGGTTAAACTCCACCAGGGTTGGAAGCCAGCTGCTAGACTTGGAGTAAAGTGGGTTATCATGTCTGAGAGCCAACTGTAATTATTGTGGTCTGGAGTGGTGGGCAGAGCCAGGAACTATAGTGGCTGTCAACCAGGGGCAGGGCCGCTCCCCCCAACATGGGGGGCACAGCTGGGAAGATGCACATCCGTACATCTCCCCGCTCCCGCCCCAGCTGCTGTAATGTTTGTTCGGTGGCTGGGCCAAGTCTCGGATGGCCGGACGGCTCTTGCCACCGCCCGGAGCAGTCTGTGGTGGCAGTGGGTGGTGTCATGCCAGAAAGCACCCTCTGGTGCAATCCTATATCTGTGACCCCAACTTACATGTGGTCACTTGGATAACTATCTGGTGAGTCCTCGCAGATTTGCATCGCCCCTTAATCACATTCTGGTCTGTGCCTCATTTAGTACTGCAGTGATTTGCTTGGAATCAGAGAGCATGGAATGCAAAGAAACGTCTGTTTGCAAATGATGTGTTTCTTGTGAAATCTTTTCCTGATTTGGGTTACGTCTGCCCTTTCATGGAGGACATGACAGGCAAATGGGTAGTCACAGACAGGGTACAGCTTATGTCCTGAAAGATAGGGCTTTCCAATAACACCGACAAATAGATGTAAATGATTATGAAAGACTTTATAAGCACTGCTACCACTTCCATGAGAGGGGAGAAAAACACACACACACACACACACACAACCCCCCCTCTGATCTGCTCCCCCCTTTGCTCCCTCATCAGACCACTGGAAAGCCTCACCAGTATTCGTTTTCAGAATCCTCCTTTCACCACCCACTTTTATGGTCCGTTTTAGAACGGAAGTGAGATCCTGAAAAACCAAAATTGCAGTGCCTGACTCGTACTGGCCGGGGACAAATCTGTACTTGATTAGAGCCCAACGGGCTACCCGATATACTGAAATACTGGGTTTTGTCCTCATTTTTTTAAGTAGTAGAACCAGTGGTCACTCCATGAAATTAACAGGCAGTAGATTTAAAACAAATAAAAGGAAATACGTTTTCACCCAATGTGCCATCAATCTGTGGAACTCCTTGTCAGAGGATGTTGTGCAATCAGTAGCGTAACTGGCTACAAAAAGGGGTTTAGTAAAGGTTTGGAGGTCAGGTCCATAAAGGACTACTAGCTAGGTTAGTTTGGGGAATAAGACCCTTGCTTGTTGGGAACGGGGGGAATATGGGAGGACATGGATTATTCTACGGTAACCTGATGTGTATTACCCTAAGGCAACCAAGAATGGGTAATACTGTTGGCGACAGGATGCTGGGCTAGATGGACCATTGGTCTGACCCAGTAATGGCGCTTATTATTTCTGTATTGATTTACCATTTTACTGATTGGCAAAGTGGTACATCGGTAACAGCAGATTTTACTGATTGGGTGTCCAGCCAGTTCTCGGGTACCTGGCACATTACTTAAAATTATGGATATTACCTAGAGGTACCAAATGAGCTATCCGTTAGGGCACACTTAAATACACTCAGAAAGTCACCCATGCATATGCTTTTGGGGTAAAAGTACATCTACACACCTTTTGATGTATGTAGGTGTACGGAGTACTGCTGGCAAACTGTGAGTTCGTTTCGCTTTGTGCTGGCAACATTCTGTGTGTACAAGGGAGTGACGTAGTCTCTAAAAATGATGCCGCCTCACTCCTGGCTGGCTTGTATGCTGGTGGGATTTGAAGGGTTCAGAGGCTAGATTGGGTTCCACTCAGCCAGCCTAGTTATGAAGAAGCATGTCTCGCTGTGATAGAGGGGCATCTTCTGCCCCCTTACTTCCATTAATAAGGGTTGGGCTGGCTCAGCTGGGGTGGCCCACCAGATGGGTTTTTACTATTCGGGCTCAACTACAAGGATTTATGGATGATTCTCCTGATCCTGCTCTGCGCTGACCCTGCTCTGCGCTGACCCACATGACAATCCTTCCCATGGGAAGAGGATCCAGTGCTCTCATTGTATAGTTTAATAGGAGGATCTGGTGGATGAGCCCTGATCTTGCCTGACTCCCTGGGTTTGGTGTAGTGGCTGTGGGACCTGGGTATTTCTGAGTTCTGGTCTATAGAGTTGGACCCTTTCTGGATCTGTTCCTCTTTCTTCTTCCACTACTCCTCTGGTTTGGGCTGGAGACTTTATATAGCCCCACCTATAAAAGGCCATGAACACATTCTACCTTTGGGGGTCATTGTAAGGAAATTTCCCCCACCTCTAAGAAATGTATGAAAATAATTATTTTGGGGAGGTTTTTTGATATGATAAAAGTACGGAAACCCTATTAGGGCTTGTTCTCACAAGTACTTTTGTGGAGGTAAGTACCTCCTGATGAACTTCAGCCTCCCCTGTGTTTCCACAAGGGCAGGGGTCAAAACAAGCATAAAGGGGAAGTACTTATCTCTCTTGAAAAAGTCAGTTTTTTATGTAGGAGGGAGCCTCCTCCTCAGAAGGCTTGCTTGTTTGTGCTGAAATGTGGGCATTACTTTCTCTCTGTATCTTGTTGTCACAGAAAAGCGAAGTACTTTTGTGTGTGTGTCCTCTACCCTCCCCNATTCCTCCATTGATAGAGTGTTGTTGCTTACAGACTTGGTGCAACAGGGGTGGGAACGGGAAGCATGGCCCTTTGGACTTGAACAAACTGTGCTGGATATAATTATGTTTATCGCCGAACCCTGGAAGAAGACAGGTGGACAAGGAATGGGATTAAACAGGCCGCACTCTTTATTAATGTGATGACAAATCATGTGATATAAAAAAGGGTGTGTGTGTCCCCTACCCCCCCCCCCCCCCCGGTTTCACTTGGCTGATATTGTCCAAGTTTTCTTCCTATCCAGGAAAGCTGAAAGCTGGGCTAGAGTGAAAATTCAAAATGACTGTGTCTTCATGTCTCTGGAACACGAATTCTGATTGGTACTGCATTCACCAGTTGAAATATACGTTCCAGAAGTGGGCAAGCTGGCACTAGTTTGGAAAGCTCCCCAGCTCAACTGTTCAGAGCTAGAAGGGTTGTTGCTGTAGCAGAATACAGAGATGTGCCCCGCCTGCTGAGGGAGGAAGGCAGGGAGGTAGAGGGGGTGAAGGGTAGGAAGGCAAAGGGGACAAGGGATATGTGTGGAGGGGTGGGAGGGAAGATCTTCAAGAGCTATAAACAGGATGAAATGAGCCACAGTCTAAAACAAAACGGGGGAACCGTTTCCCTTGCATGGGCCATTTTGAACAATACTTGACTTTCTGCATGCCGGGTGGCATTAGGGGTGCTTAGGGGTGCCCACAGTGGAGGTAGGAAGAGAAGAGTCCAGATTCTAGACCTATGACTACTTTCACACAGAACTCTTAAGAACCTAAGGAGTGCAAGACTGGGTCAGATCAATGGTCCATTGAGCCCAGCATCATGTCTCTGACAGTGACCAATCTCTTTCTCTTGGGAGAAGTACCCAACGGATCACAATGGGCAATCCATTCCCTGTTGCCCCAGCCCCCAAGAGTAAGAGGTTAGACCCCCCAAACCTACTTGGCTAATAGACCTATCCTCCAAGAACTTATCCAGTCCCTTTTTTAAATATCTTCTCCCACCTGTGCTCTTCATTGCAAGAGTTTGCATTTAAACATTTTAATTGTTCCCATGTCTCCCCTCCCCCCCCCCTTCAAAATATACCATGTGTACTGCTGTGGTCACTAAAAGGTTCCCCATTACACTGCATATTTTGTTTCATTTTGTCAACAATTCATTGTTCCAACCAGGAAGACAGTGTGGGATTCAGCCCCTGAGGAGGCAATCCTCTCTATCCCCTCCTGCAGCAAATAAGGTGTATTGAGAGGCAGATTAATCCCATCCCATGTTACGAAAAATGGGTGTTAAACCTTGCTTTCTGGATTGACTTTTTGAGGAATTAATGTGCACTACGCCCAATGTGACTCTGTATCCTGCGACCCAATGCTTTCATATATTAAAACATAAAAAAGTGGAAAGGGTGTTTCGCATACTAAGCCTTTTGTGTGAATACAGCCTATGTCATTGATCCGTCCTGCGTCCTTAGCGCATCCCCCCTCATCCTTGCTCCCTTGCCATGAGCTCACTCTTTCAGCGCTTAAGGGGAGGGATTGGATCCTTACTGTGGGTGAGTTGTAGGAGTTGGCCCACAGGCTGACTCTTTCAGTTCCTGAGGGGCTACTGGATACGTGGTCCAGATCCAGGAATTATAATTAGGGCTGAAGCTCGCCCTTGTGTTCTTGCATAATGTCAATGAGAAACTGCTTCTTGCCAAGATTTGCGAGAACGAGGAGAGGATGAGAATTGGCCGATTCTTGAAACCTGTGCACCAAAAAAGCTGGTACTGCGCATGCAAAAATGGCCACCGTGGCCTTTTCTGCATACGTGTGGGCCCTGGTAGCCATTTGTGCATGTGCAGAGCATTTTTAGGGTTCGAGAATTTCGTAAGAATCTCAAGAATCCTCAAAGAACACTCTCTGCATGGGAAATATGGCCACAGGGGGTTTGCACATGTGTATAAATGGTGCATTTTGAGATTTGTTTAGAATCTCATGATATTTTCAAAATTTTCAGTGAGATCTCACTGACGTTTGAGGAAATCTCTTGTGCTCTTACAAAAACACGCATGATTCTCATTTCAGCTCTAATTAAAATGGTACCAATAAAGGCCAACTGCAGGCCAGATTTGGCACATAACATAAGAAGTGCCATACTGGGTCAGACCAATGGTCCATCTAGCGCAGCATCCTGTCTCCAACAGTGGCCAATCACGGTGGCTTGGGAGAAGCACCAACAGGTCACAATGGGGGATCCATTCCCTGCTGTTTTCCCCCAGCTCCCGTCATGTTCCCTGATCCTGTCTGGCTAATAGTTACTAATGATAAGAAGTCATCAGCAGCTGTTGTCCAGAGGTTCCCCATCTCTGGTCTAAAAGTTAGAGAACTACTGAATTAAGTCTAGGGGTGAAGCTACATGAGAGACAGTGGGTAGGCTACCACACCTTGGGCAGTCTTACCTCTCCCCGGGCAAGCGAGGCACATGATGCAGTACATCGTGTGTCTGCACCTTCCAGACATCTGCGCCCCCCCTCCAACCGAAGTGGGGGAGCAGATGTCCACTTGTCATGCACAGCCACATCACAGCTGGGGTGGGATCTCAGTTGGACCTGGAGAGGGAGGTTGCAGGGCCAGGCTCCCGCTTGTGTGACTTATACTGCGGCTCAGCCTGGCCGTGGCAGCAGCTTCAACTTCCCCCGTGACCATCTGTCTGGCTCCCCCTGCTGGCCCCACAATGTGGTTACGGCGATTTCCTGCCATGAGGCCGCACAGAGTTTGGGCAGCCCTGTCTCTTCTGCCTGCGCCCCACGTGTTTTATAAGAGATCAGTTCATGAAGGACACATACCGACAGCAAAAAACAAATCACACCTGCAACACAGCAGCAGCCAGTGAATCATTTTACATCGGACATGGAGGATATTTCACAGAGAACAAAGATACAGCATTCTGCGAGAGGAGACTATGGTTATTTTTCACTGCAAGGTCAATGTGCATGTTCTTATGAGCAACATGCCTCCTACTGATAACCAGGCTCTACTATTTATAACAATAGACTGTAGCCTTTCATACAGACTGATAGCACGAAGATGGGAACAGAAAGGTTAACGGTGTCATTTTGCGGTAAAGCAATAGAGAAGTTTATTGAAGGAGCCATGTGGCATCCTACTGTATTTGTTTCTTACCGCCATTATTATTCAGTTTGCTAATTCAGGATGAAAGCTGTTTAAACTATAATGAGCATGGATAGTGGAGCCAATCCCAGAATCCATATGCTGTGCATACAGAATGCACACACTTCGCACACAACCCTCTTCCCATTGACCCCTCATGTACGCACACCATTGGGACCTTGGCACGCACACAAGTTGCACAAATACATGCACATAAGCTGCACGCATGGGGTTTGGGATTGTTCCCAGTGTTAACAGAGTCACTAATGTGGTATTAAGAACAACAACAAAAAATTACAGTTAAAGGGCTGCAGGACCAGCTGTAGAATTTGCAGGTCCTAGGGTGAAGATGAAATGGGGGGCCCTCTTATGGCCCCACCCCCTTGGTGTGTTCTCCTTTGGCAGGGCCATAAAGGTGGTTGTGTTTGGGGGACCTTCTGGGAGGGCCTGTGACCCCATACACTGCCCTGGTGAAAACGGGGGCCACTGTGGAACCCTCGGAAAGAGCAGGGCCTGGGACCATCACAGGTTGGCCCTGTGGGGAGAGGGGGTGTTAAACAGGGAAAGAATTATGGGCAAATGGAAATACAGTAAATGGCACGCTGAAGGATTATGTGGCAATGAGATGAAACTGGTTAAACTCTCAAACAATTAACTGATACCGATTGGTAATCAGTCCTAGCCAGAATGTAGTGGATCCAGCTGGTTCCTAGTATGGGTGTGCATTTCATTTTTGTTTTTATAACAAAAATGAAAATTTTGATTTTGTTGTTGTAACAACAAAAATGACTAATAATGAAAACAACAAATAGTAATGAAAACGAAAACCAATTTCTGTCTTTGAAATAATAGGAAAACACTGAAAAACATATTTCTGGCTATACCTTTTTTGTTTCTTATTCTATTCTGATTAAACTTGGGGAGATTGTACGATTGTGCCAAATGTTGAAAAGATTGGATACAGAGAACCAATTTTAGAAGCAATTGAATGTTGTGATTTTAAGAAAACCTCCATACACATTTCTGGCTACATATTTTTTTATCTTTCATCCAATTTACATGAAACCTGGGACAGTTATGTCACTCCACTAACGAACCAATCATGCTGGATTTCAGAAAGATTTGGTAAAGTGTCCTGATATTATAAGCTATTACCTTGAAAATACATTTCTGGCTGTAACATTTTTATTTTCCATCCTGTTTACAAGTAATTTGGCAGACATTTATCACACACCTTCCCTGTCAACTTTGCCAAAATACAGGACAGTTTGATAAAGGGACCCAATTTTATAAGCAATTGAAGTTGTCCCTTTTGAAGACTATTATTCAGATAAATAGCAGTACATGCAGTGCCAGTCAGAGGCAGGCACCTGGCATGGCAGGGGGAGGGCGGCTGTAGGAGGGAGGATGGGAAGCAACCCAACAGACTGACAGACACATTCACTGGCCAATTACTGCATGCTTTATGTATTTTATTTTATTTATTTTATTAAAATTTATAGGCCGCCCCCTCCTGCTCTAAGCATCTCGGGATGGCTAACAACATTTTAAAATACATAACTAAAATACAATTAAAACAACATAAAATCCCCAGATTAAAAGAACCCTAACCCAACCCACCCACCCCATCTCCCTCAGTAATGGCCCAGGGGAACAGCCCGGTCTTACATTGTCTACGGAAAGTGGGGAGGTCGGTGGTCAAGTGGACCTCCAGCAGGAGGCTGTTCCACAGCTGTGACGCAGCCACGGAAAGCGTCCTCCCATGATCGACACCCGGGAAACCCGGGTGACCTCAAGGAAGGCGCCCCCAGCTGACTGCAGGGGCCAATCCAAAATCTGGAGGGTGGGGCCCAGGACATTTAGGGCTTTAAAGGTCAACACCAACACCTTGAATTGGGCCCAGAAGACTATCTCCAGCCAGTGCAGAGAGCAAAGCACAGGTGTAATGTGCTCGTGTCGGCCCATCCCCCTTCAGGAGACGGGCCACCGCATTCTGTACCAGCTGCAGTCTCCAAACCAGCACCAAGCATAGCCCCACATAGAGTGTGTTACAATAGTCCAGTCGGGAGGTAATAAAAGCATAGACGATTGTGGCTAGATACGAGTGCAAGACATAAGGCCTAAGCTGACGTACCAGATATAATAGGTACAAAATATCCATCTCACAGATCTAACTCACCTCCCAGAAGGAACATAATTCCTCCATTCCAAAATGACCCCTATGGCTGCAGAGACACACACCCTGGTCCGCCCCCCTAACCCCCCTCTCCGGAGGCTGTCTTGCCTGCCCCCCGAGGGAGATACCCACTTACACCCCTATCTTCCTCTGCCAGAAGAGGATAACCCCCATCCACTCCCTCCTGAACCATCCCCTCCTCACCAATACCCCCTCCCTCCTAACCACCCGTTGCTCCCTCACACCGGGCGATACTCCTCCCTCCATATGCTCACACCTGGGCGTATGTTGGGACGCCCCCCCCCCC
>QEPC01006909.1:5383874-5400632 GCA_003113815.1 Sphenodon punctatus | reverse complement strand
GGGGGGGGGGGGGGGCCTTTCAGACCGGCTGATCCCCGCATATATTCAGGCTGCAAATCCCCCCACTCACAGCCCAAATATGCATGTTGGGGGGGGGGATGTCTGAAAGTGGCCTTTATTTACACACATCCAGGCTGGCCAATTATCATCACAGTCGCATCCTGCAGCACTGTGACAGAGAACATAAGAGAATCTCTATTGGCTCTTTCCTAAACAGATGTTTCCAATTTCCCAGTAACAACTGGGGAAGAAAATTTGGGATGATCACAGCACAGAATGAGGATATTTGGTTGACATGTATGCTAGCCAATTGGCATCACAAGCTGATCTTATACCACAGTGACGTTTAAAAGAATCCCTGGCATAGGCTCATTCTCTATATATGCTGTGCAAGCTTATAAAATTGGAACCCTTTATCACAACTTTCTGATATTCATCAGAGATTATCCTGAAAGTGTGAGATACAGCCGTGCCAAATTTCATGTATGCTGGTTAGACTACAAAGATGTTACAGTCAGACATACATTTTATAAGTTGTTTGCATTTACCACGAGGACCCTTTATACAATACTTCGGAAAGTCAGCAGAGATTGTAACCATGGGGATGGGTATAAACTTTCCAGGTTCCATCCACATTAGATGACAGGCAAATAAATTACAGCCAGAAATGTATATGCAGATTTTTGCAAACTGGCATAATTCAACTGCTTATAAAATCTGATTTCCTTATCCAAGCTTTCTGTAATTTGGTACACATAATGCCTTCTACTGAAGGTACAATCTTCCCATGTTTCCTCCAAATATAATAAAAAACAAAAAAGATACAGCCAAATGTGTGTTTCATTGAAACCAATGGAAATTGAAAATAAAAGCAAAAACAAAAATGAAATTTTGATATTTATAAAAACTAAAATGACCTCTGGTTCCTAGATAGTGGTGGATAACTTTGTTTCTGCTCTAGTTGTGAATAGGATTCCTACTGCTCATGATGCCTCATTTAATGCAGGGCTGCATCACAAGAGGGGCAGGGAAGTTCCTGAGGCCCACCCACCCCCTGCTGCCTCATGTATTCTGAGATAATGAAGGCCACCCTGGCAGATCTGGAGAAATCGGGCTTCTCCTAGAAACTTTAAGTCACAACCCAGAGACTAGTCTAGGTGAAACCTGAAGAGCTGGCAACCATAAATGGCGGGCCTCACAGCCACGTTTTTTACCAGAGCTGAAGCTAATAGTGCATTTGTTAATTGTGGGTAATTCCTGCATTTTTGAGTAGTCTGTTGGGTGCCCAATTGATACCCAAGTTCCAAGCTGGGCATCCAGTTACCCCCAAATACCGGGTATTACCATTACCAAATTACCTATTTAGCTGTTTTACCAAATTGGCATTAAAACAGTAAATCAGCACAGGAATCGGGAACGGAAATTTGGAAAATTGGTATCAGAATTTAGAAAATCAGTACCAGAATTCATAAAATCAGGATGAAAAAAGGTAAATTGGTACATCAGGTAGCCCATTGGGCACTCATCGAGTGCTGCTTAGTACCCAACGTTCCCAAATCAGGTCAAATGCCCAATTTCAGTGAGTACATCCTTGTCCACAGGCACTCATTTCAGCTTTGCTTTCTAGGTCTAATGTGAAATTCACAGAATTTAAACAAGTCAAAGATAAGGTCAACAATGTGCTTATTACGTATGCATATTACATAAAGTGTACTAAAAGCGGAAGCAGAATTGAATATACGGCCTCCGAACTTTGCAGAAACAAATGTATTCTAATTCAAGTTAGTCTAAATTAGTACAGGTTTGCTATGTAGCCAATCGGTATGTACTAAAAGCATCTCAGTAAATTAATAGTCTCTCATTGTAATCAATAGGATTTCATACACTGCAATTTTTGCTATTTAAATGGATACATTGTAAAACAGCATGCTCCGTATAACCAATATTGTACTATTTAAATCGGTATGGTGCATGATCTCATCAAATCTAATGTAATGTTCTCAACCAGCATGTCTTTTCATAGCACAAATATGGATTTACTAGGGCAAAAAACAGCACAGTTTCTATCACACTCAATCTCTGAAATAAAGTATATTTTAATACAAACCAGCAGGACAGCTGTCTAGTGCTTAAAATTTGCTTTTTCTAAAAAAAATCAATATCACTAGATTCATTCAGGAAAAAGCAGATGAGGTTCTGGTGGGGTTTTCCCCCCTTCCATTTCTGGAAGCTCCTGGTAAGATGATCATGTTCCCTGCTCTTCTGTGCCACTGGTTATCAAATTAGGGTGGGTGGATGGCCACTAGGGGGGAAGTGGAATGCATCTTGCGGGAGGAGCGTAAGAGGAAGCTCAAGTGTCAAAATCCTAGCTCTGATTTTCCTGAGCTAAGGGGGCTTGTGAAATGACAATAGCCCCGCCCCCTTCTGGAACATGGATTCCGATTGGTGCTGCAGCCCCTAACTGCAATTCACATTCAACAAGTGGGTACATTTAATGCCATTTTGGAAATTCCGCCAGCTCAGATTCTCAAGGGAAAGGGATGGTAGCAGCAACAGAAGTATGGGGGAGCAAGGAAGAGAAATAGCAAGGAATGTGTTTGTCTGGGGGTGGATACAAAGAACTATAGAAAAACAGAAGAGGGACAGAGTCTGAAAACAAATTGGCTGTTCCCAAATAGACAAGATTTTTTATTTTATTTTTTGTCTTTTGGGGAATTTTGAGGGAGAGGGTTTTGGGAGAATTTTTTGCATTCAGGATGAGTTCCACCTTTTCACCATTCGGTATTTCCAACTGTAAATTTTCATCACTTTTGTCTAATTCTGGGAGTACCAAACCTAACAAAAGAACCAAAAGTATACAGTGTACCAGTGGCTTTCATGAACAGGAACCCAAACGGATCGTTGCAAAAACCTGTAAGTTTCCACATTGCGGAGAAAGCAGAGAATTGTCCATTTTAAACTAAAACAGTGTTTTCCATAATAGATTATTTCAGAGCTAGGCTGAATGGGTCCTGAGGGGAGCCTCTGTGATGAAGCTCCATACTGAAATATGGTACAGTGGTTAAAGTACTAACCGGAGATTTGGGAGACTCCGCCATGGGCTGCTTTCCGACGTTACATGGGAGGGTTGGGAACTTGTGCAATCGCAACTGTGACTCTGTAATTGCAAAGATTAGTGCCTGTGAGAACGCACAAATCCCCTTTTAGCACATGAGAACATTTGCTCGTTATCGTGTCCCCAAATGTAGCCTTTACACAAGGACACGTCCCGTGATAAAAAGGGATTTGTGCATTCTCACAGCGCTAATCCCCGTGATTAAAGAGCTGTGGTCATGATTCCACAAATCCACCATTCCTCCCCCAATGTAATGTTGGAAATCAGCCTGTGTTCCCTGATAGGCAGCAGAATCCCTGGTCACCATAGGCTATCAGTATGCCTGAAATGACAAATCGTGGTTAATACTGTTTCCATTGGAAACACGGAAACCTTCACACAACGTGGAAAGTTAGTGTTTGCCGTTGTCTCCTGTTTGTCATTTTTCATGAGATGAACAGAGATGCTACAGGTCGAATCCCAGTCTCCACATGCACCCTGCACACACACACACACACACACACACACACACCCCGCAGGGGGCTGTGGAGACACAAAAGTGCCAGCCCAAGTGCTGGAAATTGTTGTAAAAGTTATGACTGTTTTACAGCACATTTATGCCAAAGTCCTGGAAAGGAACAAAAAGTGAAGAAAATGACCAAAATGTAAAACAAAATATGAAAAAATGCTGGAAGTAAAATTGATGGGGAACAATGAAAGAATCACAGGTACAGTGACGGAAGCACGGAATCACGGGAGATCGATGTAGTAATTGTGATTTGTGAACAGTTAGCGGTATTTCGTTTTGAGCCCTGAGCTGGATTTTGAGCCCAGTAATCCGTGAGTGAAATTTGTGGCAGAAATCACCAAATAACATTTGAAACCCTGAACACATGAGTGTCGATTGATGTGAACCCGCTGGCGCAATCACTGCTTGAGGAACTCCTCCCCCCCCCCTCCCATCTCTGGCACAAACAGCTTTAGTCTCCAGTAGGGATGGGGCTATCAGTATTATCGGATTAATTCAATAATGCCAATAATTGTTGATATTGGATTCATCCGATAATACAGATAATTGTTGGTATCGGAATATCGTTTTTTTAACATTGCCGATTTTTCGGATCTTTAACATCGCGGCCATTTTAACAATGGCCGCAATGTTAAAGATCCACAAAATCGGCAATGTTAAAAAAACGATATACCAATACTGATAAATCCGATATTGAATAAATCTGATACCAACAAAACCAGTAATCGATAATTCACCTGGATTCCCACCCCTTGTCTCTGGTAAGCCTGGGCTGGCTACAATAGGACTGAAACGGCAAGCTGCTGCAGTAGCTGTTTCCTGATGAAAGAGCTCTTTCACTATGAGTGGTATGGTGCGATAAAGACATTCATTCTGCTTCTTTTGTCTGCGATCTTCCATAGTTTCCACCTTCACTTTCTGACATGTAGTCACGGTTCGAAAGTTGCAGAACAATGTGTCTTCCGACACTTTCTGAGATTATTCCAATACTTTCTGAGATTATTTCCGATAATTCAGATGTCACAAAGCAAAGGGTGTTGAATTATCGAATTGCCAATGGGAAAGCTGTGGAAAGTCATGGGCAATTCCTAAATGGGAGAATGAAATATCAGTGTGGAAAAAGGAGGTGCCGCTTCAGCCCTAGGCTAAAACCACTCAGTCCACATGTGTGCAATCAGGCACTATCTTTTTGAGGGTGCTTCTCCTGCATCCCCACTTCCCAAACACAGCAGCTCTTCCAAACTGGTCCCTGTTAGTTGTTTCTCTTTTTTTACGTTATCATTTATTTAGTTTAAAATGTATTTTTTCCATTCTGTCCTATGGGCATTCCATTCATGTTAATGGGCATTTATTTGCATGCATGTCTTGTCATGAATGGAAATGGAAACAATGGGTGCTTTTAGACGGACACAGAGACAGCCTACCCCCCACCCCCGAGATTCTCATGGAGTGCACCCCCGTGTACAACTGCTTTCAGTCCCACCTCAGTCCACTTTAGATAAACCTGGTGTTTTCTCTGGCTCACAACCACCTGGGTGGTGCTAGGGGTGAAGCGGCAAGCGGCAGCAGAAGTCCTTTTCGTCAGACATGTCCAATCCGACACCACCTTCACATACACGGCAAACCCCACTAAAGCAATGGCACTTACCGATATTTTCTACTGCTTTCCGCTCAAGCATATTGCCGTTCTCCTCCTTTTTGAAAGTTTCAGAGAGTCTCGTGGACTTCCGTGACCTGTCATAAACCTTTGGAAACTTCCATATAATTTTGTAAAATTACGTATATTGCCGTGAACTTCCGTAAATTGTCATGAACTGTCGTAAACTTCTGTGTCTACTGTTCTGTGATTGGTGGATCAGATGAGAGCCCTGCTTCTTATTGGTTTTAGTGGCTGTCCTTTCTGCTTGAACTAGCACATGGGTATTAAGTTTCTTTGTTGTTCAATTGTATGAGATATCAGAAAAGTAACTCACTCATATTATACATGCCATTAACAGCAGGCACAGCAGCCAGCCAGCATGTAGGCACTGCTTAGTTTGTTCTTTTCTTCCTTTCGAGGATATCTTTAACCCAGGAAATTCTTCTAGCATGGGGCAATTTGGGTTTAAATTAGAGCGAGGAAGGAATAAATACAGATCTCTTTTTTTCTGCTAAAGAAGGCTCCCCATTAACAACTTAATCCTCAAATTGCTCTACCAGGGCAAGCCCCATCCAGGTGAACGGGGCTTGCTGCGTGATCAAACAATTTGAGGACTGAGTTGCAAAGAGGGAACCTAAACAGTCTATTGATATACTGAAAAGGTGCTGAAAATTATTGTAAATGTCGTTCAAACTGCTGTAAATTGCCATGAACTATCGTAAATGCCGTAAACGTTACACTCCTGAAACTGCTGTAAACTACTGTAATTTTTTGAAAACTGCCGTAAAGTATCATAAATTGCCATTTGTTGCCGTCAGCCCGGTAGCACACAAGCTGAAAAAGTGGCAGCCCAAAGCAGAACAGCAAACAATGCTGCCACCTCAGGCCTAGGTGGTGCCCCACCCACACTCTAGAGTTGTGGGCATTCACCTGGTGCTCTAGGTTGGTACCCACACCCCAACTCTGTTACAATGGGGCAAAATCTGTCAGAAAGTGGAGCTGTAGCGTGGGTCTTCCGAGCCGACGGCCATCAGTTCCGCTTCAGGCCTGTGCCCCAGGTTTGGTCCGCCCACTCTGCCAGCAGCACTCCGGGATGTTCCAGAGCACCACTGGTGGGGCCTTTCCACATCTGCCAGGAGCACCTTATAGATGGGCAAGTCTGGGTGTGAAGTGGGCTGGCACAGGCAGAACTGGGGCTGCCATCCATCTAAAAGCACACCTTGTTGAAAACAGTCATAGCAGAAGGGGAAAGGAAAGGAGATCAGAGTCATGATTGGCATCCCCGCTGGCCAATAGGCAACACAAAAATATCATCGTGTTTTAAGTTGCCTGGGTGGTGCTTTCTCATCCTCAAACAGTAGAGGTGTGCACCAGGGGTCCATGTTTTTTTTTTCATTTTTGTTATTTAAATCTGTCATTTTTCTTTTCATAAATATCAAATTGTTTTCGTTTTTGCTTTTGTTTTCATTTTCCATTGGTTTCAATGGAAAACACATTTTTTGCTGTACCTTTTTTGTTTTTCATTATATTTGGCTTAACCTTGGCATGCTTATACCTCCAATGGAAGGCATTAGGTGTACCAAATTCCCAAAAGATTGAATAAAGTAATCCAATTGAATTATATTATTTTGAACAAATCTTCATATACATTCTTAGCTGTCACTTCTTTGTCTCACTTTTAACATAAATGAAACTTGGCAGGTTTATACCCCTTTGCATATTTACTAATTCTGCCAACTTTCAGAAGGATTGCTTAAAGGGTCCTGGTGATATAAGCAATTAACTTATAAATGTATGTCTGACTGTAACATCTTTTTAGTCCAACCAGTGTACATGAAGTTTGGTATGGCTGTATATCATACTTTCAGAATAATCTCTGCCAAATATCATAGAGTTGTAATAAAAGGTCCCAATTCTATAAGCCTGAGTAACATATGCAGAGAAGGAGCCTATGCCAGGGATTCTCTTACGTGTCACTGTGGTATAAGATCAGTTTGTGATGCCAATTGGCCAGCCGAAATGTGAACCAAATATCCTCATGCTGTGCTGTGATCATCCCAATATCTTTTCCCCACTTGTTACTGGGAAGTCAGAAGCATCTGTTTAGGAAAGAGTCAATAGAGATTCTCTTATGTCTTCTGTCACAGTGCTGCAGGATGGGATGCTATTCCCAAAGTTCTAGTTATGTCCCTTCTATGCCCGCCTGAGGAACTCCACCTATGCCCGCCTCAAAGCCACTACCCTAAAGCTGGAAGCATGCAGTAATTGGCCAGTGAATGTGTCNTCCCAATTCTATAAGCCTGAGTAACATATGCAGAAAGAGTCAATAGAGATTCTCTTATGTCTTCTGTCACAGTGCTGCAGGATGTGATTGTGATGATAATTGGCCAGCCTGGATGTGTAAACAGTGTCTCCTGAATGCTGGGATGCTATTCCCAAAGTTCTAGTTATGTCCCTTCTATGCCCGCCTGAGGAACTCCACCTATGCCCGCCTCAAAGCCACTACCCTAAAGCTGGAAGCATGCAGTAATTGGCCAGTGAATGTGTCTGTCAGTCTTTTGGGTTGCTCCAAATCCTCCCTCCTACAGCCTCCCTCCTACAGCCTCCCTTCTCTTGCCATGCCAGGTGCCTGCCTCTGACTGGCACTGCAGGTACTGCTATTTATCTGAATAAAGGTCTTCAAGGGGACAACTTCAATTGCTTATAAAATTGGATCCCTTTATCAAATTGTCCTGTTGTTTGTCAGGGATGACAGGGAAGGTATGTGATACATTCCTGCCAAATATCTTGTAAACAGGATGGAATATACAAATGTTACAGCTGGAAATGTATTCTCAGGTTAATGTCTTATACCATCAGAGCCCTTTATCCAGTCTTTTTGAAAATTGACAGGAGCGTTAAGCTTGTGGAAGGACATAATATTCACAAGCCTCATGCAAATTGGATGGAAGATAAAGAAGTTGTAGCCATGGTTGTATATGGAGTTTTTCTTAAAATCACAACGTTCAATTGCTTCTAAAATTGGTTCCCTTTTTCTTTATTCTTTAATAAATTGGTACACATAGTGTCCTCTGTTGGGGATACAATCTCCACAAGTATCATCAGAATTGAAGAAGAAACCAAAAAGATTTAGACTGAAATACGTTTTTCAGTTTGTTACCTTTATTTCAAAAGCAAAATATCATTTTTGTTTCTATTTTCATTATTTTTCATTTTCATTATTGCAATAACAATAATGAAAATGACAATATTCATTATTGTTATTGTAATAACAAAAATGACACGCTCACGCCTAGTGTTAGTTCTCCCGTTCATTACAGAGGTAAGGCTGCTTCACAACTCGCCCTCTGGACGGAGGCGCATCAGGGGAGGGGGGGCACAATGGGTGATTTCAGATGTTACGGGGCCCGTTGGCCCCGTACCGAAATCAACCCATTCATTCCCCGCCGGGGTCACCCCGTCACGCCGCAACAGACATGCCAGGGGGATCCCGGCGGGGAATCTGGGAGCGGGTGGGGCCGCGTGGCACAACGTGCGGCCGCACGGCCCAGCCCCCTCCACGCTCCCGCCGCTCGCCCTCTGGGGAGACGGGCGGGCGGCAGGGCCAATGCCGGTGATCCCGGGCCGTGGTGCCCACCCAGACGTTACTTTTTTTTGGTCCCCGCTGGGGATCTCTTTGACCACGCTTCCCGGGACATTCCCCCGGCTAGCCCGGGAAGTGTGGTTCAAATTGACCCCATGTTGGTATTGACCGTGGCAAACATCTGGCAGCCGCCAAACAGATGTTCGAGACACATTGACCACAGGTGGGTATTCACTGTGGTTCACTGTGATCTCGTAACGTCTGAAAATACCCAATGTTTTGTGTTGCCCAGCTGCCCAGAGTGGGGTAAGGCTACACAAGGCATGGTAGCCTGCCTCCCCATTCTGTCTCATGTGGCTTTGTCCTCTTTCCCTAATAATTAAAACAAAAATGGGACACTCAGCGATGAGGGAAACCAACTAAATGCAGAGCCCCCCTAACCACTGGCTGTTGTTGCATCCCTGAACAGAGCTGGATCCTGGAAGACCAGAGGGCAGCACTAGGGCAGAGGGGACACACTCTGTCCTTTTCTCTGCTTAGCAAAAGGAGAGCACAGTAGGGAAAGCCAGACGACAGGGCTTCTGGAGATCAGGTTGCCTCCCACTTGAGAACATTTTAGTTGTGCCCCTGGAAGAGGATGCTATGATTACCAATTGTGCCCTAAGCCCCTCCTTTAAGGGTGCCCATATAATCTTCAACAACCCTTCTCCATTTCACTAATGTTATCTCCGCCTTATCTGGATTGAGTTGCAGGCAGCTAGCCCTCATTCATACCCCAGGCTTCTCTTGATACTGGCTTATTCATTCCGCTGCATCAGCAAGGTCAGCTGTGATAAAGATGTATGTATGATATCTACAATGTGGATGCCTGGGGAATTCAAAAAGGCCAATTCAGGACTGTACAATCCCTTTCAAAATTAGCCAGCCCCTTAGAAAAAGAAGCGCGGAAAGACAGTTTAGTTATTACTAGTCTGAAAGAGAGAGATTCAGACAGCTTTGTCAACCACTGCATAAAACTCAGCTGGAGCCTTGTTTGGCTTCTTTCTTTTGTCATCTATTCTTTTGCTGTTTTTGAAATGTGAACTTCAGTTTCCAGCTGACGGGCTTGAATGGGCAATAATCGAGCTAAGCTAATTTTAAGCCAGTGGTATGGCTGACTGCTGGCCTTCAAAAACATTTTTTTTAAAAAATGGAGGTGCTGAAGGGATTGTTCAGCTGGTCCAGGTTATCATGAGCTTCTCATTACAGGGCAGAGCAAAGATACTGAGTCTTGCTGCCAGCCAAAGTAGATCAGATCAAATGAAACTGGCATAATGGAGGCAGTAATGTATACTCATTAGAGCGTCTTCCAGGAGGACTGGTTTTCTTTCCCAATGAAAGAGTGTCTGTAACAAAACCAAGCTAGTTTCATTCCATCCATGCCAAGATGTATGCATGCTCACGGTGTTCAGAATTGGACCTGGAACAAGTACCCACCAAAACAAGGAAATCTGACAAACCAAAATGAATTGGGTATCGACTGATCTTTGTTCAGTTACTAGTGTTCTTCTTTTTGTGGCATTCATTCATTCATTCATTCATTCACACCATTCAGTTCAGTTGATCTTCTGTCCAGTTCCATTTTTACCCTACCCATTCTCATTGTTACTGGTGGAAACAAGTGAAGAAAAGAATGAAAAAAACTGGAAACAACTGAAACCGGAAACAAACAAAACTGAAAGCAAACCAGCAGAAATGAAATAACCAAAATGGAGGGGGAACCCTCGCCCCCGAGCATTTATTCTACTATAGAGCTACCATACCTCCCTGTTAAAAGGGGACAAATGAAAAATACATGTAGCAGGACTACATTGGTTCCAGTGCAGCACTACAACATAAGCATCCTCTTTTAAAGGATAGTATGGTAGCTCTATTCTCCTCCCCATTTAAAAATACATCCCCATGATAAGCAGAGCTGAAATGACAGCACACTTGGTATGTTGTATGGTGTCTCATTCTTTTCAGTTAACTTACTTATGGAAGTGAATGGGTCTCCAATTAGGGCTCCAATGAGAATCGTTACTGAGATCTTGGGATGATCTCGGTAATGGGTCGATATTTTGTTTGAGAATTTACTGTGATTTTCCATTTAGAAATGGCCACTGCAGCTGTTCTATATATGCCCAGCCCTCTTCCAAGATGGCACTAGCAGCAGCATCCCCCATTTTGGAAAAGGGCAGACATTTCCCGCATACACACTACACTAGAATGAATGCAGTACATAGTAAGTGGAACACCGTAAATCGGTATGTGATACATGGTAGACCAAAAATTCTCAACCAGGAAAGTGTTGAGAACCGGTGGTTTTCTCGCTTATCTATTCTCGCTAAAAATGAGTCAAGAACTGTGATTCACTGAGAATCTAGTCTCCATTCATTTTCGTAGTAAGATACAAAATTGCACATCTCTAATAGTTGGCATGTCCTTGCTGTTATCTAGGGTCATGGCATTGACCGAAATCACGGTAGATGGTCAGGATCCATATAGGATCCACAGGGGTTCGTTCAGGACAGTGCAATCTCAATGGAAGTACATGCAGACTGTGCGCAGCACACATGGGGCATGGGATCTGGCAGTGACTCCAAAATTAGCCGTCCTATGCTGTCATTTCCCTTGTCCTTTCTGTCCACTTTTTCGTGGTGGGGAGACACTTTTATAAATCTGTTCCTTCAGTGAGAGCATATCTATAAATTTCCCCTTTCTTCTCCATCCATCTTTACGATGATTTAGCACTATAAAGGAGGCACATATACCATTTCCAGACAGCACCAAAGAATTTTAATCTATGGATTTATGAGAGCTATTTTTCTACAATAAAAATAGAATTTGAGAAATGTACTTGCCAATAAGCCACGCTGATTCGATTCCTTGATAGTCAATTATGCACAGACGTTCAGATGAGCATTACTTATTTACTTAATTATGTATGTATTTATTTATTTAGTGCTGCAGAGTTGTGACTAGAGACCTGAGGGTCTTACAACTATGGGGGGGCCAAGGAAGAGGGAGGCGTAGTGAGAGACAGGGATTTTTTTATTTATTTATTTACAAAACATTTATATCCCGCACGCTCCTGCAACTCTGCAGCTCAGGGCGGCGAACAACATAAAAACATCACAATAAAATGATCTAATTACAATATAAAACATATAAAATCAACACATAATGCATTCAAGAAGTTGAAAATGGGGACATTGTGACACAGAGGGTGAAAACAGACATGACGCTAACCACCCTTGGTGGTCATTTATGCATGTTTCAGGGCTGCATAGGGCACTAATACATCCCTCCAACATGCATAAATAACCACCAAGGGTGGTTAAAGGGTGATTAGCGTCATGTCTGTTTTCACCCAGAGATGGGGAACAAATCAACATTCAGGGTCCCCTTCTCCTCGGTAATTAAGCTAAGAATGTGCAATTTCAGCTTTTCAGTTTGGTGAATATATTCCTGTCTCTCCCTATGTTCCTCTCTCCCTTATCACCCTTACCTTGTCTTTCCTAGATTGTAAATACTCTTGGGTCAGAGATCTTTCCCTAATTAATTACTCTATTGTGTCAGGTACATTGCTTGAGCTATGTAAATTCTTCTTCTTCTTCTTCTTCTTCTTCTTCTTCTTCTTCTTCTTCTTCTTCTATAGTTCAAGGACATAGAGGAAGTCTCTGACACAGGGTATTTTCAGACGTTACGAGATCACGCTCAACCACAGTGAACCACGGTCAATACCGCAGCGCGGCCAAAGCACCCTGAACGTCTGTTAGGCAGCCGCCAGATGTTCACCACAGTCAATACCCACATGGGGTCAAAGTCAACCACGCTTCCGGAGCTCCCCGCCAGACCATCCCCGAAAGCGTGGTCAAAGAGATTCCCGACGGGAACCAACAAAAAGTAATGTCTGGCTGGCAACCACCAGTCGGAATCAAAGGAAATGATTCCCAGCCAGGGACAAAGCTTGCAGCATTGCTGCCAGGTGACAACCAGCAACAACACAGACAGCAGAGGGAGATTTAAAGGTGTCACAGCAGCAGGGGGACGGGGCGGGATGGAGTGAGGTGGAAGGGAGAGGAGAGCAGAGGGCGAGAGAGCAAGGGAGGAGGAGGAGGTGGAGGAGGAGGCGGTGGTAGAGGCACAGGCGGGGGAGGAGGCAGTCATGCTGCACCTGGAGGCGGTGGAGGGACAGCAGCAACAGCAGCCAGGACGGGCTGACCCGGCGCCTTCTGGGTATTTTGACCACTGCCGGGAATCGGCGTCACGTCTGTTGCACTGCCCCGGCCCGTGATCTGCCGGCCCAATTCCCTGCTGTGGTCCTGGTGCCATCACGTCTGTTGCAGGGGTTTTTTTTTACCATGGGGGTGGGGGTGGTTCGATTCACCTGTGCCGGTAATCCACTGTGGTGAATCGGGACCGCGTAACGTCTGAAATCACCCACAGGCATTTATTAAAGCAGGCCTCCTAAGCATCGGACCACCACTCTAACCACTGGACCTTTTTTTTTTTTTCCCCATGATCGATGCGACTGGGTGGCCATTTTGAAATGCTATATTTTCACAATTGATTTCACTGGATAATTATTATTGTTTACAGATTTCAAGAGTTATCAAACTCATTCCAGTGAAGTAATCTTCACTTCCTTCGCTCGTCATGTATATCTAATCTAACATTAAGAGCAGGAGGTCCAGGGAGACATGAAAATTTCCCACTACAAATAAGCCACTGAGCTCCCCTGTGCCTTAGTGAGCAGACATGAAAATCAGACGACAATGCAGTTAGGAGTCCCTTTTAATGGATTTGGATTCTGTAGCATTAATAACACCCAGAAGCTCCCTAATATAAGTAAGAAATATTAAACCTAGAAATATAATTTAAATGATAAATTAAATATAATTTAAATTATGATCCTCTCAGGGATTTAAACGGAGAGAACAGATCAGTATTAAAGAACTTTTCGTGCTTGATTCTAAAATAGTGCTATTTATTATGAAATGAGCGGCTACACTGCCATTTACGACAAATTTCACCATGTTGAGAAATGTGAGTGATTTCCTAACCATTTACTGATACACATGCAACTTCATGATTCTTGGAATACCATGAGATAGTGTCCCAATTGACTGATTTACCATCTACAGTTTATTGCAAATTGTGTATCGTTCATTTAATGCTTACTGTGTTGCCGAGGCTACCATTTAAATTCTGGGTTTCTATTTACCACGTTTTTGAGCCAGTCACTTTGTGAACAGCCCTCCCCTTAACCTCAACCCTGCCTTCCCAAACATGTTGTGTGCTTCCCTTTGCTTTGACCAGTCTGGAGCTGGGTTATATACCAGCCAATGTGTGACAGCCAGTGAACAACAAGGAACTACAAAGAAGGTAGAAAAAAATACGGTATTGTGTTGGCATTACCTATCGAGATTTTAAATTTATGGTAAAATAGTAAACATAAAGCTGTAAATGGCAAAGTGGTAAATGCCAATGGCATTTGGAAAAATTCATTATCGGTAAATTGGGAAATAATTTAAACTTTGACAAGTACCACCAAGATGTTCTCAGTTTTGACCAAGACAGTGTCATGAACCAGGATTTCAACAGGAATTCCTGTTTTGGTGAAATCTCATTTCAGCTCAACTATTTATCTGGTGTGAGCTTAATTTAGAAGGTATTAATTCTGGATGTAAAGCAACATCCAGAATTAAACATCTGGGACCAAAAGTCAAAAAGTCTAGACAAAAATAGTATTTTTGGTTTTTTGTTTATTGGTATTTTGGGTACCCGATCAGATACCGTTTTGGACACCAACAAACACCTGAAGTTTTTTTTTAGTCGAATTGGGTAATGTGAATTTGGTAGGTATACCTGGTTTTGCTGGTTTTGCTGGTACCTGTTTCAGCTCTAGATGGCAGTGAAATGCAAAGGCTTTGAACAGCCCTGTGGATTTGAATCCCAGGTCAAACATCAATGTTCAGGCTCCTCTGTAGTAAATCTTTGACAAACACTTAAATATGTCAAATATCCAGAATCCCCTGGAGATTATGCCGAATAATAATCTCATGCAGCCAGGCCTGTAATTCCCAAAGGCAGCCCGTTTAGAATAGCACATCCATTAATTTCTTCTGTGGAAGACCATTAATCACAATGAATTATTTGAGCAAAGCTTGATGTTTGTATACCTTTAATTCTCAGGACAATCATTAAGAATAGTCATTTGGTGAAGAGGAAACCAGCACATCATTATGGAAAGAGGAAAGATGTTCAGCTACTGGATTGCTTTGTAATTAAAGATAGTAACTACTACTGCATTGCTCACGATTTCCTTTACAGCTGAAACAAATGCCCATTCCATATTCACAAATATGTTTTGCATTTTTGGTGCATCATCAAATATCCGGGGTTTTTTTTGTTCAGGCATGTGACATTATTTTAGTTCATTTTGTTAAGGGGGGAAAGAATACAAAAAGGACCCCAAAACTACAACCAATAACCAAGGGGACTGTTAAAAATATATAAAGATTTGTTAAGTCATTTTGGTCCTCCATTCAGTACTGTTGCACACCAAACAGCTGAGGTACATTGCTATTTCGATATGCTTATTTTCAGAATTAGTGCGATGGCAAGGTTATGAAGTTTAAAGAAGCTGCTTAGTGCAGAACAGTGCTAAATCGTACTGAACTGAAGGACTGAAATACCAAAATTACCAAACCAGGGTAACCAAATTAAGGAAATGATCAAGCCAAAATACTAAAAATAACTGGGAAATAAGCATTAGCTCTGGGAAACAAATGATATTTCATTTCTTCACCAGGAATAAAACACAAAGACCAAATTTGTTGAATTCGGCATTTGTATGAAGAATTTCTTTCAGCTTTATCTTTGTTTCTCATGGAAGAGCAGGTCCGAGATCTGCGTGCGTTTATGCTTACAAGGAGTGGCATTTCATTTCAATGATTGAGGTAGATGATGCCTATGAAACATTATCAGTCTTTTTTCCTTCAATCAAGTAATAGTTGTATCTGTAGAACAATGTGTTCCCATCTTTTTGGCTGTGTGCCCCTTCGACAGACTCGTTGGCCGCGATTGGGGCTGAAACGGCAAGCCACCTCAGTAGCTGCTTCCAATGGAAAGAGCTCTTCTGCAGTGAGTGGCACAGTGTGATATTATTATTATTATTATTTATTAACAAACATTTATATAGCGCAAGCAGTGTACCTGGCACTTTACAAAGTAGTAAAATAGACATGGTCCCTGCCCCTAGGGCTTACAATCTGAGATACAGGAGCTGGGGGAGAGATTTAGGAAGGGGAACAGAGGGAGAGGAACAGAGGGAGAGACAAGATGAAGATGCGAGGTCCCAGGTACACGTACTTGGCTTGGTTACGATGAGAATGACAGCAGGCAGGTCCATGTGGGAAGGATAAGAGTAAACAGACCATAGGAAATAGTGGCTCAGCAGGATAAAGAGTCAGACAGAGCAGAGCGAAAGAGGTGAGTTTTAAGGAGAGATTTGAAGGTATGTAGGGAGGGGGCAAGGCAGATGTGGACAGGGAGGGAGTTCCAGGCATGGGGGGCAGCAAGTGAGAAGGGACGAAGGTACTTAGGGGAGCAGGGAAGGCGTGGAAGGGCGAGAGAAGGGACAGAGGAGGAGTGAAGTGCACGGGCTGGAGTATGGAGGGCGATAAGTGCAGAGAGGTAGGGGGGAGCGAGGTTGTGAAGAACTTTATAGGTGTAGACTAGGAGCTTGTGCAGGATTCGTTCAGGAAGGGGAAGCCAGTGAAGCGAAGAGAGGAGGGGCTGCACGTGGTCGAAGCGATGGGCGAGGTGGATGACCCTGGCAGCAGAGTTTTGGACGGAGATGAGGGGAGAAAGGTGAGACCAGGGAA
>QEPC01006909.1:5368078-5382663 GCA_003113815.1 Sphenodon punctatus | reverse complement strand
GGGGGTGTTAAACACCCCCCCCAGGGATCGAGTCATACTTACCGGCGGCTGCGGGGACGCCGCGGCCGCTGATGCTGGGGGGTGGGCTCGCCTTTGCCTTCGCCTCCGGGTCCGGGTCTTACTCTGTTATTTTTTTAAACAAAAAGCCAGGCTGGGCAGGGTGGGTGGGGGGTGTCCCCCCTTCCACCCGCGCAGCCTGGGAGGGGGAGGGATATTTCATTGGTTTCAATGGGGACACAGCGCCCCATTGAAACCAATGAATTAAATCCAGTACCGGTATACCGGATTTAATCCGGGAATCCGGTTTTCCTAGAACCGGTAACCGGTAAATCCGGTAGCCGGTAATGGGCCCGGGGTCCCACCACGATTAGAGACGTTCATTCCGCTACTTTCTCTCAGCTACTTTTCCCAGCACTTTCTGGCATGCGATCACGGTGATAAAGTAGTGGAACAATGTTTCTTCCAACACTTTCTGAGATTATTCCGACACTTTCTGATAATTCTGATGTCGCAAAGCAAAGGGCATGGAATTAGCAGAATGCTGGTGGAAGAGCTGCAGAAACTCACAGGCAATTCTGAAATGGTGGAATGAAATATCGGCACGGAAAAAGGAGTTGCTGCTTCAGCCCTAGTCACAATCCCGTGGATCCTTGAGTGCAAGACTTGTTCACGTGGCGCAATGTGCTAGCAATGGGGATGCACAGGGATCCTGCACGACTGCGCATGTGTGTGACTCTGCACGGAATCTGAAGACCATGGGATTAGGATCATTGTAAGTTCATGCAGGGCCATAGAGCTGTGGTAAGTGCCTGCAGAGATGCAACCAACCCAAAGGAGCAAGCCAGCTCCAAAATACATCCAGCCCTTTAACCAACAAAGGGATGAAGTGGCCAGTCAGGATGGCTGAGTATGACTGAAGAAGTCATCTGGAGTCTCGACTATGAAGGAGAAGATTTTGAAAGGTGAAAAGAGGAGACCACCAAAGAGAGGAGAGGTAGCAAGTCAGAGCTTTCTGCCTCAGAGAAGGGGTTGCCTTGGAGGCCTGGAAAAAGGGGAACCTGCCAAGGCTCTTAGAAATGGCTGGCAAGGTGGCCAGGCTACGTGTCAGTAGGTTCTAAACAGCCTAACGGAGTCAGACCAATGGTCCATATTAGCCCAGTATTGTCACAACCTGACACGGCAGTAGGGGTTTCAAATTTGGGTCCAAATCCAGCTCTTCCAGGGTCTCTGGCGGAGGCCATCTGGTATGCTATCTGAGACCCCTCCAAGCCCCCAGCAGAGGCCTCCCCCAGGCGTGCTACCAGGGATCCTGAAGTGGAGATGCCGGGGATTGAACCTGGGACCTTATACATGCAAAGCATATGCTCTTACCACTTCAGCTACGGTCCCACCCCCTGTGGATCTGTGTTAAGAAACTAGTAAAACAAGAGTGCACCAAGTCACAGGGCCTGTTGTGGTCGGTGCCCTACCTGTCAGAGAGAAGTAATTTGGACTGTGTAAAGTGATGCATGGGAAGCTGGAGAACTGAGTCTCAGTAAAGCGCACTGTAAGGGGAGCGGGGGGGGGGAGCGGCGAGGTGTGCTGTGTAAACTGGTTTGGAGTAGAGATCCTGAAGGAACGCACCTGAACAAGATGCTGCTCTGTTGCAGCCTCCCGTTTTTAGACTTTAAAATAATCCCAATTTCCACCAAAGGGAAAGACACCCCAAGGAGCACATTGGATTGTGGAGTTGTGCAATTATCTTTTTTTAAAAAAAAAAACTCTCTAATTTTACTCTAAACTGTATCTGAACGGTATCTTATTTTGGCAACTTATGCAATAGGTTTTGTGGCAGCGCTTGTATGCTGAGATCAGTTTAAAAGCAAAACACCAATTTGCCCCAAGGTGGGCTGTGTGTCTAAGCAGCGCCACATGGTGAACGCAGGGCCAAACCAGTGTTCGTATCAAGGTCAAAACACAGATTCAGACATCTGTTGCCGTTATGTCCAAAGATACCCAACTTATCCCCAACTCACACTGTCGTTTAGTTCTACCAGGACTTTTGGTAACGTACTTCAATCCCCCCACTCCAGTATTTCCCATTTTGATTCCTGATCCTTTAGCTGTTGGATGGTTACAAAAGTTAATGAGGTCTTTGTTGTTTTCCTTTATGCAAGCCAATAAGATCCAAATTAAAATATTATGTAGGTAAGAATCCTTGAGGGGGGGAGGGGGAAGCTACCTTTTTGTAGTAGTAGTAGTGTTTATTGTTTTGGCCAATGGCTATAACAAAAGCTATACAGAACCTTTTAATAAAGTTTTTAAGCCTCGTGTCTCCAGCAGCTCAAAGAGAAATCATTCCCCTTTGCATTCCCCCATCAACCTTCACTCTAAAACACCCCAAATTAATAATTATTTAACCACTGAACAATTATGTCAGATGATTAATTGATCACAAGGAGCTAGTTCTTGTGGTGCTATTAATCAGGACGCCGTCATGCAGAAAGAGCGGGTAAGCAATCTATATCTGTTACAAACAGTGTAAGGGATGCATTACTCAGGCAGCATGAAAAGGTCATTGTGCTGCTGAAAGCAAGATGAGTAGATTTAGTTAGATTGATGAGAGAGTATTATTCCGCGTATTTATTATCAGGCAGAAAAAACACTATTATTTCTGTACAAACACCGTAAATAACTGACTTAAGGACACATCATGCCAAGAAAACAAGAGGCTTCTCTGCTGTCTACAATATTTTAGTCTTCCATGGTTCAGAAACCATTGGGTGTTGGGCCTGGCGATGGTCATTTTTGTTTGGGAGTCCCCATGGAAGGAACATTCTAACTATCAACTCTTTGCCTCTGAGATGGCTGTTGTAGAGTTAAACAGGTACCTATTGGGTACCTCTGGGTAATACCCACATTTTTTTAGTATCATGTCCGGTATTCAGTGAGCTGCCTGATCACTGTTCGGGTACTCAGATACCCCAAAACTCAGTAATTTCCAGTACCAGTTTACCAGTTTTATGGGTACTGATTGAAAAACTGGTACAGAAAACCAAAATATCGGGACAGAAACTCATAAAATCAGGACCTACATTAGTATTCTGGGGCTGAAAGTCCATGTTCCAGAAAATCCGGAGACATCTAGTAATCAAAGCAAAAAGCATGTTGAAATAAGGTACCAAATTCATACCTGAATTTTTAAAGGCAATTTGAGTACTGGAAAGTCCATTTCCCCAAGTACTCATTTCAGCTCTAAATGACTGCTTTCCATCAACCTTTTTATTGACCCATCTTGTCCAAACACAGCATGAGAAAAGCAAGAGTTAAAGTATACAGTCCCACTCATTATACTCAATTGGGGGGGGTGTTTGCCATTGATTTAATTGGATTCAGAATTGCAGCCATGATACTTAAAATGATCTTTTTATTGGTCCAACTTCTGAATGTGTACAAAGCTGTTGAGCTTCACAGTTCTCTTATTCAAAAAGTGACTACCTTCTGGAAGAAGAACACTAGGAAGCTGAAAGGTTTCCACGCTCACCCGAACAGAAGTTGGTGCCATTAGAAGGTATTACCGAAACTTCTTTGGATCATTCACATGAGTCTCTCCTCTGTATTCCATTTCCTGAGGGAGATAACTATTGTACCTTCTGTTTTGTGCACTTGCTATTTTCTCTGCTCTCAATTTTACCCATGTATTGCCACAGTCATTGCTATCAATCCTATAATTCTGTTTTTTGCATGGTGCATTATGGTTAGGGATGGAAATGAATACCCGCAAAATTGTGTATATCTGTTGAATTTCCAATACTCTAATCAATTAAAAAAATATTGTGTACTAATTGGTACCCGATTTCGACCTGATTCATGTGCCTGATATCCTAGAACATTCCAGAATGTTCTGGAATGTTGCTTCAGGTCCTGATTTTTGGTTTTTCCATCCCATTTTACCAATTAGTAACTGGAAAATTGAAAATTTGGCACCAGAAATGACCGCTCTTTCAAGTATCTGGATACCCAATCAGTAAGTGGGTAGCCTGACAAATACTCAGCATGGTCGTCAAAAGTGCAAGTATTATCCACAGGTACCAGTAATTTAGGAACCTGTTTCTGCTCTACTTGTGGGACAGTTATGTTGGAGAAACAGCTCCAGATGACATCAACCTTTTGCACCAACAAACCCTAATGACCACTAGGGGCATTGGGAGTAGAGATAGTGAGTTAGTTTGTGTGTCACTTTGACCTTTCTGATCTCTGCTTCTAAGCCCCCTCTCAGGTGGGTACTTGGATACCCCAAAACTCAGTAATTCCCAGTACAAATTTACCAGTTTTATGGGTACTGATTGAAAAATTGGTACCCTTCCCCCTCTCAGGTGAGATTGTGCCCAGGAAGCTCCTACTGGCCTTCTTCCTGACCTTTCTCCATTCCTTTCTTCTTCCTCTTACCTTCAACATGACTGGTCACCATGCTGGTAGCAGCTAGAAAGAAAGATCCAGGGATAGGCCTTTCCTATCACAATGTATTTCTCAATAAAGTAGATTATTTCAATCTAGAAACAATCTCCAAGGTGTTGATTACTTATAAGCTGTTTTCACTGATAATTCGAGCTATTTGCCTTTTGCTGTGTGAAAACTCTGCTGATGCCTTGCCAGAGCTCTAACTGGTCCTGGCACAGTAGGCAGTGAAACTTTGGTTCTTGACCACTAATAAAATCCAACAAGTTATGGCAGACTAAAGTGGGAAGTGTCCCTTCCAATGTTATGGAAAATGCATGAGAAGGAATTAGCACCATTATTAAATCTTGGGTTTTGCCTTCACAGTTATGGGACTTGGGAATCAGAAGTGTGGCGTCCTGTGAACTAAAGGTGGGGAAAACATGGTCTGCCATTTTCTTATTTTGTGAGAATGCACGCTATGGGAAGGTTATCTAGTTCCTTGGAGTGGTGGCAGCAGAGGCAAGCTCATAAATCCAGAATCTCCAGCAAAATACTGTTGTGTTTTTGTGTGTGTGTGTGTGTTTTGTTGCTTCATTATTTACATCATCATTCTACTATAGCACAGACCATTGGGCCTTATAGCAAACCCTGTATCCAGGCTCTTCTGCCCAAGTCAACACCTTGGAGACCTCCCAGTGCTCAGGTAGCTCAGCCTGAGGCCTGCTGTCTTCCAGAGCCCATCACTTACTGCATGTGCTTGTTTGTCTCTTGTCTCTTTTGCACTTGAGACCAGCATGTCAGCCCCACCAAAAAAACAACAACAAAACAGCAAAACATAGCACCACACCTAGAACAATATGCTACTACACCTAGAATCCATCGCTCACAACCTATGGAGACGATAGATACTTCAGTGAAAGCATATGTGGAAAGACTGACTTGGGGCACAGAGGTACGGTTGTGGCATGTGGCTTGTGGTGGGTGATAGATGTGGTAGTGAAAAGGTGTTATTATTATTATTATTATTTATTATTATTAGACATTTATATAGCGCCAGTCGTGTGACCTGGTGCTGTACAGAACACAGAACTAGATGCGGTCCCTGCCTGTGGCTTACCATCTAAAAGACAAGAGGGGAGAAGGGGAGACAGGGAGAGGGGACAGTGGGAGAGACATGGGAGAAGACAAACAAACATTCAAGCGAATGCGAAATCTCAGGTGCATATGTTTGGCTTGGTTACAAAGAGGTTGGTAGCAGCAGTCTGCAGAGGAGGGCAGACAGTACGAGTAAGGGGAAAGACTAGCAGGCATTGGGAAAGGCAGCAAGGAAAAGGTGGGTCTTGAGGAGGGTTTTAAAGGAGTGGAGGGAGGGGGCAAGGCAGATGTGGGCAGGGAGGGAGTTCCAGGCATGGGGGGCAGCAAGGGAGAAGGGTTGAAGGCAGTTAGGCGAGCAGGAGAAACGAGGGAGGGGACAGAGGAAGAGCGGGGAGCGCATGCAGGAGTACGTAGGGAGATTAGGTCCAAGAGGTAAGGGGGAGCTTGGTCGTGGAGCGATTTGAACGTGAAAACCAGGAGTTTAAACATGTGCGTTCATGGATGTAAAACAAAGGTTATGTATCGTTGGATGGCTTTGCTTTTCATTTCCTTGGTTTTGTGGTTACGCACCAGATAGGTTACTGGTGTAGCATTCCTAATGACTTCGCAACAAAGGCTGAAATCATGAAATCATGCATTGGCAATTCTTGCATTGACTTCATTGGACCTACTCACAAGTAAATGGCTTCAGGACTGAAGCCTAATATTGTTTTGTGTATAGTCAATGGGACTGATTCCAAATTACACAATGGGTACAATCCTACTGCCGACTTGCACCAGAGTCAGGCACGCTGATGAGCTGGGCAGCGGGCACTCAGGCACGCATGCACCCTTCCAGTGCAGCAAGCACCGTGGAGCAACAGCACAACCCACGCTGCGGTGATTCCCCCCCCCCGAGTCCCCACATTCTGCAGCATGGGGAATGAAGCAGGCATGGCTCCTGCTTCACCCCCCTGGGGTGTGTGGGCTTGGGGGGGGAGGGTTGTATCAGAAGGGGTGCGCCAATGCCCGGTGCTGCTTGCTGCGCAGGAGGGGCACATGCACCCCTGAGTGCCGGCACTCATGCACTGCACCTCGCGTAGGCGGAGTTTGCAATGCATCCAATGCGTGCGTACACCTATGCGTCAAGCTCAAGTGCACCCTGCATGAAGCCCCACTATGGAGACTCTGGTGTGCATGCAGACTGCACACACATCTGCACATGTGGCTGTGAACAAGCTGTGTGGGTGGGGGGTTTGGATCGCACCCAATGTCATTTAATTGGTATTGATAACCGGGGTATATGTTTAAATTGGAAATAGTTTTGATGGGTGTGCATGTTGTTTTCGTTATTAAAATAATGATAATGAAAATTGTCATTTTTGTTATTGTTATTGCAATGATGAAAAAGACAAATAATAATAACAAAAATAGAAATAAAAATGACACTTTGTGCAATTTCAGACGTTACGGGCCTCCCTTTTGCCACAGTGAACCATCTGTTGGGGAGGAGATCCCGTAACGTCTGATGGGGTTCCCTGCAGATGTTCACCACAGTGAACACCCAGCAGGAATCCAATGAACCACCATTCTGGAGGGGAGGCCGGCCTCACCTCCGGAATGGTGGTTACCTGGACCATGGTCCGGAATCGGCGGCCAGTAACGTCTGTTACCGCCACCAAGGCCGGAGCGTGGTCCCGACCACGAGCCGGAATCAGGCACAGCAGCCAGATTGTTTGCTGCGCCCACGCATCTCCAGGAGGGTGGGGGGCCAGGGGAGCATGGGGAGGCTGGACCATGTGGCCGCACGTTGCACCGCACAGCCCCGCTCCCTCCTCGATCCCCGAGCTGAATCAGGCCAGCACGTCTGTTGACCGGCCCACCTGATTCTGGAGTGAGATGAAGAATTGACCATGCGCCATGTCAAGAAGGGAGGTCGTCCCGTCTGAAATTACCCTTTGTTTTTGAAATAAAGGGGGAAAACTGAAAAACGGATTTCCAGCTATAACATTTTTGTTTCTTCTTCAATTCTGATGGAACTTGGGGAGCTTGTACCTCCAATGGAGGGTACTGTGTTTGCCAATGTTCGAAATGATTAGATAAAGGAAACCAATTGTAGAAGCAATTGAACACTGCGATTTTAAGAAAAGCTCCAAACACAAAATGAAAATGACAATTTGATATTTATGAAAATGAAAATGACAGATTTAAATAACAAAAACAAAAAAATGAAAATAACATGGACCCCTGATGTGCACCTCTAATAGTTTTCCCAAATGCTACTTAAGTCATTTAACTGAGGCATTGTTTTGTTTAACTGGGATGCAACATCTGGGCAGAGACTGCTTTACAGAGTAATCACCTTTATCCCAAAAGTACAAAAGGTTGACTGACTCAGACAATTCCTGCAGTAGAGTGGGAAATACAATCTCCCTTCCCTTCAGACAATGGTAGAAAATAAATTCAATCCAGGACAGCTTAAGCATGGAAGGAAAGCACAGTTGACTTGAAGCTGAAATTATGTATTCAACATGTTTTCATAATGTGATGTGACGTGTGTGGAGAGAGAGAGAGAGAAGAAAAGTAGGGGTGTGCACCAGGCCTCCATGTTGTTTTTGTTTTTCGTTGTCATATTCATTATTTTAAAATGTAATTTTTGTTATCATAAGAACATAAGAAGTACCATACTGGGTCAGACCAATGGTCCATCGAGCACAGCATCTTGTCTCGGACAGTGGCCAATCACAGGGGCCTGGGAGAAGCACCCAATGGGTCACCATGCTATCCATTCCCTGTGGGTCATTCCCCAGGCTCCCGACAGTAAAGGGTTTTGTTCTCCAATCCTATCTGGCTAATAGCTGCTAATGGAACTATCTTCCAGAAACGTGTCCAAACCTCAGCTATACTGCTTGCCTTGATCACCTCCTCTGGCAGTAAATTCCCTAACCTAATTGTACGCAGAGTGAAAAAATACTTTCTTTTTGTTTGTTTTTACTCTGCCACCTGTGAGTTTCATGGAGTGTCCCCTAGTTTTAATACTAGTTGAGAGTATTAACAATGTTGTTTTCATTATCGTCTTCATTATTAGTATCGTTTCAAATGGAGATCTTATTTTTTATATGGGTATCCTTCTTGGTATTGATTCTGATATATTGTATATATTGATTCTGATATAACATAATATATATAATAAAACAAACTAGCCTAAGTAGCTCTATAATATTTAATCTCTCTATATATGTACACAAGTAATACCTATCTAAATCTAAGGAAGACAGGGGAAGGATAAAGGAAAACTCTATTATCTAATCAATGATCTAGATAACTATTATTATCTAATCTCTCTCTCATATATAATATATACATATAAAAATGTTATACTACCTAACTATGTATAACATACAGGGGGAGAAGGGCAGGGAAAGGGAGAAGGTAAAATGTAGGGTATGAGGAAGGAAAGGCATTGGTGGTAATATGAAGAGGACTAGGGAGGATCTTTTGTGTGCAAGCACCACAGTTCTATAAACACAACCTGACAAGCAGAGCTCTCACAGAACGGAGAGAAAAAGCCTGGCCCTCACATTACAAAGGGTTGCAGTGCCCTCCCCCAGAACGCCCCCTGTGGGAGGCAGCAGGCATTGAGCAATCACAGAGTGCCATGAGACTGCTGGGGCCTGCTTGCACTGCTCATTAGGGATGTGTGAACGTGGTTCGGAAGTTCGGAGTTCGGACCAAACTTGAATAGTTCGGTCAACCGAACCGAACTTTCGAACCGAACTCAAATTCGACCGAACTGTTCGGTAAAATCCAAACCAGTTCGGAAGGCCAAAACCCCCAGTTTTGAATGTACAAACTCAGTTCGGAAGTTCAGAATTTGACTGAACTCGAATAGTTCGGTCGATCGAACCAAACTCGATTTCCGAACTGAACCGAATTTCTGAATTTGGTTTTGTTCACACATCCCTACTGCTTGTTGGCCAGTGATACATCCATCAGATACTGCTGAGCTTCTCATCTCTCCCAGTGCAGGCACAGTTCAAGAATTCAATCCTGTTTTGGACTCTGAGATGTCCTAAACACCTCGGAGGTCTCCGAGATGCTCCCTCGCCCCCTCTCCACATTTTCCCTCCAAAACCCAACTGCCGCAGCACTAATAATAACAACGATAACTACAATAATGATAATGAAAATTACAATTGTCATTATCATTATTGTAATAACGACAATGACATGCACACCCCTATGGCATTCTTGTGCACATTGGAAATCGGGAGAGGAGTATCCTTGTATCACCTCTGAAAATTACTATGAGCTCTGTGGGCTGGATAGGAGTTGGGGCAATTAAGGAGTGAACTCTATAGCTCAAACTCATTCTTGGTATTTTCTTGTTTTTTGACAAGAATTGTATTTCTTGCTTGGCTCTGGGAAACGAAAACAAACTGAGAAATGGACCAGATTCTCATCAGAAAAATGAGAAAATATCGAGAAAAATAAAAAAAGTACTTACTGCAAGGCTGCTGGTCTCCAGCCAGGTGGCTACTTGCTCCTTTCTGTCTCCATGGCGCATGCTGCATAGATTTGCTCTTGCTCTCTGACTCCCTAGCCACGGTGCACTCTGCAGAGCTGAGTTGGGACACAGTAGTAAATTATCTGAGTGGGTTGTAGTGCAGGGAAGCCTCTTACCAACTGTGGGCAACACTCTAAGTAGTCCCTGTTTCCAGGGGGACCAATATCAGGGTAGCACACCCCTGGTTGGTCTCCCTGGAAACAGGGACCGATTAGAGTGTTGCACATAACTAAGACGAGGCTTCCATGTGTCCCGCCCCACTCAGATAATTTACTGTCAGGTCTCAGCTGAGCTCTGCAGAGTACAGTCAGCAGCTGTTATACACCAGCCCTGACTGGATCAGCCACTTATTCTGGATATTTTTTACTCCTCTTCCCAGGTGTCCTGGAGAACAGCTTCTCCTACATTAATATAGGTAACATCTACATAAGACATATTCAATATGGTTTATTACTTATTTCAACTGCAGCAGTCTCCAACAGTTGGAAAAGTCTGATGTTAAAGTGTGACGGGTTCTGCACGTGCAGATGCCTGCATTGTTGTTACTATACACATGCACCTCCGCCTGAGCCATAGCTACTGCATTTACTGATAATCTCTTTGACTCTCATCAGCACAGCAAAGCCAACCAAGGTGCAGATCACAGGCTGCATTCTCCTCTCCTTCATTCATTACCAGCTTAATTCCAGCAGCAGAGCCTTTATTGCGAGTGATGTGTTGGGCAGAAGCTATACAGAGCGTAAGCTCACAGTGGTAGCCATTATAGAAATCTTGGTTTTTACTAGTAAACACATAGATTTTCTTGTAGCAGTTGCTGATGGAAAATAAATATGGAGCCACACGATGTCATTTAAGAGGCGCTTTTCCTATGAGGGATAATATTTAAGCTTCGTAGGGCATAACACCACTTTCTCTATCGATAGTGGCATTAAAAATCCACCTAGATTATCAAAGTGCCATGGGAATTTACACAGTCTTTCTCTTATACTGTAATGGTGATGATTGATTTATATAGTATCAGCTACATTCCCAGTACTGAACAGTCATTATTAGAGACAGGTCTTTGTTCCAAAGGGACAGGGATGGGACAGGGAAAGGTAGAAAGGAGGAAGGATACATGGAGAGAGGGGGAGAGATGCTCATGAAGTTGAGAACTTTTTAGCTAGGGGTGTGCATTTCATTTTTGTTATGAAAATTTTGATTTTTTGTTGTTTGTAATGAAAATGACAAGCAATAATAATGAAAACAAAAATAAAAACAATTTTTTGTTTTTGAAATAATGGGAAATAAAAAAAATGTATTTCTGGCTATAACTTTTTTTTTATTTCTTATTTTGGATGATACTTGAAGAGATGTACCCCCAAGAGACGACACTCTGTGTAGCAATATTTGAAAAGTTAGGATAATGGGAACAAATGTAAGAAACAATTGAATGTTGTAATTTTAAGAAAAGCTGCATACACATTCCTGGCTACAACTTCTTTATCTTTCATTCAATTTTCATGAAACCAGGAAATATTATGTCACTCCTTACATTGAATAAACCTGCCAGAGTTCAGAAGGTTTGGATAAAGTGTCTGATGTTATAAACTATTAACCTGAAAATGCATTTCTGGCTGTAACATTTTAAAATTCCATCCTCTTTATAAGATGTTTGACAGAAATGTATCCCTCACCTACCCTGTCATTTCAGCTGAACTACAGGACTAAAGGAAACCAATTTTATAAGCCATTGAATTTGTTCCCTTGAAGACCATTATTCAGATAAATAGCAGCACATGCAGTGCCATTCAGAAGCAGGCACCTGGCATGGCAGGGGGAGGGAGGCTGTAAGGGAGGGAGGATGTGGAGCAACCCAACAGACTGATAGACACATTCACTGGCCAATTACTGCATGCTTCCAGCTTCATAGGACCAATTGGTGCTGGCTTTGAGGCAGGAATAGGGGGTGGCCCTCAGCTGGGCATAGAAGGGACAGAACTGGGACTTTGGGGATAGCATCCCACAAATCAGGAGACCTAGTTTACACACAGCCAGGCTGGCTAATTATCATCACGATCACATCCTGCAGCACTGTGACAGAGGACATAAGATAATCTCTATTGGCTCTTTCCTAGACAGATGCTTCCGACTTCCCAGTAACAAGTGGGGGAGAGAGGTTGGGATGGTCACAGCACAGCATGAGGATATTTGGTTGACAATTCTGCTGACCAATTGGCATCACAAACCGATCTTATACCACAGTGACACATAAGAGAATCCCTGGCATAGGCTCCTTCTCTGCATACGCTGTGCAGGCATATAAAATTGGGTGTTAGTTTTGTATTTTGTATTCTGTGTTTTTGTCAGGTGGCCATGGTGAAAGCTAGAGCCATTAAATAAACTAAACTATAAAATTAAAACCTTTTATCACATATTTCTGATATTTGGCAGAGATGATCGTGAAAGTGTGTGATACAACCCTGCAAATCTTCATGTACACTGGTTGGACAACAAAGATGTTACAATCAGACATACATTTAGAAGTTAATTGCTTATACCAGCAGGACCCTTTAGCCAATCCTTCTGAAAGTTGGCAGAAATACTACAAAATGAGATGGGTATAAACCTGCCAAGTTTCATCCACATTATATGGAAATAAAAGAAGTTACAGGCAGGAATGTATATGCAGATTTATGCAAAATAACACAATTCAACTGCTTATAACATCTTATTCCTTTAGCCAATAATTCTGGAATTTGGTACACTTAATGCCTTCTAGGGGATGTACAGTCCTCCCATGATTATTCTAAATATAATGAAAAACAAAAACTTTACCAACATAAATGTGTTTTCCATTGAAACCAATGGAAATAGAAAATGAAAGCAAACACAAACACGAAATTTTGATATTTATAAAAATGAAAATGACAGATTTAAATAACAAAAATGAAAAATTACATGCATCCCTGGAGCACACCTCTATTTTTAGATTAGCAAAAGGGGAGAAAGGGTCCTGAAGTGGTAAGGGACAATGTTAGGAGTAGGGCTGTGCGGACGCGGTTCGGGGCGTTTGGTGTTTTCCCTCCCCCCACCTGGCTGTGCAGGTGGAAGGAGCACCGGTACTCACCTCCCCCACCCACCCACACCCAGCCTTGTAAAAAAAAAATTTAAAACCCACACCAGGGATCACCCTATCTGGTGGTGCCAGGGCTTCGGACCTGGGTCCGGCAGTGGCAGCTGGTCTGGCGGCAGCAGGTCCGGCGGTGCTCTGGAGCACTTCAGGCCTCTACTAGGCCTGAAATGCTCCAGAGAGCCGCTGGACCCGCCGCCGCTACCTCTGCCACCGCCCGGGCCGGAGCCTGACCTATCTGGTGGTGCCGGGTCTCCAGCCCCAGGTGTGGCGGTTGTGGCGGTAGCAGGTCCAGCAGTGCTCCAGAGTGCCTCAGGCCTCTACTAGGCCTTCTGGGTCACATGATGGGTCACATGACCCAGAAGGCCTAGTAGAGGTCTGAAGTGCTCCGGAGTGCCGCCAGACCCGCTGCCGCCACTGCTGTTGCTGCCGCCGCCACCGCCAGACCCAGGGCCAGAGCCCTGGCACCACCAGGTAGGGTAATCCCTGGCATGGGGATTTTTATTTTTAAAAAAATTATGAGGCTGGGCAGGTTGGGGAGGGGGGAGGTGAGCCCCAACGCCCCTTCCACCCGTGCAGCCTGGAGGGGGGAGGGAAAACCAGGTTCCCCCCTGTCCCCCACCCCTCACCCAAACGGGTTCGGCCCCCCTGAACAGGCCTCTGACTGTTGGGTGCTGGCAGTGGCTTAGAGAAAACGAATCACTCGGTTGTGACCTCATGCACTTGCCTGAAGCAATTGAATCTGCCACGGTCAGAGACGGGGGTTTTTCAGACAAGCCCATAACCTACCCAGTATTCACTGGTTTACCATTGGTTACCTTTGGGGTTTTCACACATGCATGGTGGGTAGAGAGCCACTGTGGTGTAATGAGTAGGTGCGCAGTACTTCAACAGGAGCAGGGGGGGACCTCGGATCTAGTTCTGCTTTAGCCAGAAACTCACTGGGTGACCTTGGGCCAGTCATGTTATTCTCTCAGACTATCTCACAGGGTTGTTGTGAGGATTAAAAAAAAATGTGTTCGTTGTATGTAAAACGCTCTGAGTACTATGTCAGGGGGGCACTATATAAAAATTAAGTTTATTATTATTATTTATTAGGGATGGGTGAACAGATCGTGGTTCGGGTTCGTCCGTTCAGTTCGGCTGCATTCGTTTCGTCCGTTCGTTTCACCCGTTCAGTTCGGTTCGTCAGTTCGAATGTTCGGCCGTTCGGTGGTTTGGGTCGAATGTTGAGTTCAGATTCGGGATTCGGTTCGGTCAGGATCGGTTCGGTCTTTAGTTCAGTGCAATCAGGAACTGAAAATGACATTTAGTTTTTGAAATAAAAGGAAAAAACTAAAAATCATATTTCTGGTATAACATTTTTGTTTCTTATTACTTTTTGATGGAATTTAGAGATCTTGTACCCCCATT